>CM035847.1:147713722-148021724 GCA_020510985.1 Pholidichthys leucotaenia
AGAGATGGATGCCACTACCAATGTCGATGATCGGGAGAATCAATATACTTAAAAGTAATATTTTACCTAAAATACTTTATTTATTTCAATACATTCCCTTATCACCACCTTTAGATCTATTCTCAAGAATAAAAAAAAAGTTAGTGGAATTTATATGGAACAACAGGAGGGCTAGATTACGTTTGTCTTTATTATATTTACCATTTGATCGTGGAGGTCTGAAATGTCCAAATTTTATGTTGTATTATTGGTCGGCACAACTGAGGTCTATGACATATTATTTTTCATCAAATGATCTCCCTCACTGGACTGAAATGGAATCATACAATTTACCTTTACCTCTTCCCATATTCATATACTCAGATTCGGCAAAAAAATTACAAAAACAAGTTAAAAATCCATTTGTAAAGCATATGATCAAAATATGGTGTGAAGCTAAAAACTATTTAAAAGAACCACAGTTATTGTCACAATTTAGTCCAATATGGGGTAATCAATATTTTAAACCAGGGAGAGCGGACGCTGTATTTAAAGTATGGAATTTAAAAGGGATACAAAAGATTCAGGATTTATATTTGCCATGTGCAGACAACATAATGTCTTTTGAAGAGCTGAGGATCAAATTTAATCTCAATAGAACACATTTTTTTAAATATCTTCAACTTAGAAACTTTATTCGATCAAATCAAAATAAAGCTCTCACTCGACCTATTTATTCATCCTTGGAAAAAATGATGATGAAAGATAGTAAAAGAAAGGGTATTATTTCAGAGTTTTATAACTCATTGACACTATCTTCAAGTGAAAATTCACTGAAAAGATTAAACTACTGGAAAGAAGATCTGCAAATTGAAATTTCAGAGGAACAATGGGAATTGGCTTGTACAGAAGCTCAAACCAAATCAATAAATGCACGCCTTAAATTGATACATTTCAAATGGTTAATGCGGATGTATGTTACACCGGAGGAGTTAAATAGATATAACAAAAATATACCAGATACATGCACAAAATGCATGGAAAGTAAAGGAACCCTATTTCATTGTTTATGGGAATGTAGATTAATAAGAATGTTTTGGGAGGAGGTGAGGGTAACAATTGAAAAAATAATCTCAAAACAAATCATATTGAATCCTAAACTGTTTTTGTTGGGTCTGTACCCAGAAAAGCATAATTTCAATAAAAGTGAAAGAACATTCATAGACCTCAGTTTGCTTAATGCCAAAAAATGTATTGCACTATTATGGAAAAAGACTCATAGACCAGATGTGACTCAGTGGTTAAGACAGATGTTAACAAACCTTCCATTAGAAAGAATAACATATATACTGAAATCAAAGGAAATTGTGTTTGAGAATACATGGAGACCTTTTATTGATTATGTAAAAAATTTAAACATAACTCTTGAAGAAGAAGGTGAATGATGTGTGTGGACCTTGTAAATTCCAAACTGGTGAACATAATATGTATACTAATGTATTGGATTGTCTAGACTAAACAGAGGAGCATTGTTGAAGACTTGATTTTGTTGGTGGTTGTTGGTGTTTTTAGGGCTTTTTTTTTTTGTAGTACTTTAGTGTTAGTGTTTGTTTGTATCATGTTTGTTCAAAAAAAAAAAGGTTCAATAAAGATATTGTGGAAAAAAAAAAACACCAACAACATCAAGTCTTCAACAATGCTCCTCTGTTTAGTCTAGACAATCCATTACATAAGTGTACATATTATGTTCACCAGTTTGGAATTTACAAGGTCCACACACATCATTCACCTTCTTCTTCAAGAGTTATGTTTAAATTTTTTACATGATCAATAAAAGGTCTCCATATATTCTCAAACACAATTTCCTTTGATTTCAGTATATATGTTATTCTTTCTAATGGAAGGTTTGTTAACATCTGTCTTAACCACTGAGTCACATCTGGTCTATGAGTCTTTTTCCACAGTAGTGCAATACATTTTTTGGCATTAAGCAAACTGAGGTCTATGAATGTTCTTTCACTTTTATTAAAGTTATGCTTTTCTGGGTACAGATCCAACAAAAACAGTTTAGGATTCAAAATGATTTGTTTTGAGATTATTTTTTTCAATTGTTACCCTCACCTCTTCCCAAAACATTCTTATTAATCTACATTCCCATACACAATGAAATAGAGTTCCTTTACTTTCCATGCATTTTGTGCATGTATCTGGTATATTTTTGTTATATCTATTTAACTCCTCCGGTGTAACATACATCCGCATTAACCATTTGAAATGTATCAATTTAAGACGTACATTTATTGATTTGGTTTGGGCTTCTGTACAAGCCAATTCCCATTGTTCCTCTGAAATTTCAATTTGCAGATCTTCTTTCCAGTAGTTTAATCTTTTCTGTGAATTTTCACTTGAGGATAGTGTCAATGAGTTTTAAAACTCTGAAATAATACCCTTTCTTTTACTATCTTTCATCAACATTTTTTCCAAGGATGAATAAATAGGTCGAGTGAGAGCTTTATTTTGATTTGATCGAATAAAGTTTCTAAGTTGAAGATATTTAAAAAAATGTGTTCTATTACGATTAAATTTGACCCTCAGCTCTTCAAAAGACATTATGTTATCTGCACATGGCAAATATAAATCTTGAATCTTTTGAATCCCTTTTAAATTCCATACTTTAAATACAGCGTCCGCTCTTCCTGGTTTAAAATATTGATTACCCCATATTGGGCTAAATGGTGACAATAACTGTGGTTCTTTTAAATAATTTTTAGCTTCACACCATATTTTGATCATATGCTTTACAAATGGATTTTTAACTTGTTTTTGTAATTTTTTTGCCGAATCTGAGTATATGAATATGGGAAGAGGTAAAGGTAAATTGTATGATTCCATTTCAGTCCAGTGAGGGAGATCATTTAATGAAAAATAATATGTCATAGACCTCAGTTGTGCTGACCAATAATACAACATAAAATTTGGACATTTCAGACCTCCACGATCAAATGGTAAATATAATAAAGACAGACTTAACCTAGCCCTCCTGTTGTTCCATATAAATTCCACTAACTTTTTTTTAATTCTTGAGAATAAATCTAAAGGTGGTGGTAAGGGAATGTATTGAAATAAATAAAGTATTTTAGGTAAAATATTACTTTTAAGTATATTGATTCTCCAGATCATCGACATTGGTAGTGACATCCATCTCTGAATTGACTCATTGATATCTGTCATTAAGGCTTCATAGTTGACACTAGCGACTGATTCTAGCTTAGGCACAATTTGGATTCCTAAATATTTAAACTGATTTACAACGTTGAATTGATTTACCTCAGGGTCTGGGTAATTTCTCTGGGTCTCATTTAGCATTAATATTGAAGATTTAGTTTTATTTATTTTATATCCTGATATTTCCCCAAAATTCTTTATTAAATTCAACAAGGTCGGAATTGATTTTTTTTAGATTCGACATAAACAAAATTATGTCATCGGCGTACAGGGAGATTTTATGTTCTGTTGGTCCAACTTTAATTCCATATATTTGTGAATGTAAACGTATCGCCATCGCTAAAGGTTCAATTGCCATAGTAAACAGTAAAGGTGAAAGTGGACAGCCTTGTCGACATCCTCTATTGATTTTTATTGATTTTGAAATATTGTTATTTGTTAGGATTTCTGCTGTAGCATTATTGTATATTATCTGAACCCATTTTATGAAATTATTTCCAAGTCCAAACCTTTGTAAGACTTCAAAAAGAAAGGGCCATTCGACTCTATCAAAGGCCTTTTCGGCGTCCAGTGATAGGAGAGCTGTATCCGGTGCTTCTTTATTAAAATAAATAATATTAAATAGTCTTCTTACATTATGGAAGCCTTGTCTTCCCTTTATAAAGCCATTCTGATCTCGATTAATAATATTTGGTAAAATTTCTTGTATTCGTCTTGCTAAAATTTTACAGATTATCTTAAGGTCGGCATTTAATAGGCTTATTGGTCTCATATTTTCACATTTATTAGAGGGCTTACCTGGTTTTGGCAGCAGTATAATTAAGGCATTATTCATGTATGATGGTAAATTATTATTTTGAAATGCTTCTAAAACCATTTCCAAAAAAGGTTTTATTAATTTATTCTTAAATTTTTTATAAAGGTCAACTGGAAGACCATCTGGTCCTGCACTTTTTCCTGATTTCATATTATCAATGGCTAGCCCAACTTCTTCTTGACTAATTTTAGACTCCAATATCTCCCTGTTTTCATTTGGAATACACGGTATAGATAGTTCGTTCAAAAACCCATTTAGTTTTGTTAAATCAGATTCATTTTTGGTATCATATAATTTTTCATAGTAATCTCAGAAAAACGTAACTTTAATAAGAGTGAAAAAGCATTCATAGACCTCAGTTTGCTTAATGCCAAAAAAATGTATTGCACTACTGTGGAAAAAGATTCATAGACCAGATGTGACTCAGTGGTTAAGACAAATGTTAACAAACCTTCCACTAGAAAGAATAACATATATACTGAAATCAAAGGAAAATGTGTTTAAGAATATATGGAGACCTTTCATTGATTATGTAAAGAATTTAAACATAATGTCTGAAGAAGAAGGTGAATGATATGTGTGGACCTTGCAAATTCCAAGCTGTTGAATGTATATTATGTATTCTTATGTAATAGATTACCTAGACTAAACAGAGGAGCATTGTTGTTGACTTGTGTTTGTTAATGGTTGTTGTTGTTTTTATTACACATTTTTTTTTGTTATTGTTCTTTTTAATTTTTTTTTCCACAATATCTTTGTTGAACCTTTTTTTTTTTTTTAACAAACATGATACAAACAATCAAACACTAACACTAAAGTACTACAAAAAAAAAAAAATGCACTAAAAACACCAACAATCACCAACAAAATCAAATCTTCAACAATGCTCCTCTGTTTAGTCTAGACAATCCAATACATAAGTATACATATTATGTTCACCAGTTTGGAATTTACAAGGTCCACACACATCATTCACCTTCTTCTTCAAGAGTTATGTTTAAATTTTTTACATAATCAATAAAAGGTCTCCATATATTCTCAAACACAATTTCCTTTGATTTTAGTATATATGTTATTCTTTCTAATGGAAGGTTTGTTAACATCTGTCTTAACCACTGAGTCACATCTGGTCTATGAGTCTTTTTCCATAATAGTGCAATACATTTTTTGGCATTAAGCAAACTGAGGTCTATGAATGTTCTTTCACTTTTATTAAAATTATGCTTTTCTGGGTACAGACCCAACAAAAACAGTTTAGGATTCAATATGATTTGTTTTGAGATTATTTTTTCAATTGTTACCCTCACCTCTTCCCAAAACATTCTTATTAATCTACATTCCCATAAACAATGAAATAGGGTTCCTTTACTTTCCATGCATTTTGTGCATGTATCTGGTATATTTTTGTTATATCTATTTAACTCCTCCGGTGTAACATACATCCGCATTAACCATTTGAAATGTATCAATTTAAGGCGTGCATTTATTGATTTGGTTTGAGCTTCTGTACAAGCCAATTCCCATTGTTCCTCTGAAATTTCAATTTGCAGATCTTCTTTCCAGTAGTTTAATCTTTTCAGTGAATTTTCACTTGAAGATAGTGTCAATGAGTTATAAAACTCTGAAATAATACCCTTTCTTTTACTATCTTTCATCATCATTTTTTCCAAGGATGAATAAATAGGTCGAGTGAGAGCTTTATTTTGATTTGATCGAATAAAGTTTCTAAGTTGAAGATATTTAAAAAAATGTGTTCTATTGAGATTAAATTTGATCCTCAGCTCTTCAAAAGACATTATGTTGTCTGCACATGGCAAATATAAATCCTGAATCTTTTGTATCCCTTTTAAATTCCATACTTTAAATACAGCGTCCGCTCTCCCTGGTTTAAAATATTGATTACCCCATATTGGACTAAATTGTGACAATAACTGTGGTTCTTTTAAATAGTTTTTAGCTTCACACCATATTTTGATCATATGCTTTACAAATGGATTTTTAACTTGTTTTTGTAATTTTTTTGCCGAATCTGAGTATATGAATATGGGAAGAGGTAAAGGTAAATTGTATGATTCCATTTCAGTCCAGTGAGGGAGATCATTTGATGAAAAATAATATGTCATAGACCTCAGTTGTGCCGACCAATAATACAACATAAAATTTGGACATTTCAGACCTCCACGATCAAATGGTAAATATAATAAAGACAAACGTAATCTAGCCCTCCTGTTGTTCCATATAAATTCCACTAACTTTTTTTTTATTCTTGAGAATAGATCTAAAGGTGGTGATAAGGGAATGTATTGAAATAAATAAAGTATTTTAGGTAAAATATTACTTTTAAGTATATTGATTCTCCCGATCATCGACATTGGTAGTGACATCCATCTCTGAGTTAACTCACTGATATCTGACATTAAGGCTTCATAGTTGACACTGGCGACTGATTCTAGCTTAGGCATAATTTGGATTCCTAAATATTTAAACTGATTTACAACATTGAATTGATTTACCTCAGGGGCTGGGTAATTTCTCTGGATCTCATTTAGCATTAATATTGAAGATTTAGTTTTATTTATTTTATATCCTGATATTTCCCCAAAATTCTTTATTAAATTCAACAAGGTTGGAATTGATTTTTTTAGATTCAACATAAACAAAATTATATCATCGGCGTACAGGGAGATTTTATGTTCTGTTGGTCCAACTTTAATTCCATATATTTGTGAATGTAAACGTATCGCTATCGCTAAAGGTTCAATTGCCATAGTAAACAGTAAAGGTGAAAGTGGACAGCCTTGTCGACATCCTCTATTGATTTTTATTGGTTTTGAAATATTGTTATTTGTTAGGATTTCTGCTGTAGCATTATTGTATATTATTTGAACCCATTTTATGAAATTATTTCCAAGTCCAAACCTTTGTAGGACTTCAAAAAGAAAGGGCCATTCAACTCTATCAAAGGCCTTTTCGGCGTCCAATGATAGGAGAGCTGTATCCGGTGCTTCTTTATTAAAATAAATAATATTAAATAGTCTTCTTACATTATGGAAGCCTTGTCTACCCTTTATAAAGCCATTCTGATCTCGATTAATAATATTTGGTAAAATTTCTTGTATTCGTCTTGCTAAAATTTTACAGATTATCTTAAGGTCGGCGTTTAATAGGCTTATTGGTCTCATATTTTCACATTTATTAGAGGGCTTACCTGGTTTTGGCAGCAGTATAATTAAGGCATTATTTATGTATGATGGTAAATTATTATTTTGAAATGCTTCTAAGACCATTTCCAAAAAAGGTTTTATTAATTTATTCTTAAATTTTTTATAAAGATCAACTGGAAGACCATCTGGTCCTGCACTTTTTCCTGATTTCATATTATCAATGGCTAGCCCAACTTCTTCTTGACTAATTTTAGACTCCAATATCTCCCTGTTTTCATTTGGAATACACGGTATAGATAGTTCGTTCAAAAACCCATTTAGTTTTGTTAAATCAGGTTCATTTTTGGTATCATATAATTTTTCATAGTAATCTCTAAAGGCTCTATTAATTTCTAAAGGATCTATAACTACCTGTCCCTTACTTATAATACTGGTAATTGGTGTTTTAATTTCCAATTGTTTAATCTGCCATGCTAATAATTTTCCTGATTTTTCACCTTGTTCATAAAAAGATTGTTTCAATCTTAGAAGACTCGAGGCAGCTCTATTCGCTGATTTTTTGTCGTATTCAGCTCTCAAAATCAGTAATTCATTCTCCAACCTTGGGTCACTTCCTGCATACACTTTTTCCTGAAGATTTTTTATTTTATGTTCCAATTTAGCTCTCTCCTCTCGAGTCTTCTTAGATTTTGATCCTGTATAACTAATAATATGTCCCCTAATAAAAGCTTTGAAAGCCTCCCACTTTACACATGCTGATGTTTGTGTAGTATTGATGTGAAAGAACTCGTCTATCTGTTTTTCTATATACTTGACAAATTCCTCATCCTGAAGCCATTTATGCTGAAATTGCCATCTACCTGATTCCTTTGTCAATTTTTTATCTACATATATTAGACAACAGGGTGCATGATCAGAGATCACGATGTTATCATAAAAGCAGTTTTGAATCTTGGACCTTAATTCTGTGGAAATCAAAAAATAATCAATACGTGAGAATGTCTTGTAGGTACTGGAATAACAAGAATAGGCTTTAACTTGTGGTTTCATTTCTCTCCATATATCTAACAATCTCAATTCTTTCATAAAATGATTAATAGTCATCCTACATCCAATGTGCGTACAATCCAGTCCTGTTGATCTATCCACACCTGGATTCAATGTACAATTAAAATCCCCTGCTATTATATGTTGCCCTGTAAGTGATGATAAGATGAGAAATAAATTAGCAAAGAACTTCTGATCATCTATATTGGGACCATATAAGTTCACAAGATTTATATTTTCTAATAGCAAAGAACCTTGAATGATTACATATCTTCCAAATTTGTCTCCAATTACATTTTTCACTTGAAAAGGAACTGATTTATGTATGAGAGTCATAACTCCCCTGGCTCGGGATGAAAATGAAGAGGTGAATACACTTCCCTGCCATCTACTCCTAATTCTTTTAACATCCTCCTCTATCAGATGAGTTTCTTGTAAAAACACAATTCTTGAACCCATGTCCTTTATTTTATTCATAACTTGTTTAAGTTTTTTTTAAATTTTGTAGACCTCTGCAATTCCATGAAGTTAAATTAAGATTAACACTTTGGTCCATGATCAATAGAGAGTTTGGGATTACCTTGCAGTGTAAACATGCTCATACAGAGAAGCAAAAACATGAGTGGTTGAACATTCATCCTACAAACTACACACAAACAAATTTCCCCTTCCCACACTTGTGGCAAACCCCCCAAAATCAAAAGAAAAATTCTGTCTCCCGATATAGCCATCGACCGTTCCACACCCACGGGGAACAGCCTAAGCCACTCCTTCTTCATCCTCCCAATCACCCTAACTCTACTGCTTTTAATGACGTAACATTAACTCTCCTCTGTAGTTTTCCAACTTAACTCCAAAATTTTTAACAACTTTGTACATCATAGTTTTTTTTTTTTTGTTTGTTTTGTTTTTGTTTTGTTTTTTTAATATATAATACAATCTATATTTTGTAAACTTACTATTTACTTCAAGTCAGTCAGATGCCTGTGCAAATGCTTAATTATTCTACCTTATATTTTGTTCATGCTTAGCTCCCACCAGTCTCTTCTTCTTCTTTGATCTTCTTGATGAACTCCTGCGCCTCCTCTGGGGTCTTGAAGATGTGGGTTCTGCCCTCATACGTGGTCAGCAGTCTCGCAGGATAGATTACACCATGACGAATCCCAAGGTTGCGCAGCTCCTTACGTACGGGATCAAACTGCTTCCTCAATTGCTGGATTCCTGTGGCCAAATCTGGGTAGAACCGCACCTGCTGGTCCTGGTGTTTAATCTCTCCTTTAGCACGTGCAGCGTTGAAGATCTTCATCCTGTCTCTGTTGCTAAGAAACTTCATAATTAAGGTCCTCGGCGGTCCCTTATCTCTCCGTGGGCCAATACGATGTGCTTTTTCCAGAACCACTGCTGATTGCAACTCCTCGCTGCCCAGCACCTCCGGAATCCACTTTTCCAGAAAGGAACATACGTCCCGACCTTCTGATTCCTCTGGAAGACCCACCAGCCTCAAATTATTCTGTCTCGACCGAGATTCCAAATCCAAAATATTATCTTCCAGAGATTTATTTTTTTTTTCCAAAGTGCGCACCTTTAATTGAAGACGGGTGACGTCATCTTCAGCACTAGCGAGACGGAGCTCCATCTGCGCCGTTCGTTCTACACAGTCACCCAATTCCTTTCTTATTCCTTCCAACGCTGTCATAATCCCATCAAATCTAGAGGAAAAGTCCGCTCTCATTGAACTCATGGCTGCCATCAGCGCATCTGCGCCATTCCCCGCAGAAATCGCAGCGTTGCCAGCCTCCTCCGCCATATATGGAGTTTTGTTTGCTGCGTCACAGACCTGAAAGTCCGTTAATTTGGACTGTTTCGGCGGCTCGCTTTTTCCTTTTCCTGGTTTTCCAGCCTTAGGCTTCGCCGACATATCCTCGCCCAAATGCTGGGATACGTTCTGTCCCAAATGAGAGAGTTATTTGCCGATTTTTTTTTCCAGGAGCAGAGCAGAGCGAGACACGTCCGTCCTACGTGGCAGCCATAACCGGAAGTCCTTTTTAATTTTTAAATTACTTTTGTGTTAGTGTCTGATTGTTTGTGCCATGTTTGTATAAAAAAAAAGGTTCAATAAAAAATATTGTGGAAAAAACAAAACAAAAAACAAAACCATCCTTTGTGTAAATATGTCCAAAGTCCACTTTGACCGAAAGCTATGTAATTTGATGTAGCTGCAGTCACATCATGCAAATTAGATGCGTAAATTTACTCCTATCATAACCTTTGGATCATATTCTACATCTTTCTCATCGACAGTAAGACATTATTTCTTACCACTTTCAAGTTACAGCCTTTGGAATTTGTGAAATCTAAACTGAATATTTTCTTGAAAACAATCTTCGCCACCAGAGGGTGCATGCAGATGGTGCAGATCTGTGACAGAAAACCTCAAGTAGTTAAGGAGCTGAAAAATCTGAACGTTTTGGACAGAATTTTATAGCTTTGAGGAGTTGAGGTGGTGATTTTTAGTCTTTAAAATTACATCTGTATGTTCTTGAGAGTGTCAGAACTTCAATCATTAAAAAATGCACAATATGCAACCTTTAACAGGCAAGTTTTTGACACATCATGAAATAGCTCGGACAATGATAGCTGGATGTACCGTGTTGGGTGTGTAAGGCAAGCCGTAGAATTTCTGCTGCATGTCCTTCAGGATCTCAGTGGTGGAGCGGTTCTGAGGTTTTCCATGATAGATCTGGTCCAAGACTGCATAAAAAATCTGAAAAGTTAAAAATAACATAAAAAAAATTGATTCAATGTATTTTGATTATACCATCCATCCATCTTGTATCACTACTCTGAGGTTCTAGGTCCCAGGGGTGTGAGGATAGAAAAGTAGATTGACTGGTAACAGTGTTTCTCTAAAACTCAGCTACTTCTTTACCATAATAGACGGTATAATGTCCACTTCACTGCAGATGCTGCTCCAACCAGTCTGTCAATGTCCTGCTCCATTCTCCCCTCACTCCTGAAGGAGACCTCAAAATGCTTGAATTCCTCCACTTAGGGCAGGAGCTTGGCCCCAGCTTGGAGAGGACAATCCATTCTTTCCCGACTGAAGACCATGAACTTGGACGTGGAGGTGCAGATGACTGAACACATAACAGCAAACCACCCCAGTAAGGCCTATAATCATTGCTCAATGAAGGCAACACAGCCACATCATCTGCAAAGAAGCAGAGACGAGATTCTATGGCCACCCTCTATTTCTTGGGAGCACTAAGAAATCCTGTCAATGAAAATTATGAACAGGATCAGTGACGAAGGAAAGCCCTGGCTTAATTCAACTCTCACCAGGAATGAGTTTGACTGACCGTTGCCAAGACAGTGGTGTGAAAAAGTGTTTGCCCCTTAATGATTTCTCATTTTTTTTGTATGTTTGTCACACTTAAATGTTTCAGATCATCAAACAAATTTAAATATTAGACAAAGATAACACAAGGAAACACAAAATGCAGTTTTTAAATGAAGGTGTTTATTATTAAGGGAAAAAATCCAAACCTACATGGCCCTGTGTGAAAAAGTGATTGCCCCCTAAACCTAATAACTGGTTGGGCCACCCTTAGCAGCAACAATTGCAATCAAGCATTTGTGATAGCTGGTAATGAGTCTTTTACAGTGATGTGGAGGAATTTTGGCCTACTCATCTTTGCAGAATTGTTGTAATTCAGCCACACTGGAGGGTTTTTGAGCATGAACTGCCTTGTTAAGGTCATGCCACAGCATCTCAATCAGATTCAGGTCTGGACTTTGACTAGGCCACTCCAAAGTCTTCATTTTGTTTTTCTTAAGTCATTCAGAGGTGGATTTGCTGGTGTATTTAGGATCATTGTCCTGCTGCAGAACCCAAGTGTACTTCAGCTTGAGGTCATGAACAGATGGCTGGACATTCTCCTTCAGGATTTTTTGGTAGACAGCAGAATTCATGGTTCCATTTACCACAGCAAGTCTTCCAGGTCCTGAAGTGGCAAAACAGCCCCAGACCATCACACTACCACCACCATATTTTACTGTTGGTATGATGTTCCTTTTCTGAAATGCTGTGTTACTTTTATGCCAGATCTAATGGGACACACACCTTCCAAAACAGTCCACAGAGTATTTTCCCACAAGTCTTGAGGATCATCAAGATGTTTTCTGGCAAAACTGAGATGAGTCTTTATGTTCTTTTTGCTCAGCAGTGGTTTCGTCTTGAAACTCTGCCATGCAGGCCATTTTTACCCTGTCTCTTTCTTATGGTGGAGTCATGAACACTGACCTTAACTGAGGCAAGTGAGGTCTGCAGTTCTTTGGATGTTGCTGTGGGGTCTTTTGTGACCTTTTGGATGAGTCGTCACCACGCTCTTGGGGTAATTTTGGTCAGCCGGCCGCTCCTGGAAAGGTTCACCACTGTTCCATGTTTTTGCCATTTGTGGATAATGGTGGTTTTCACTGTGGTTCACTGGAGTCCCAAAGCTTTAGAAATGGCTTTATAACCTTTTCCAGACTGCTAGATCTCAATATACTTTGTTTCTCATTTATTCCTGAATTTCTTTGGATCGCAGCATGATGTCTAGCTTTTGAGGATCTTTTGGTCTACTTCACTTTGTCAGGCAGGGCCTATTTAAGTGATTTCTTGACTGAGAACAGGTGTGGCAGTAATCAGACCTGGGTGTGGCTAGAGAAATTGAACTCAGCTTTCCAAAGATGTGATAAACCACTGTTAATTTATGTTTTAAGGGGGGGGGCAATCACTTTTTCCCACAGGGCCATGTAGGTTTGGATTTTTTTTACCCTTAATAATAAGCATCATCATTTAAAAACTGCATTTTGCGTTTACTTGTGTTATCTTTGTCTAATATTTAAATGTGTTTGATGATCTGAAACATTTAAGTATGACAAACCCTGACAAACCCTATTTGACCAAACCCTGACAAAATCAGGAAGAAAGCAAACACTTTATCACACCACTGTATGAACCAAACTCTCACAAGGCTCATATAGACACCAGATAGCTTGAAGCAATGAGCCTGATACTCCATACTCCCTGAGCACTGCATACAAAAATTAACGAAGGGCATGGTGTAATGCCTTCTCAAAGTCCACAAAACACATATAGACTTGGTTGGGCAAATTTAGACAAACTCTCAAGGACCCTTTCTGGTGGTCCAATCTTCCACAACCAGGACAAAAACCACATTGCTCCTCCTGAATCTGAGGCCAGGCTTTTCTCATCAGTACTGTGGAATACACCAACTGAGAATCCTCTAAAGCTGACACACCCTGTGGGTCTCCCATCTTAAAGAAGGTAACCACAATGACAAACGCACTGTCCCCAACCTCCATGTAATGTTGAGGCGTGTCAACCAGGACAGATCTATGATGTCCAGACCCTTGAGGTACTCAGAGTGAATCTCATCCATCCCCATGGACTTCTAACTACTTCAGCAACCTCTGCACCACTGATGGGTCTTGTCCTCAATATCTACTTCTCTTGTGAAAGTGTGGCAGTGAGATTAAGAAGGTCCAAAGTATTCCTTTCATCACCTAACAATATCAAATGTCCAAGTTAGCAGCTCCCCATCAACATTGCATGCAGTGTGGACAGGGCGCTGCTTTTCCATTCTGAGTCACCAGTTTGTCAGAATCTCTTCAAATCTGATGAAAAGTCTTGTTCCATGCCCCCAAAACTCCTCTCACACCTGAGTTTTTGCTTCAGCAACTGCCCAAGCTGCACTCTGCTTGGCCTGCAGGTACACCTGAGCTGCTTCAAGAGTGGCACAAGCCAACCAAACTCAGTAGGACTCCTCCTTCAGCCTGATGGCCCCCTTACCTCTGGTGTTTACCATTTGGTTTGAAGGTTGCCATCACAAGAGGCAAGAACAACCTTATGGCCACAGCCCTATGCAGCCACATCAACAATAGAGGTAGAGAACATGGCCAATTCAGACTCCATGTTTTCAGTCTCCTCCAGAATGAGCCTGAAATTCTTTTCGAGTTGTGAGTTGAAGACCTCTTGGACAGGAGCTTCTGTGATCACTGATCTGCGACTCAGGGTGTTCTGGTGCAAAGAGCACAGACAGACACCCTTATGATTGAACATGATGTTTGTTACGAACAAACTATGGCTAGCACAACAACTGAACACGACTTGAGCTCTGATTTGATACGTCACTCATTCCAATCATACCTCTCCAAGGTTTCACTGTTGTTACTCATGTGCATGTCAAAGTCCCCCAATAGGACAATGGCATATACAAAGCACTTGTATGGAGCACTTTCTAACACACCAGTCAGATACTCCAGAAGGACTGGTCCTCTGAACCATCATTTGGTGCATAAGCACAAACAATGGTCAGGACCTATTTCCCTACCAAAGGCATGGCGAAACAACCCTTTTGCCCACTAGGGGAAAATGCCAAAACAGAAGCAGGCGGAGGGATACAAGAATACCCACCCCTGCTCTCTGCCCAAGACAATTCCAGAATAAGCCAAGCTTTAGCCCTCTCCAGGACATTGGTTCCAGAACCTGAACTGCATTTAAGGTGAGCTTGACAATGTATCTCTCAACCTTGTGCACAAGCTCAAGCTCATTCCTTGCAAGGGGAACCCAATGCCATGGGTTACCCCATCCTATGGGTAACCTTTGGAGTTACCAAGGACCTGCCCTGGAACCAGGTCAGGGGAAAGGGCTGGAAGATAAGCACCTGGTGACCAGGTTTTTCCCCATGGGACACGGCTGGACTCAGCCCAAACAAGCCACATGGGTCCACCCTCAGTGAGCTCACCACCTGTAGAATGGATAATTGGGATCATGAGTTGATGTGGATCCAATGGCAGCCTGGGCTTCTTTGCTTAGACTGCTGCCCCTACAACCCGTACCCCCAGATGGATGGATGGATCTATAAAACTTGAGTACCAAAACGCTTTCAGGGGAAATGGTTTAAAAATCTGATTAACTAAACAGCAGTTTCACAAACAGCAAATCAGAGCAAAAAGATACTTTTTGACACTTTAACCATCAGAAGCTGCCATCTGCAAAAGGGAACAAAATCTTACATAGAAAAATGTTAAAGGAAAATCTCCTTAAATAGAATACCACAGACTGTAAACAAAGATGGACAACATGAGAGATCTTCAAAAGGGAAATCTGTGCATCTTGGTCACCCTCTGGTAGTTAGCTGCAGTAAGACTTTAAGCCCTGTCTCTCACCTTTATTGTGTGCAGCTTTCTCCCAAACTGAATACTAAAAATACTTCTTGAATGCATTTTTCAAAAGATGGTTTGTATCATGCTGCTGCATGTTAGTGCTCATTTTTTAGGTTGTTGTGGTTTTATTTACTTATGTTACAACCAAACCATCAATGATGGAGTAGCTCATTCTGGCCTGACAAAATCACCCCAGGGGTGCTCAGATCTCCTGACCTTTAACAATGACCTTGATGTCAACCTGGATGCAGACCTACCAGAGGGTTATTGTAAGTGAATTTCATGTAAATCAAGTAATTGCCTAGGAAGAGTAGCATTTTTAACGAAAATCACATAAGTGCCCAGCTCTCCTAACCTTTGACCTTGACCACAACCTTGATGCAGACCCACCTGGGGATCATTCTGAATGAGTTTGGTGAGCATCAGGGCAAATTCCTAGGATGAGTAGCAATTCCTGTGAAATGTGGATGGACGGCCGGACGCCATGTATTAGCGCCTTTTGGCTTTGCCGGAATGAGCTAAAAATAAAAATGTGGTCTTGATTAAGTTGTGGTCATGATTGGTCATGTTTGAGGAAGGTGCCTATGGGCTGCTGTATAGGTGAGAACTTGAGACCTTGATTCCGTTGGTCTTTTCAGTGTTCCTTCCAGAACAGAACCATGCAGGCAATATGGGTTTACTCAGGCTATGGGGAAAGTGACGATCACCTTATCAAAATGTTAATGTACCATCAAAATGATAATGAAAAAGTATTTGAAGGTGTAAAATCTTGCATGATGCTTTAAATGTACAGTATGTAATACTGAATGCAATTCTGCAGTTAAGTTTCTAAATGCAACCAGTTACATTTTAATCAACCATCACCCTCTTCCAAAGCATATAGGAGAGCCTCTAAAAGCCATTTGTGTAATTAAAAACTTTAAAGATGTTAAGAAAATCACCTACATGGAGGTCATGAAGGACCCTCCTCTTTCTGCGTATAAAAATTATCCTAAGGTACAGGAAATGCAACAATTTTTTACTAAACAGTGATTTTACAACAATAAAAACAAAGTTAAGAGGTTATGCTGTATTAAATTTCAGAATTCAAATTACCAAAAAATTTTCACTCTAACATTAAATCTGAATGCCTAAAATTTAAAAGCAACTGCCTGAGTCTTGCAGCTCCTCCTCCTTTCCTTATACCAAGCCACTCCCCACCCCAACTGCATGTTTATGAGAAACATTAGCTTTTCTAAAGCAACCAATAGCAAATCAACTGGCTGACTAGACCTGTGATTGGGCCAAGAAACCATTACAAGTGTAAAACTTTCTGCAGGCTGAACAGAACCCAGAAAAAATACCGTGATGTAGTTGTCCAGTCAGATCATCAAATTGCTATAGGATATATATTTTTTGAAGCATAAAAAGAAAAATCACACCATCTAGGGATGTGCGACATGATCAAAATTTCCTATCACGATACAACTAATCTTATATCGCAATAACGATATACTGTATACCCCAATGTACATTTTTTGTAAATTCTAGTTAGATACTATAACCACATAAAAAGGACCATCTCTTTAACATTTTAAATTACATACTGAAAAAAATTGTATAAATTCATCTGCCATTAATTTTATTTACACTCCCCCCCCCATAATGTTGCAGTGTTTTTATAAAATTGTATCTTTAATGTGCATTTGAGACTTCATTCTCATAAAGTTGAGGTATTTCTTCTAAATCATATCCTATGAATAAAAAGTAAACATTAATAAGTTAAATACTTCGTGAGCCAGAGGAGAATAGCAATAACTTAAAAAAATGTCTGTCTGAAAATGAGAAAATTATCTATCACTGCCATCAATAGATACAAATTAGCTGTTAGTTCAATGCAGTTATCTTTATTAAGCACCATGCCAGCAAAAATATCAATAAATAAAAATGTAATTGAAACAAATAAATCCAACAAAAATTTAAGCATGGATCTACAGCTTGAAGACTGCCATTCTGGCCTGATTTAAACCTGTGGAGTTTGCATCTTTGTAAAAATATTTCAGATACACTACTCACAAAAAGTTAGGGATACTTGGTTTTCGGGTGAAATTTATGGAAAATGTAACAAGTTCACGCTACAGCAATATACAGTGGTGTAAAAAAGTGTGTGCCCCTTCCTGATTTCTCTTTTTTTTTCTGTCACACTTAAAGAGTCTGTGACATAATTCAACCAAGACATCATTAGAAAAAAGAACTACTGTGTTTTTATTCTGTGTAGACAAAAAAATTCAATAAAATTTTGTTTCCAAATACTACCATAAATTACATCGTGATGCAGACTATTGCGATATTTGTTTGTCGAAACTGGGTCAAACGCCGCTGCCTTTTTGTGACGTAATGAGGTGAACCACTGATGTAAACAAGCATGACTGAGTACACTGAAGCGGAGGAAGTTGTGAGCAATTTCAGTAAAGATTTGAGAGATTTGTCGATAGTTTTTGAGGAAGAAGCAGAACCGAGTGATGAAGAAGAGCGAGTTGGTTCTAACGAAGGACTGCAACCCTATTTATTTGAACCATATCGTTCAGGAAGCAAAGATGACTGGCACGTTTCAGAGGATGAAAGGTTTGACGGTGAAGAGTTAGAGATGAACATCGGTCGCCTCCAAAACACTGAATGGTAATATACAAATAGATCTAAATTTCCCCAATCGGGTGGGGGGAAATAAAAAAAATGCTCAGCTATTCAGTTTCAGTAGGCAATGAGATTTATAAAAATGAAAAAAGTAATATAACATTTTTTAACACAAAGTCGTTCCATTTGGAGTAAGTAAACACTCGGCTTCACAATTCATAGGGGAGGATTTTACTTTCGGCAGAAAACATATAATAAAATCACGATCGCCTAATGTGGAAAAAAAAAACCACAATTACACAAACTCTTTTCCGGGCGAGTTTCGACACTGTTGCTTCTCTGCGCTGTTTTAATATGGGCGATCGTCCGTATCTCTGCACTGTTTTGATATGGGTGATCATTCATATCAAAACAGCGCAGAGAAGCAACAGTGTCAAAACCTGTCCGGAAAAGAGTCTGAGTAATTCATTTTTTTTCCACATAAGGTGATCATTATTTAATCGTTTGGTTTACAGAAATTTTGACTTCAATTGTTTTTTTAATTTCCCCTGGTCGGGGAAATTAAAAAAAACCCTCAGATATTCAGTTTCGGTAGGCAATGAGATTTATAAAAATGAAAACTGAAAAAAGTAATAACGTTTTTTTAACACAAAGTCGTTCCATTTGGAGTAAAGTCAACACTTGGCTTCAAAATTCATAGGGGAGGATTTTACTTTTGGTAGAAAAAATATAAAATCATGATCGCCTAATGTGGAAAAAAAAACAATTACACAAACACGTTTCTGGGCGAGTTTTACACTGTTGCTTCTCTGCACTGTTTTGATATGTTGATATCGTTTAAAAACCGTCGGTATGGCAGTCAGTTTTAGAACCCATTTGTAACAAACTTTCAAGTCTAAAGATTCCTGTATAGCAGGCAGCTCCTCAAAACTGTCTGCAGTGAAATGATCACTACAGAGTACAGAAGGTGGTGTTGGTTGCCATTTGTCCCTTGTTCTCTGTACTTGCTTCGCCCATTTTTTAAGAGGATCTGGATCTTTTGGGAATGAGAACAGGCTTGTACGTTCACTGGAGTAATTAGAACACCCAGCTGCCACACAACGTTTCAGCATTTCGCTGATATAGAAGCTAAACAGCTTGTTTACACTGATAGCACACGGATCAGCCAAGAGGAACTTCACCTCATGACATCATATTCGTAAACAAGGCGAGTCTCAGGAGATCGCGTTAGTGCAACACGGCGCTAAATTTGAATTCACTTGGAAATATTTTTCCACTTGTTTAGCGTTTTAAGTCAAAAGAACCAACTATATGGACGACTGAGGATAAATTCATACGGAATATGATCCATAGTTCCAAAATCCTGTCACAGACACATTAAATGTTTCAGATCATCAAACAAATTTAAATAATAGACAAAGATAACACAAGTAAACACAAAATGCAGTTTTTAAATGAAGGTGTTTATTATTAAGGGTAAAAAAAAATCCAAACTTACATTGCCCTATGTGAAAAAGTGATTGCCCCCCCCATTAAAACATAAATTAACTGTGGTTTACCACATCTTTGGAAAGCTGAGTTCAATTTCTTTAGCCACACCCAGGCCTGATTACTACGACACCTGTTCTCAATCAAGAAATCACTTAAATCGGACCTGCCTGACAAAATAAGGCAGACCAAAAGATCCTCAAAAGCTAGACACCATGCTGCGATCCAAAGAAATTCATGAATAAATGAGAAACGGTAACTGAGATCTATCAGTATGGAAAAGGTTATAAAGCCATTTCTAAAGCTTTGGGACTCCAGCGAACCACAGTGAGAGCTATTATCCACAAATGGCGAAAACATGGAAGAGTAGTGAAACTTTCCAGGAGCGGCCGATCGACCAAAGTTATCCCAAGAGCACAGCAACGACTCATCCAAAAGGTCACAAAAGACCTTACAAAAACATCCAAAGAACTGCAGGCCTCACTTGCCTCAGTTAAGGTCAGTTTTCATGACTCCACCATAAGAAAAAAACTGGGCAAAAATGGCCTGCATGGCAAAGTTCCAAGACGAAAACCACTGCTGAGCAAAAAGAACATAATGGCTCGTCTCAGTTTTGCTAGAAAACATGTTGATGATCCCCAAGATTTTTGGGAAAGTACTCTGTGGACTGACAAGACAAAAGTTGAACTTTTTGGAAGGTGTGTGTCCCATTACATTCGGAGTAAAAGTAACACAGCATTTCAGAAAAGGAACATCATACCAACAGTAAAATATGGTGATGGTAGTGTGATGGTCTGGGGCTGTTTTGCTGCTTGAGGACCTGGAGGACTTGCTGTGGTAAATGGAACCATGAATTCTGCGGTCTACTAAAAAATCCTGAAGGAGAATGTCCGGCCATCTGTTCATGACCTCAAGCTGAAGCGCATTTGGGTTCTGCAGCAAGCAATGATCCAAAACACACCAGCAAGTCCACCTCTGAATGGCTTAAGAAAAACAAAATGAAGACTTTGGAGTGGCCTAGTCAAAGTCCTGACCTGAATCGGATTGAGATGATGTGGCATGACCGTAAAAAGGCAGTTCATGCTCGAAAATCCCCCAGTGTGGCTGAATCACAACCATTCTGGAAAGATGAGTGGGCAAAAATTCCTCCACAGCGCTGTAAAAGACTCATTGCCTGTTATCGCAAATGCTTGATTGCAGTTGTTGCTGCTAAGGGTGGCCCAACCAGTTATTAGGTTTAGGGGGCAATCACGTTTTTACATAGGGCCATGTAGGTTTGGATTTTTTCCCTTAATAATAAACACCTTCATTTAAAAACTGCATTTTGTGTTTACTTGTGTTATCTTTGTCTAATATTTAAATTTGTTTGATGATCTGAAACAGCTAAGTGTGACATACAAAAAAAAAAAAGAGAAATCAGGAAGGGGGCAAACACTTTTTCACACCACTGTATCATGAAAGTAGGGCATTTAAGTAGAAGCATGCAATGGTGATTTCCTCATCTCAAACAATTTATTGAAGCAAAAGCCAACAATAGTGGTGGGGATACCACAACAAAAAATGTTAATGTCTCAATAACTTGTCATGTGCCCTTGAGCATCAATTAGAGCTTGACAACGACATCTCATGCTGTTCACAAGTTGACTTATATTCTGCATGGCATTCTACTCTTCTTGAAGGGCGGCCCTCAGGTCACTGAGGTTCTGGAGTGCAGGGCCACGAGTCTCTACACGGCGACTCAGCTGATCCCATAGGTTTTCTATGGGATTCAGGTCTGGAGAAAGTGCAGGCCACTCCATCTGAGATACCCCAGCCTCCAGCAGCCCTTCCCAAATGGTGCAACCTCGATGAGCTGGAGCATTGTTGGCCATGAAGATGAAATTAGGCCTGTGTTGTTCATGCAGGGGCAAAATGAGTGGATTTAATGATGTTATTCAGGTAGTATTGACTTGTCACTGTACCATTCACAAGGTGTAGGGTAGTTCTGTATTGACTAGACACACCTGCCCAGACTGTAACATGGTGACAACAGTGGCTGATGCATAGCGATCTCCTTGCCATCCTGCCCAGACTGTAACAACACCACCACCAAGGGCTCGTCTGGTGACAACAAGGATGCGTTTTTGTTTTTTGTTTTTTTTGTTTTGTTACTTATTTGTACCCGTAGGTAGACTTGGTTTGCAGTCTGGTGACAAGCCACCGGCTGCTGGTCGCTGCGTGCGCGAGCGCCTTAAACCTACATGTTTTTGGTGTGCGGGAGGAAACCGGAGAAATCCCGGAGTAAACCCGCGCAACACGGGGAGAACATGCAAACTCCACACAGCTCACTGTTGGTCGGGGGCTGGGATCGAACCCACGATCTCATGATCCCCGCGGTCCCCCGGCCGAGGGTAAAACTGTGCTGCCATAGTGCTAAACCACTGCGCCACCGTGCAGCCGTACAGCGTAGCGCTCACCTTGACGTCTCCAACATCGTCAGTGGCCAAGATTTCTGCTCAGTGTGAATCGTTTTATCAGAGAACAGCACTGCAGCCCACTGGTCCCTCGTCCAGTGTAAATGCTCCCTGGCCCATGCAAACGATGATGCCTGTGCCTGGTGGTGTGGTCAGGTACTCTTGCAGGTTGTCTAGCACGCAGACCAAGCTTATGTAAATGGTTTCAAATTGTCTGACGTGACACTTGGGTGTCTCTCACCTCCCTTAAATGTGCCTGGAGTTGAGTAGCATTCATCATCCAGTTCCGCAGGGCACTGTTCACAATGAAGCGGTCATCAGCGTGGGATGTGGCTAAAGGACTTCCACTTCTATGTCTTTCTGTGACTTTTCCAGTCTCTCTGTATCTCTGTGACACTCTAAGCTCAGTGGCCACTTCCCTCTGAGAACACCCTGCTTGAAGCCTCGCAATGGTGAGGTACTGTTGATCAGTTGTTAGGCATGATCTTGGTCTCATGATGTCAAAATGTGAACAGCATGATGAAGAGGACTGTTTAAACACCATTGCTAATTGAACCAGAAAATTTATTGGTCGATTCATGGATCAAACACCTGTTGTGAATTTTGCCATTAAGCACCTTGTTAGAGAACAGCAAGTTATGCAAAACGTACTGAAACACTGAACAGTTGGACATGTGCATTCAAAAGGTTAGAGAAGGTCAAATTAAGTTCACCTGTAAAGGTTATACAGTGATCCCTCGCTACTTCGCGCTTCACCTTTCGCACCCTCAGTGCATCGCGGATTTTTCAAAAATATTCATCAAAAATTCAAAATTGAGAAAAAATACATTAGAACATCACGTATCAACACGGAGAGCCCGCACAACTCAAAATCCACCTCTCTGATTCGCTGGCCAGCATCTCCCCCCTAAGAGATCGCTCCCGACTCTAGATTTTGTTCTCGTGTTGACTCGGCTTGGGAATCTCGCGAGAGATGCACTCTCGCGAGATTCTTTTCATTCTCTCGCTCTCTCTCTCTCTCCCGAGAGAGAGAGAGTGAGAGAATGAACGTACGTATTATTTATATTATTTATACATTATTTTATGTACCAAAAAACTAACGAGATCAGCCTGGAATTCCACAAAGGGGGGTGACGCTACTTCGCGGTTTTTCACTTTTCGCGGTCGGTTCTGGAACCCATTAACCGCGATAAGTGAGGGATCACTGTAGTGCATTTTAGGTGCATCCTGAAATTTCACCTGAAAGCCGAATATCGCTAATGTTTTGTGAGTAATGTAGGTCATGATCTGAAAATCAAAGGCACAAAAGGTAATGTAAAAACACAAGTGATGATTTCAACTTTATTCATTATTGCTACTTTAAATTATATTAAGAGCCAATTTGCTCCTCCAACACATTTTAATTTATTATTTATTTTGTTCATATGTTGCTATCACACACTTTTTCAGCTTTAATATATTTTTTTTTCAGGCAAAACTAAAACTCAGCAGTAATTTAAAGCAAAGAAATGATGGCCTGATAGACTAATAATGTTTCATATTACCGACAATTTAGCATCGTCATTTAGCATTTGATGTTTTATAATAATAACAGTGAGATGGTGTTAACTTTATTTACCTCCAATTAAAACGGGGCTAGTTGACTGTCCTTTCTGACACAGCACTGTGTAAACAGTCCCACATCCCTAGCAAACAGAAGTAGCAGTGGCTATTTGACCAAACCATTAGTTCAAGAGTATCAGCTGCTGTGCTCACCACCGGAGAGAAGCCTAGCAACCAACACACCTGTGGGAGATAGGCAGGCCACTGACAAGTAGTGTGTGAGGAGCTTTGCTGAAGAATCATTTAAGCAAAAATCCTGATATAAATGATAGAGTTTTATACAAAGTGATGGATGTTTTCATCTCGTCATCCAGATATACAGTATACTATCATATCGCACAGCCCTAACACCATCTTACTCAAACTTAAGGGCTGAAACCTACTAGATATGTGTGTGCAGAGGTTGGAAATTTTACCTGCAGCTGAGTGTCTGCAGCACCACACACCTTTTTGGACTCAGACAATCGAGCTATCATACTCTCAGGCAGAGGCTAAAGAGAAAAAGACATAAAACACTCTGTAAAATATAAATTTCATCTGAACCCTTTGTTCAGCCCCTTTTTTGTCAGTCAAAAATTCAAACCTTAGTGCTAAAACAAGCAAACAATATTACATTAACATTACACTCTTACAGAAAATATCTGAATACCAATGTACAATCCTTTATCAACCCAACTATAACCTCAATCAGGTAATAATTCTGTGCTTGGACATACCTGCCCAGTATCATAATGACGTGCAAACTGACTGACAACCCGATAGTCAGTGGCGAAGTACTCCATAAGGATGGAGGGGACTTCAGCAAAATCTGTTGCACATCTGGTGCCTGAAGGAGAGACAGAGAGAGCAGAGCCTAAAGGTGAACTGGACTGTATTTCATGTAAACAAAAACTTTCATTTATACATCAGCCAAGTGTTCAAAAAAGTTGAGAATAAATGCCTTTATATTCTTCAAAAAATAATAGTGATTTTTTTTTTTTTTTAACAGGACCGAAATAGTCATAATATTTATATCTAAGCCATTGCATGACGAGACTATGGTGGGTGGTAACATAGATATATGATACACTAGACATGTCTAACATTTTCATGGGAAATGGAGGCACCATATTCTGTAGGTAATAACTATAATGGTTGACAGCACCTGCAGCATTTTCACTAACAGGATACACAAACAATTGTTTGTTGTATTTAATGTCATCATAAAATCAAACTATGTATATGGAATGTGATTAACCTAGCGGCTAGCCATGTTCTAGCTAGTGTTAACATATCTATGGCTGGTGAAGATGTCACAGCCGGTCACGGCCAATAGCAGAACTGGGTTGGATCAGGGTTGCCACTCTTTTCTTGAAATTATTTTCTTGGACTTTTCCAGGACATTTTCAACAGCTACAGTATGACAGACAACTTATCACATCACACACTAATGCATTCCCCCACCCCATGCACTGCAGAAGTGGTGTTCTCTACAATTGTACCTTGCATTTTGTACATTTACCCAGATTGCGTCTACATTTATTCTTCTTCCACTCTCAGAGGTCTGATTTAAAAGATGTGCAGTCTATGGCTTTAACATACTGTATCTATGAAATAATTTCTTACATTCTTAGAAATTCTTAGAAATTCCCCCTCATGGATCCTCACCTTATCGTGGTGGGGGGGGGTTTGCGTGCCCCAGTGATCCCAAGAGCTATGTTGTCCGGGGCAATTTGCCTCTGATAGGGTCTCCCAAGACAAACTGGTCCTGGGTGAGGGGCCAGACTAAGAACGATCCAACAGACTCTCATGATAAATTGTATATCAAGGATTCAGTGTACCCCGCCTGGTATGGGGTTACCGGGGCCCCACCCTGGAGCCAGGCCTGGGGGAGGGGCTCGAAGGCTAGCGTCTGGTGGCCGGGTTTCCACCCATGGGACCCGGCCGGGCTCAGCCCGAAGGAGTTACATGGGTCCGCCCTCCAGTGGGCTCACCACCTGCAGGAGGGATCATGGGGGTCCGGAGCTATGTGGATTAGGTGGCGGTCAAAGGCGGAGACCTTGGCGTACTGATCCCAAGCTTTCTAAACTGGCTTTTGGTACGTGGAATGTCACCTCTCTGGTGGGGAAGGAGCCTGAGCTGGTGTACGAGGTTGAGAGATACCAGCTAGATATAGTCGGTCTCACCTCAACACACAGCTCCGGTTCTGGAACCAGTCTCCTGGAGAGGGGCTGGAGCTTGGCCTTTTCTGGAGTTTCCCCGGGCGAGAGGTGACGAGCAGGGGTGGGTATTCTTGTATCGCCCCACCTTGCTGCCTCTATATTGGAGTTTTCCCCGGTGGACGAAAGGGTTGCTTCCCTGCGCCTTCGGGTTGGGAAACGGGTCCTGACCATCATTTGTGCCTATGCACCAAATGATGTTTCAGAGTACCCACCCTTTTTGGAGTCTGTGACTGGGGTGCTGGAGGTCGCTCCTCTTTGAGACTCCATTGTCCTACTGGGGGACTTCAATGCGCACATGGGCAATGACAGTGAAACCTGGAGGGGGGTGATTGGGAGGAACGGCCTGCCCGATCTGAACCCGAGTGGTGTTCAATTATTGGACTTCTGTGCTAACCACAGTCTGTCCATAACGAACACCATGTTCAAGCATAAGGGTGTCCATATGTGCACCTGGCACCAGGACACCCTAGGTCGCAAGTCGATGATCGATTTTGTTATCGTATCATCAGACCTGCGACCGTATGTCTTGGACACCCGAGTAAAGAGAGGTGCAGAGCTGTCAACTGATCACCATCTGGTGGTGAGTTGGATCCGATGGCAGGGGAGGAAGCCATTCAGACCTGGTAGACCCAAACGTATAGTGAGGGTGTGTTGGGAGCGTCTGGCTGAGGCCCCTGTCCGGGAGGTCTTCAACTCCCACCTCCGGAAGAACTTCAACCACATTCCGAGGGAGTCTGGAGACATGGAGTCTGAATGGGCCATGTTCTCCACCTCTGTTGTTGAAGCGGCGGCCCAGAGCTGCGGCCACAAGGTGGTCGGTGCATCTCGTGGTGGCAACCCCCGAACCAAGTGGTGGACACCAGTGGTGAGGGGGGCCATTAAGCTGAAGAAGGAGTCCTATCAAGCTTGGCTGGCTTGTGGGACTCCCGAAGCTGCTGAGGTGCACCTGCAGGCCAAGCGGAGTGCAACTCGGGTGGTTGCTGAAGAAAAAACCCGGGTATGGGAGGAGTTCGGTGAGGCCATGGAACAAGACTTTCGGTCGGCCTCGAAGAGATTCTGGCAAACTGTCCGGCGGCTCAGGAGGGGAAAGCAGCTCCCCGTCCACACTGTGTATGGTGAGGATGGGACACTGTTGACTTCGACTGGGGATATCGTCGGGCAGTGGAAGGAATACTTGGAGGATCTCCTCAATCCCACTGATACGCCTTCCACAGAGAAAGCAGGGTTTGGGGACGAGGGGGATAACTCGCCTATCACAGGGGCTGAGGTCGCCAAGGTGGTTAAAAATCTCCTTGGTGGCCAGGCCCCGGGGGTGGACGAGATTCGCCCCGAGTACCTCAAGGCCGTGGATGTTGTTGGGCTGTCATGGTTGACACGCCTCTGCAACATTGCGTGGAGGTCGGGGGCAGTGCCTTTGGCATGGCAAACCGGGGTGGTGGTTCTTCTCTTCAAAAAAGGGGACCGGAGGGTGTGCTCCAACTTTAGAGGGATCACACTCCTCAGCCTCCCTGGGAAGGTCTATGCCAAGGTACTGGAGAGGAGAGTCCGGTCGTTGGTCGAACCTCGGATTCAGGAGGAGCAATGTGGTTTTCGTCCTGGCCGTGGCACATCGGACCAGCTCTTTACCCTCTCGAGAATTCTTGAGGGTTCGTGGGAGTTTGCCCAACCAGTTTACATGTGTTTTGTGGACTTGGAGAAGGCATTTGACCACGTCCCTCGTGGATTTTTGTGGGGGGGTGCTTCGGGAGTATGGGGTATCGGGCTTGTTGTTACGAGCTATTCGGTCTCTGTACGACCGTTGTGAGAGTTTGGTTCGTATTGCCAACACTCGGTCGGAGTCATTCCCAGTGAGAGTTAGACTCCGCCAGGGCTGCCCTTTGTCACCGATCCTGTTCATAATTTTTATGGACAGGATTTCTAGGCGCAGCCAGGGAATGGAGGGTGTCATGCTTGGTGACCACAGGATCTCATCTCTGTTGTTTGCAGATGATGTTGTCCTGTTGGCTTCATCCAGCAATGACCTACAGCTCTTGCTGGGACGGTTTGCCGCTGAGTGTGAAGTGGCTGGGATGAGAATCAGCACCTCCAAGTTCGAGTCCATGGTCCTCAGCCGGAAAAAGGTGGATTGTCCCCTCTGGGTTGGGGACAGGCTCCTGCCCCAAGTGGAGGAGTTTAAGTATCTTGGGGTCTTGTTCACGAGTGAGGGGAAAATGGAGCGAGAGATCGACAGACAGATTGGAGCAGCATCTGCAGTGATGCGGACGTTGTACCAGTCTGTTGTGGTGAAGAGGGAGCTGAGTTCTAAGGCAAAGCTGTCGATTTACCAGTCAATCTACGTTCCTACTCTCACCTATGGTCACGAGCTTTGGGTAATGACCGAAAGAAAGAGATCGTGGATACAAGCGGCTGAAATGAGCTTTCTCTGTAGGATTGCTGGACTCACCCTCAGAGATAGGGTGAGGAGCTCAGTCATCCGGGAGAGGCTCAGAGTAGAACCGCTGCTCCTCCACATTGAAAGGAGTCAGTTGAGGTGGTATGGGCATCTGATTAGGATGCCTCCTGGACGCCTCCCACTTGAGGTGTTTCAGGCACGTCCCACTGGGAGGAGACCCCGGGGCAGACCCAGGACACGGTGGAGAGACTATGTCTCCCAGCTGGTCTGGGAACGCCTTGGTATCCTCTCTGAAGAGCTGGAGCAGGTGGCGGGGGAGAGGGAAGTCTGGGCTTCTCTGCTTGAACTGCTGCCTCCGTGACCCGGACCTCCGGAAAAGCGGTAGAAGATGGATGGATGGATGGATGGATTCTTAGAAATTATAATAAATTTATCATAGAATAACACATTACAGTGTTACACTTAAATGGCATAACCACCGAAGACACAAAGTTGTTTTGGGCAATTCTCACCTCAGCTTTCCCCTTTCTCTTACTTGCTTTCCTGTACTTTCTCTAAAATATTTTTATATATTCAATAAATCACAAAACCACACCATCAATGATGGAGTAGCTCATTTCGGCCCAACAAAATCACCCAGAGAGTGCTACGATCTCCTGGCTGTTGATTTTGACCTTAAGCACAGCCTAGATACAGACCCATCTAGGATGGGCTAAAATGGTAAAGATTTTTGAGAAATCAAATATCCAGATCTCCTGACCTGTGACAATAACCTTGATGGCAACTTGGATGCAGACCTAACCGAGGGTCATTGTGAGTTTTGTGAGAATTGAGGTAATTGCCTCAGAGGAATAGTGATTTCTCTAAAAATCACGCAAGAGTCCAGATCTCCTGACTTTTGACCTGTACATTGACTTTGAGCACAACTTGGATCCAGACCCTCCTGAGGATCATTGTGAGTTTGGTGAGCATTGGGGAAAATGCCTCGGAGTAGCGATTCCCATGAAATGTGGACGGATGAACACCATGTCATCGGATTAGTGCTTTTTGGCTTCACCAGAATAAGCTAGAAACAATTTTCTTGTTTCAGCTTAGTTTACTACACACCTTAGTTTACACATGTGGCACCTGTATTTCTGAAACATATTAAAAATCAAAACCCACTACGGATATCTGCTGCCCCTCTGTTACTCAACAGACGAGCAGCAGATAGCTGTAGTGTTACTCTACAGAGGAGGCAAAAAGAGAAGCCTGCTCCCCTAGGAGAGAAAAACCTCATGCTTGCAAATACTAGCCACACTTCATCTGGAAGACACTAGTTTTGTCTCTTGGTGCTTTTTTGAAAAAAGAAGTCTTCTGAAAAGTCACTAAATCTACCGACAAAGTCAAATGTAAACAGTGGGTAGCAAGACTACTCTGCTAGGACATACAAATTTGATTGACTGGTAGCATCACATGGGGGTCTGCACTGGCTAGAAGTGGAGTAGCACTGTGCCCTCCCCGATCTGCAAATCAATGGACTCCTGGTAGATGGGCTGTTCTAGTCTGTTCATGACGCACTGGGACGTTAAACTTTTGCCTGTATCTTCAAAAGTAAGCAGCGGTTTTCATCTTGGAACTCTGCCATGCAGGCCATTTTTGCCCAGTCTCTTTCTTATGGTGGAGTCATGAACACTGACTGAGGCAAGTGAGGCCTGCAGTTCTTTGGATGTTGCTGTGGGGTCTTTTGTAATCAGAATCAGAATAAACTTTATTGCCAAGCATGTAAAAAACACACGAGGAATTTGACTTGACATTGGTGCGCATGCGCGCGACACAACGACACGGCAGCCATAATAGGCGCCTCATCAAACAGAGATAGATGACTTCCGGTTATGGCTGCCACGTAAGAAGGACACGTCTCACTCTGCTCTGCTTCTGGAGAAAAAAAATCGGCAAATAACTCTCATTTGGGACAGAACGTATCCCAGCGTTTGAGCGAGGATATGTCGGTGAAGCCTAAGGCTGGAAAACCAAGTAGAGGAAAAAGCGAGCCGCAGAAACAGTCCAAATTAACGGACTTTCAGGTCTGTGACGCAGCAGAGAAAGCACCAAATATGGCAAAGGAAGCTAACAACGGCGCGGGAGCTGCGGGAAGCGACACAGGTGCGTTGCTGGTGGCTATGAGTTCAATGAGAGCGGACTTTTCCTCTAGATTTGATGGGATTATGGCAGCGTTGGAAGGAATGAGAAAGGAATTGGGTTACTGTGTGGAACGAATGGCGCAGATGGAGCTTCGTATTTCCAGTGCTGAAGATGAAGTCAATTGTCTCCAATTAAAGGTGCGCACTTTGGAAAAAAAAAATAAATGTCTGGAAGAAAACATTCTGGATTTGGAATCCCGGTCGAGACAGAACAACTTGAGGCTGGTGGGTCTACCGGAAGAATCCGAAGGTCGGGACCCGTGTTCCTTTCTGGAAAAGTGGATTCCGGAGGCGCTGGGCAGTGCGGAGCTGCGGCCGGCGGTGGTTTTGGAGGGCGCGCATCGTATTGGCCCACGGAGAGATAAGGGACCGCCGAGGACCTTAATTATGAAGTTTGTCAGCAACAGAGACAGGATGAAGATCTTCAACGCAGCACGAGCTAAAGGAGAGATTAAACACCAGGATCAGCAGGTGCGGTTCTACCCAGATTGGGCCACAGGAATCCAACAATTGAGGAAGCAGTTTGATCCCGTACGTAAGGAGCTGCGCAACCTTGGGATTCGTCATGGTATAATCTATCCTGCGAGACTGCTGACCACGTATGGGGGCAGAACCCACATCTTCAAGACCCCAGAGGAGGCGCAGGAGTTTATCAAGAAGATCCAAGAAGAAGAGACTGGTGGGAGCTAAGCATGAACAAAATATAAGGTAGAATAATTAAGCATTTGCACAGGCATCTGACTGACTTGAAGCAAATAGCAAGTTTACAAAATATAGATTGCATTATATAATTTAAAAAAAAACAAAAAACAAAACAAAAAAAAAACTATGATGTACAAAGTTGCTAAAAATTTTGGAGTTAAGTTGGAAAACTACAGAGGAGAGTTAATGTTACGTCATTAAAAGCAGTAGAGTTAGGGTGATTGGGAGGATGAAGAAGGAGTGGCTTAGGCTGATCCTCGTGGATGTGGAGCAGTCGATGGCTATATCGGGAGACGGAATTTTTCTTTTGATTTTGGGGGGTTTGCCACAAGTGTGGGAAGGGGGAATTTGTTTGTGTGTAGTTTGTAGGATGAATGTTCAACCACTCATTTTTTTGCTTCTCTGTATGAGCATGTTTACACTGCAAGGTAATCCCAAACTCCCTATTGATCATAAACCAAAGCGTTAATCTTAATTTAACTTCATGGAATTGCAGAGGTCTACAAAATTTAAAAAAACTTAAACAAGTTATGAATAAAATAAAAGACATGGGTTCAAAAATTGTGTTTTTACAAGAAACTCATCTAATAGAGGAGGATGTAAAAAGAATTAGGAGTAGATGGCAAGGAAGTGTTTTCACCTCATCATTTTCATCCCGAACCAGGGGAGTTATGACTCTCATACATAAATCAGTCCCTTTTCAAGTGAAAAATGTAATTGGAGACAAATTTGGAAGATATGTAATCATTCAAGGATCTTTGCTATTAGAAAACATAAATTTGGTGAACCTATATGGTCCCAATATAGATGATCAAAAGTTCTTTGCTAATTTATTTCTTATCTTATCATCACTTACAGGGCGACATATAATAGCAGGGGATTTTAATTGTACATTGAATCCCGGTATAGATAGATCAACAGGACTGGACTGTACGCACAATGGATGTAGGATGACCATTAATCATTTTATGAAAGAATTGAGATTGCAAGATATATGGAGAGAAATGAAACCACAAGTCAAAGCCTACTCTTGTTATTCCAGTACCTACAAGACATTCTCACGTATTGATTATTTTTTGATTTCCACAGAATTAAGGTCCAAGATTCAAAACTGCTTTTATGATAACATCGTGATTTCTGATCATGCACCCTGCTGTATAGTATATGTAGATAAGTAATTGGCAAAGGAATCAGGTAGATGGCAATTTCAGCATAAATGGCTTCAGGATGAGGAATTTGTCAAGTACATAGAAAAACAGATAGATGAGTTCTTTGATATCAATACTACACAAACATCAGCATGTGTAAAGTGGGAGGCTTTCAAAGCTTTTATTAGGGGACATATTATTAGTTATACAGGTTCAAAATCTAAGAAGACTCGAGAGGAGAGAGCCCAATTGGAACATAAAATAAAAAATCTTCAGGAAAAAGTGTATGCAGGAAGTGATCCAAGGTTGGAGAATGAATTACTGATTTTGAGAGCTGAATACGACAAAAAATCAGCGAATAGAGCTGCCTCGAGTCTTCTAAGATTGAAACAATCTTTTTATGAACAAGGTGAAAAATCAGGAAAATTATTGGCATGGCAGATTAAACAATTAGAAATTAAAACACCAATTACCAGTATTATAAGTAATGGACAGGTAGTTATAGATCCTTTAGAAATTAATAGAGCCTTTAGAGATTACTATGAAAAATTATATGATACTAAAAATGAATCTGATTTAACAAAACTAAATGGGTTTTTGAACGAACTATCTATACCCTGTATTCCAAATGAAAACAGGGAGATATTGGAGTCTAAAATTAGTCAAGAAGAAGTTGGACTAGCCATTGATAATATGAAATCAGGAAAAAGTGCAGGACCAGATGGTCTTCCAGTTGACCTTTATAAAAAATTTAAGAATACATTAATAAAACCTTTTTTGGAAATGGTTTTAGAAGCATTTCAAAATAATAATTTACCATCATACATGAATAATGCCTTAATTATACTGTTGCCAAAACCAGGTAAGCCCTCTAATAAATGTGAAAATATGAGACCAATAAGCCTATTAAATGCCGACCTTAAGATAATCTGTAAAATTTTAGCAAGACGAATACAAGAAATTTTACCAAATATTATTAATCGAGATCAGAATGGCTTTATAAAGGGAAGACAAGGCTTCCATAATGTAAGAAGACTATTTAATATTATTTATTTTAATAAAGAAGCACTGGATACAGCTCTCCTATCACTGGACGCCAAAAAGGCCTTTGATAGAGTCGAATGGCCCTTTCTTTTTGAAGTCTTACAAAGGTTTGGACTTGGAAATAATTTCATAAAATGGGTTCAGATAATATACAATAATGCTACAGCAGAAATCCTAACAAATAACAATATTTCAAAATCAATAAAAATCAATAGAGGATGTCGACAAGGCTGTCCACTTTCACCTTTACTGTTTACTATGGCAATTGAACCTTTAGCGATGGCGATACGTTTACATTCACAAATATATGGAATTAAAGTTGGACCAACAGAACATAAAATCTCCCTGTACGCCGATGACATAATTTTGTTTATGTCGAATCTAAAAAAATCAATTCCGACCTTGTTGAATTTAATAAAGAATTGTGGGGAAATATCAGGATATAAAATAAATAAAACTAAATCTTCAATATTAATGCTAAATGAGACCCAGAGAAATTACCCAGACCCTGAGGTAAATCAATTCAACGTTGTAAATCAGTTTAAATATTTAGGAATCCAAATTGTGCCTAAGCTAGAATCAGTCGCCAGTGTCAACTATGAAGCCTTAATGACAGATATCAATGAGTCAATTCAGAGATGGATGTCACTACCAATGTCGATGATCGGGAGAATCAATATACTTAAAAGTAATATTTTAACTAAAATACTTTATTTATTTCAATACATTCCCTTACCACCACCTTTAGATTTATTCTCAAGAATTAAAAAAAAGTTAGTGGAATTTATATGGAACAACAGGAGGGCTAGATTACGTCTGTCTTTATTATATTTACCATTTGATCGTGGAGGTCTGAAATGTCCAAATTTTATGTTGTATTATTGGTCGGCACAACTGAGGTCTATGACATATTATTTTTCATTAAATGATCTCCCTCACTGGACTGAAATGGAATCATACAATTTACCTTTACCTCTTCCCATATTCATATACTCAGATTCGGCAAAAAAATTACAAAAACAAGTTAAAAATCCATTTGTAAAGCATATGATCAAAATATGGTGTGAAGCTAAAAATTATTTAAAAGAACCACAGTTATTGTCACCATTTAGCCCAATATGGGGTAATCAATATTTTAAACCAAGAAGAGCGGACGCTGTATTTAAAGTATGGAATTTAAAAGGGATTCAAAAGATTCAAGATTTATATTTGCCATGTGCAGATAACATAATGTCTTTTGAAGAGCTGAGGGTCAAATTTAATCTTAATAGAACACATTTTTTTAAATATCTTCAACTTAGAAACTTTATTCGATCAAATCAAAATAAAGCTCTCACTCGACCTATTTATTCATCCTTGGAAAAAATGATGATGAAAGATAGTAAAAGAAAGGGTATTATTTCAGAGTTTTATAACTCATTGACACTATCCTCAAGTGAAAATTTACAGAAAAGATTAAATTACTGGAAAGAAGATCTGCAAATTGAAATTTCAGAGGAACAATGGGAATTGGCTTGCACAGAAGCCCAAACCAAATCAATAAATGTACGTCTTAAATTGATACATTTCAAATGGTTAATGCGGATGTATGTTACACCGGAGGAGTTAAATAGATATAACAAAAATATACCAGATACATGCACAAAATGCATGGAAAGTAAAGGAACCCTATTTCATTGTGTATGGGAATGTAGAATAATAAGAATGTTTTGGGAAGAGGTGAGGGTAACAATTGAAAAAATAATCTCAAAACAAATCATTTTGGAATCCTCAATTGTTTTTGTTGGGTCTGTACCCAGAAAAGCATAACTTTAATAAAAGTGAAAGAACATTCATAGACCTCAGTTTGCTTAATGCCAAAAAATGTATTGCACTACTGTGGAAAAAGACTCATAGACCAGATGTGACTCAGTGGTTAAGACAGATGTTAACAAACCTTCCATTAGAAAGAATAACATATATACTGAAATCAAAGGAAATTGTGTTTGAGAATATATGGAGACCTTTTATTGATCATGTAAAAAATTTAAACATAACTCTTGAAGAAGAAGGTGAATGATGTGTGTGGACCTTGTAAATTCCAAACTGGTGAACATAATATGTATACTTATGTAATGGATTGTCTAGACTAAACAGAGGAGCATTGTTGAAGACTTGATTTTGTTGGTGGTTGTTGGTGTTTTTAGTGCATTTTTTTTTGTTTGTAGTACTTTAGTGTTAGTGTTTGATTGTTTGTGTCATGTTTGTTTAAAAAAAAAAAGGTTCAATAAAGATATTGTGGAAAAAAAAACAGAGATAGATAAGAAAGGGAGGGGAGGGGACGACACAAGGGGGGAGGAGAGAAAAAAAACTTCGTTATCAGAATACAGCTTATGAATATTTAAGCAGATTATGATTACAATGAAAAAAAATCTCTCAATAGCACAGAGCAACAATCAACCACAAAAAACCAAAAGACCAAAAGTCAGAGAGGATCAGTGAATGGATGGGTGTAATTCAGTATATGAGTCAGTGTGTTCATGTATGTTGAATGCAGGTGGGTGTGTATCAGTTACTGGAGGCAGCAAAATCTCTCCCAGCCGAGATGTTATGTCTTAGTGTCTGAAAATCGGAAGCATGTCCTTGAGGCATGGCAGATGGAAATTTCCTGAGCCAGTCACATGTCCTTGAGAGTTCAGATGCAGTCCCAGTATGTTTATGAAAGAGAAGCACAATCTTCTGTTTTGTCTTAATCCAGGAGGAAAATAGACAACAAGGCATCGAATTCAAGGTCTGATAGACACAGATCACTCAGAGCATAGAATTTTTTCATCTCTTGCAATCCTGTGTTCATAATTTCCATACATAGGCTTTAAATCCATTCCTGGGAGGCACCAAAAACGACTCCAGATGTTTCCCTTCTAGAACATGGGTAAACATGTCCGGTAGAGTCCATCCCTCTACAGTGCATGCCAGATGGTAATTTCCATGTTAGTCATTGCCGTTAGTTAGTGCACTCCCCCGTCTGGTCGAATTGTTGAAGAAGCAGCTATGCCGGGACCGCTTTTAATTAGCTCTTCCAGTTAATTTTTCGATACACCAGGAAAAACTCCAGAGCCAATCAGCAGAAAATCCTGTGATCCTAGCCAAACCAGGTAGATGTTTCCACATCCTCAGTCGAATCATGCAGACACATGCGTTCCAATCCATGGGTCTCTCCATAGGGGCTCCCCCTGGCCCGAATTTATATAAAATGTTGTTAATTTTATTAAAGCCGCTCACCAAATCCATTTTTTTCATTTGGATCAAGATTCAGCCAGAAGAACAGCGACGCAGACAAGACAGCAAGCTGGGATTCTCAGTTAGGGAGGGAAGGAGGGTAAAAGAGGGAGCAAAGGAAAAAGCGTCTGTTCTCTCTGAAGGGCAGAAGCAGTGACGTCTTTTGTGACCTCTTGGATGAGTCGTTGCTGCGCTCTTGGGGTAATTTTGCTCCTGGAAAGATTCACCACTGTTCCATGTTTTCACCATTTGTGGATAATGGCTCCCACCGTGGTTTGCTGGAGTCCCAAAGCTTTAGAAATGGCTTTATAACCTTTTCTAACTACTAACTACTAACTAACCTGCACTTATATAGCGCTTTTCTAGTCACAAAGACCACTCAAAGCGCTTTCATTAATACTAACCCTCTATTCTAAGGGCCTATAGGAAACAGATATCTAGGGACAATTTAGAACAGCCAATTAACCTAACATGCATGTTTTTGGCATGTGGGAGGAAACCGGAGAAATCCCGGAGTAAACTCACGCAACACGGGGAGAACATGCAAACTCCACACAGATCACTGTTGGTCGAGGGCTGGGATCAAACCCACGATCCCACGATCCCCACAATCCCCCGGCCAAGGGTAAACTGTGCTGCCGCAGTGCTAACCACTGCGCCACCGTGCAGCCCCCTTTTCCAGACTGACAGATCTCAATTACTTTGTTCCTCATTTCTTACTGAATTTCTTTGGATCGCAGCATGATGTCTAGCTTTTGAGAATCTTTTAGTCTACTTCACTTTGTCAGGCAGGTCCTATTTAAGTAATTTCTTGATTGAGAACAGGTGTGGCAGTAATCAGGCCTGGGTGCGGCTAGAGAAATTGAACTCAGCTTTCCAAAGATGTGATAAATCACAGTTAATTTATGTTTTAACGGGGGTGGGGAGATCACTTTTTCACACAGGACCATGTAGGTTTGGATTTTTTCCCTTAATAATAAATACCTTCATTTAAAAACTGCATTTCGTGTTTACTTGTGTTATCTTTTGTCATGGTCTGAGCGCTGATCTCGTCCGCGCTTGGGTCATGCAATGTTTCCTTCCCATTCTTTAGTAATTCCTTGTGGGCTCTCTGAGCCCTTATTTTGACAGCGTCTCTGTGGGGCTTCCAGCTGTCAGGAGCCGAGCTCAGCAGTGACAGCTGGACTTGATCTGATTCAGCTGTTAACGCCTCATCAGCTGATTAATCATCTCGCCCTACTTAAGGGAGCAGCTTAGGTTACTCTGGGCTGCGACCTCATACGTTTATGGATAACGCTGGTCTCCCCAACGTTAGACTGGAGTCCCTACGTTCCGGCTCCAGTCATCCTCTATTCCTCGCAACACTCTAAGTTTATTCCTTTATCTGTGTGAATCATCAGTGTATCCTTGCCTTAGTCCTTATTTGTGTTTAGCCCCTCGTGGATCACTCTTTTGTACCTTTTTGTCCTGTGTTTATAAATACGCAAACTCACTGGTCGCCTATAGCATCTCATTAGCAGTCCGTGAGGGCCGCACCATAACATCTTTGTCTAATATTTAAATTTGTTTGATGATCTGAAACATTTAAGTGTGACATACAAAAAAATAAGAAATCAGGAAGGGGGCAAACACTTTTTCATACCACTGTAAATGTGTAGTTGCTGAATACTTGTTTTCTTTTTACTAACAACCACTATTTTAAAAGTCCAGCACAAGTTCAAGGAAGTGATAGGCCACTCCTCATTTGCATAAATTGGACTGGAGAGGGGATTCAGGTAAATGAGGAGTGGGCTCCTTCATGCGAATGCTCGAGATTCTTGATGTGACACTACCAGAGTGTATGCTGTGCATGCTACATAGACAATGAATTGGAAGTGTAAAAAGGCGCGCCTAGGCGGACATATAGCTTCAGTGAGGCCAATTCAAGATTGTGTGACGACAGACATGCATACACATAACTTTTCACCTGTTTGCATTCCCATACAAGGCAAAGAGATGCAGAGGGAGGAGAAATTATTTTCCAGTTCCAGGACATTTGACTTTTTTTTTTTTTTTCTTATTTCCATACGTTTTCCATGACTGGAAAATTGGTCAATAATCATGCCTTGGTGAAAACAGAGGCAAACGGTAATCAGTCAATGTGTCTGTGTGTGGGTGAATGGTTGTATCTGTCCATCTGTTACCAGCTTTTCAGCTCGCCCAGTCAAAATTAAGTGCAACTAAAGGCTTGTATCATTGTATGGCTATAATTTCTCGACTTTTAACTTGCCAGACTTTTGAGATAACACATTGTTTTTAAAATAAACACAACAATAGCTCATCTTTGCAGTCAATGCAGCTGAAACATCACTGTAATACCTATTATTCTGTCCTGATAATACGGCTGGGTATTGTAGACAGATAGCGAACAATAAAGACAGCAGGCTGATTCCAGGTTGGCTGATTTACTGAAATCGTTTTTGTCTTGTTGTCTTTTTTCTTTTTTTTTTTTGTAAAATGTTGGTTCCACTCCTAGGTTAGTACAACCAAATTTCTGGCGAGCACATTTTCACATTGCTTTCATCATGGCAGATTGAACAAAGAAAAAGGTTTTTTTACAGGAAACAGGAAGTAGCTACAATTAAAGGTGCAGTAACGCAAACCACCACTAGAGGGAACATAACCCCGCCCAATATCTGACAGGTCAGCACACTCCCCGCTTGGTATACATGTATACCACTATTTACTCTTCTCTAGTGACATCAATAGCACAACATCAGAGATGGGTCTAAGGTACTCTTTAACTACCCCTTGGCTAGAGGTCTTAACTGTGACCTTACGGACCTTGTTGTCTGAACTAGGAATGGCCTTAACTATTCGCCCTAGAGGCCACATGTTGCGCTTTGCTTGATTGTCCTTTATCAAAACAATGTCACCTTCCTGGAGACTGGACTTCTCGGAGGTCCACTTCCTCCGTGGTTGAAGTGTGGCCAGGTACTCCGACCGCCACCTCTTCCAGAAGGAGTCCGCCAAGTTCTGGACCTGGCGCCACTGGACCTGGCTGAGGTGATCCAGGTCGAAGTCTCCCAGGGGTGCAGGACTGACACTCGCCTTCTGGGTGAGCAGAGTGGCAGGTGAGAGGATTTCAGGTACCTCTGCATCGTTGGAGACTGGGACTAGCGGGCGTGCATTCATGATAGCCATAACCTCAGCCATCAAGGTTGTAAGGACTTCATGAGACAGTCTGGTAGCACCATCCTTCGCAAGCAGTCCATCCAGTATGCGTCTTGCCACTCCAATTAACCTCTCCCAGGCTCCACCCATGTGTGAAGAATGGGGAGCATTGAAGGTCCATGTACATCCCTGCTCTTGCAGATAGTTCTTGATCTCAGGATCGTCAGTGTTGATTTGAAGCTCACGGCATGCACCAATGAAATTAGTGCCTCTATCCGACCTTAAGTGCTTGACAGGTCCACGGATGGAGTCAGTCTGGAGCACCCAGTTCAGGCCTAAGCTCCTTTGAAGGGGCAATGGGTCTGCTCCCAGATCGAGATCTTTCAGGTCACTTGCTCATTCCTCCACTGGGAAAGCCTCCATGACCCTCGGACTGTTTGAGGCGATCTTGTGGAGTTTTAAGTTGCTCTCAGCTAGCAGAGCCTTGGTTCGCTGCAGGAGATCGATCACCTTATGCTCCTTGGCCAATGACATGAGCCCATCGTCGACGTAAAAGTTCCTGAAGATGAACTCCTTTGCATTACTACCATGCTCAGCTTCTCCTTGCTCTGCAGCTCTCCTCAGCCCATAAGTCGCAACTGCTGGAGACGGGCTGTTGCCGAATACATGCACAGTCATCCAGTAGTCAATGATGTCCTTGTCTGGATCATTGTCTTTGTGCCAGAGAAACCTGAGGAAGTGGCGGTGGTCCTCTCTGACCTTGAACCCATAGAACATTTGCTCTATGTCGGCGGTAGCAGCAATTTGTTCTCTTCTGAACCGTAATAGGACTCCTATTAGTGTGCTGTTCAGGTTGGGTCCACTGAGAAGCACATCATTCAATGATGTCCCCTTGTACTCCGCGCTGGAGTCAAATACAACTCTTATTTTCCCCGGCTTCTGGGGGTGGTTTACGCCAAATGTCGGCAGATACCAGCACTCCTGCCCGAGCTGTAGTGGAGGAGCTGGCTCGGCCTGTTGGTTGTCAATGACCTTTTGCATAAAATCAAAGAAGTGCTGTTTCATGTCAGGTTTCTTCCTGAATGAGCGTTGGAGGGATTGGAGTCTTTGAGCAGCCTGCTCTCTGTTGCACGGAAGACGCTTACGAGGAGTATGAAAGGGTAGTAGCGCCACCCAGTGGTTTTCATTGTCCATATACACCTCGTCTTCCATTATTCTCAGAAACTCACTGTCATCTACTGACATGGCTGGTTTGTTGTTGGCTGGTGTTGTCTGGAACATACTTTCACCAAGACCATCCCTACATGTCTCTGGAATGGCTTCCTCACTGCGAGTTGGGAACTGAAGGCTGCACTGAATCGGTTCACTGGGTCTCTCCTTGATGTGAATGCTGTTAGTGCAGGGCTTAAAGAAGGAAGGGCGTCCATTTTGGAGGACATGGGTCTTATAAGCATTGACTTTCTGAGTCTTGTGAGCGCCACCCAGACACAGCTCTCCCACTATGACCCAGCCGAGATCAAGGCGCTGAGCGTATGGCGAGTTGTGTGGTCCGTTGCGCTGCTCTCGCACCTTGTGCAAGCTCAAAACATCTCGGCCTAGTAGCAGAAGAATGGGTGCACTGTTGTCAAGTGCAGGGATTTTGTCAGCCACTGGTCTGAGGTGAGGGAAATATTGTGCGCACTCAGGGGTCGGGATCTCTGACCGGTCACCAGGTAAGTATTCACACTCCAGCAATGTGGGCAGTGTGACCTTGGTCTTCCCATCGAGAGATTCCACAATGATGTTGGTTGCTTTTCTTCCTGCAGTCTCCACTCTACCTGAGCATGTTTTTAGCGTGTAGGAGGATGCCCTGCTGTTAATACCCAACAGACTGAAGAACTCAGATTTCACTAAAGACCTATTGCTTTGGTCATCGAGTACAGCATATACTATGTGAGACTTGCTTGGATTATCAGCATGGGAAACCTTGACCAAGCAGATTTTAGAACAGGATCTAGGCTGGGGTGCATCGCCACATATCTCTGTGCACTTAGAAGTGACAACAGAAGTTGCTGCAACTTCACTCTCCCTGCTTTGCTCCCCTTCTTGCTCCCCGCTCTGGTCATTCCCAGGTGAGTGCCCAGCCTGCCCATGAGGCGACCATGGTGCTGGACCAGGATGCATCGCTGAAGTGTGCTTGTCACTCTCACACTCTCTACATTTGAGTGCGGTCTTACAGTCTTTGGCAATGTGCTTGGTGCTGGCACAACATCTAAAGCAGATCGAGTTCTCCTTTAAGTACGCTTTCCTCTCATCCAGGTGCTTTCCTCGGAACCCACGGCATTTTGTGAGCGGATGTGGTTTGTTGTGGATTGGACATTCTGTGTCCGGTTCAGTTTTCTTCACAGATGTGCTGTCCCGAGATGCACCACCTGCGGCTGTGACATCAGTTTTCCTCACTGTTACAGCGGATTTGTAGATGCGTTTTTGGTCTTTCTCACCTTTTGACTGATTGGGAGTAGAGGAAAGGTTGAATGCGAAACTGGGGTCATTGCGAGTCTTAGCTTGAGAACATACAAATTCCACAAAGTAGCTGAATGGTGGGAAAGGCACATGATAAACTTCCTTGTACCTGGATCCCTGTGTCATCCAGCGTTCACGAAGTGAGAATGGAAGCTTCTCTACAATTGGATTTACCCCTCGAGCTGTATCAAGATACATGAGCCCAGGTAAGAATCCCTCTGACTTAGCAGCTTGTAGCTCTTTTAACAAGTCTCCTTACTCTCTGAGCTTGTGTGTCTCTTTGTTAGAGATGACTGGGAAGGCATCCAATTTTTTCATTAGGGCACTTTCAATCACCTCTGGGCTTCCATAAGTTTCCTCCAAGCGCTCCCATACCGTCCACACACCTAGTCTAGGATTGTTTACATGCACAGACCTGATCCTCATGGCTTGAGCTGACGACTTGGGCCCCAACCATTTGATCAGTAGGTTGAGCTCTTCTTGCTCCGAGAGGTTAAGCTCCTTTGTGGCTGCTAGGAAGGAGGCCTTCCACGCCCAGTAGTTTTCTGGGCAGTCGTCAAAGGTAAGGAGTCCTGAGCTCACCATCTCTTTTCTCATGAGATACTGGGCCAAGATATGGGTTTGTGTTGATGGAGGTGAGGATTTGTTTCCCTGGTTGGGATGAGAGGCTGGAGGGTTAGCTGCAGTGTCTTTCCTTCTAATGTCAGGGAGAACAGGTGAATGTTCCTGCTTTGGAACAAATGGCCTTGGGGCAGGATGAGGAACGTTGTGTCCAACCATCATGGGCTTGTGTTCATTTCTGTCCACGAAAGACTCATACAGTGAATCTTGTTCTTTAATGCTAAAGAGGTGTGAATTCACCGGTGCTTGATGATCAATTTGTTGCTGTGGAGTTGGGCCTGGTTGCAACTGTGGTGCATGTGCATCGAATGGCTGTTTCCACGTAGCGTCGTGTGCGTCTCACTGGATCATCAAGGGCTAGATTCTGTAGCTCACCAAGAGAGTCGCTGTGTCTTGGATCAAGCTCTGCTGCTGCAGCTTCTTCCAATATAGCTGCCTCTCTTGATGCTGCAGTTGCTTCTTTCTCTTGTTGTAGCACGTGAAGATTTGCGTCTATTGAAGCCCTTTCTTTAATCATGGCAGCCTCTACTGAAGCCCTTTGTTTCATCATGGCTGCCTCCTTCTCTGCAAAGGATGCTTTGACTTTAGCTGCTTCAGCCTTAGCTCTGGCTCTTGCTGCAACGATGCTGGCAGATGACCGGGTAGATGCCCTGGAGGACTTGTGTGAATTTGAGGCTTGAGACCTTGTCTCCAACTGAGACGGACGGTCCTCCTCACCAGCGTGGCTTATCTTGGCTTGCTTCTGTGTGCTGTTCACCGTATTTCAGCTGCCTATCCCCGCTGCGTGGTCAACATTTTACTATTCTGTCCTGATAATACGGCTGGGTATTGTAGACAGATAGCGAACAATAAAGACAGCAGGCTGATTCCAGGTTGGCTGATTTACTGAAATCGTTTTTGTCTTGTCTTTTTTCTTTTGTAAAATGTTGGTTCCACTCCTAGGTTAGTACAACCAAATTTCTGGCGAGCACATTTTCACATTGCTTTCATCATGGCAGATTGAACAAAGAAAAAGGGTTTTTTACAGGAAACAGGAAGTAGCTACAATTAAAGGTGCAGTAACGCAAACCACCACTAGAGGGAACATAACCCCACCCAATATCTGACAGGTCAGCACACCTATGCCGGCCCAGCACAGGTGGCAGTGTGCCTTTATTACAGCCCCACTGAGCACTTCCTGTCAACAATCGATCTCATCCTGAACTTTTAAAATAGCTGTTTCTTCAACCTAAACACACATTCAGGAACTACACCACTTATTCAACACAATGTTTCTTTTCAGACATGTTTTGCTGTTTACTTTTTAAGATAATTGACAACATATAGTCCCTATAGTTTACAGCTCATTGGTAAAAACTACAATTAAGATAAGATAAGCCTTTATTAGTCCCACAATGGGGAAATTCCAGGATTGCAACAGCACAGGGATAGCAACACTCAGAGCAATAATTAAGAAGATAAGAAAAATAAAAATAAGAGCAGTGAATATACATACGTACACATCAATATATAAATATATATACACAGTGCGGAGCATTGTAGCTAGATGGAATAAACAGCATAACCGTCTACTTAGTTATCCTACATAGTAAGAATATGTACCCATACATATGTACCCATTTGTGTAAGTCTGTTGCGTCTTTTGCATTCAATACTATTAGGTTGTCACGTTTTTTTTGCCATCTCTGCGAGCAGCCCTGCTTAGGTTATACAATCTGACAGCAGTAGGTAGGAAGGACCTGCAAAACCTCTCGGTTGCGCAGCTAGGATGATGTAGTCTACTGCTAAATGAGCTCCTCAGTGCGTTCAGTATGTCCTGCATAGGGTGGGACTCGGACTCCAGCAGAGATGACAGTTTAGCCACAATCCTTCTCTCTCCTATCTCCTCCACTGGGTCAAGGCGTTGCCCCAAAACAGAGCTAGCTTTCTTGATCAGTTTGTTCAGTCTCTTCCTATCAGCTGCTGTAATGCCACTGCCCCAGCAGACCACTCCAAAAGTGATGGCTGATGCCACCACCGTGTCGTAGAATGTCTTCAGCAGTGCCCCTTGTACACCAAAAGACCTGAGCCTCCTCAGCAGGAACAGCCTGCGCTGTCCCTTCTTGTAGAGTGCGTCAGTATTGTGTGACCAGTCTAGTTTATTGTTCAGATGAACACCCAGGTACTTGTAGGATGTCACCATCTCAATGTCTGTTCCCTGTATGTTTACTGGTGCTGTGAGGAGTTGTCCTTGCCTGCGGCAGTCCACCACCAGCTCCTTAGTTTTCCTCACGTTGATCTGGAGGCAGTTCCGATGGCACCAGTCCACAAAGTCCTGGATAAGTCCTCTGTACTCAGCTTCATCTCCGTTGGAGATGAGGCAGACAGTCGCAGAGTCGTCAGAGAACTTCTGTAGATGGCAGTGTGTTGTGTTGTGTGAGAAGTCCGCAGTATAAAGGGTGAACAGAAAGGGAGCCAAAACTGTTCCCTGGGGGGCCCCTGTGCTGCCGATGATCATGTCGGACACACAATCCCGGGTTCTCAAAAACTGTGGCCGGTTAGTGAGGTAGTCCAGGATCCATGATGACAGGTGCTGGTCCACCCCTGCGCACAGCAGCTTGTCCTTCAGGATCATCAGTTGGATGGCGTTGAAAGCACTGGAGAAGTCAAAGAACATGATCCTCACCGCATTCCCGGGCTTCTCCAGGTGGGACAGAGAACGGTGAAGGAGGAAGATCACTGCATCCTCCACCCCAATGCCATGCTGGTAGGCGAACTGGAGTGGATCCATCACTGGTCCCACCAGGGGGCGGAGGTGAGCAAGGAGCAGTCTCTCCAGGGTCTTCATCATGTGAGACGTCAGGGCCACTGGTCTGTAGCTGTTCAGGTCTTTGGGGTGGGAAGTCTTTGGTACAGGTACCACACAAGATGTTTTCCACAACTGTGGTGCCCTCCCCAGCTTCAGGCTCAGGTTGAAGATGTGCTCCACAATCCCACATAGCTGGTCTGCACAGGACTTGAGGAGCTTTGCGCTGATGCCATCCGGTCCCGAGGCCTTCCTCGCCTTGATCTTCCTCAGCTCCATCCTCACCTGGGTCTTAGTGAGGGTCACGTTGGGGGGCTGTGTGCTGGGAGTGGGGTGTGGACAGCAGGTCTTGATGACTTTAGAGGCAGCAGTGGTTGTTGTGCAGTCGTGGGGGGAGGGCGGTTGGTCGAACCTATTACAAAAATATTCCCATACTGCTCAAGTGCAATGTGCCAATCACAGCAGAGCTTCCTCTGAAGTCAATGAAACTGGCAGATAACATCAGACTAGGAGAGCAGGAGAAAAAAAACATTTTACGAGTAAGTTTTGCCCTTAAATTATGCAGCAGTTTCATTGTTAACACATTAACACCTCCTAGTGTTGGGATTTGGGGGCAATGGGTGGCCTCATGAACCAGTCTGCAAGATGGCTTCTGGGGGGGGGGGGTACCTTGCTTTTAGACCACCTACCTCCCAGTCTTATTTCCCGCCCTCCCTCTCCCCCTGACTGTGGGTGGAATATACATCTTTTTTGTTACATTTAGGGCTTTGGGGTGGGGGTGTGCCGCACTGTGTCGGTGAAGGGGTTACCTTTGCTGCGTGGTGGGGCTGCACTCACCTCAATTTTAATTGCATTTTAGACACTGAGGGTTTGGGGGCCCTGCTGCCCATCGCAGTGGCTAGCAATGCTCCAATCACTATCCCCCCAATTTTAATTGCACTTTGGTAGTCCACACATATACACACAATTATATCATATAACCGACACACACCCACCATGTTCTGTGTGGGGGAGGGGGTGGGGGTCTTCCCCCACCCCTGTTGCCCTGCTCTTGCTCGGGACCTGGTGGGGAGCCTGGGACCTATCATGTTGTCAAAATCCCTGGGTGCTACTGAATATATAGATACAACCAAGGAAGTTAGAGGAGGGCTGAATATGAGTCTAAGTGAGAGTGAGGGGGTGATGAATGGAGGTGGTAATGGTGGGTCGGTTTTGTGCGGCGCTTTGCATGCCGGGTGGCATCTTGGGGCGCCTGCGGTGGTCTGCTGATTGTTCACTCAGATGGGTGCCGGGGGTGGGGGTCTGCTTCTGTGGCCTGCGCCGGTGGTCTCCCTAGTCACTGCCGGGCACTGGTGCGTGTTCAGACTAGCTGCATCTGCTTCGCAGCCGCCTTATGAAACAAAGGTGAATGAGGGGTGAGTTTGAATGGGTACAGGAGTGAGAGAGAATGGGTCGGTCTGGGTGAGTGAAAGGGGTGTGCATAGGAGCATGTGGGTGTGAAGGTGTGGGGAGGGGTGTATCTGCAAGTCGGGAGGTGCTGGATTAAGGGGGGTAGTGCCTCTCGGCAACGTGAGCTCTCCTGGGCGGGGGGACTTCTTTGGACGTGGGGGTCCCCGGGGTGTGCGACAGAGGCGCTGGGGCGGGCCTGCTGTGGGGGTGCCTGGGGGGGCTTGCGCCGGGGGGACGTGGGCTGGTCTCTGCCCCGGGGGGTGGGGTCGCTGGCCTCCTGGTGTCTGGGCCCCGGGGGCAGACGTTGGCCCCGCTGGGGGGGGGGGGGGGGGGGTTGGGCGGGTCCGGGGGTGTGGGCTCACCGCGCCAGCCGCCGAGCAGACTGGCCTCCCTTGATCATCCCTCCGGGGGCGGATGCCTGGCTTTCCTGGGGCTTGCTGACCTCGGATGTTTGTGCCCTGAGGGGGTTGGTGGCGCTGCCTTGCCTGCTCGGGGTTCCCGGGGGAAGAGCTGCTGCGACCGGCCCTCCGCTCATATGTTTCTTGACAAACCACTCACATGCACACACTTATTTTGCGCGCGTTCTCATATATATGCACACAGACATACATGCACAAGTGTCTCTCCTTTAACAGGTGTGGAAACCAGACTCGTGTTGAGACATCTTCGGTGGAAGAAGCAGTTTGTCTTTTGTTTGTTTTAGTTGTTGGTTTGTTTGTTGTTGTTTTTTTGTCTGTTCCCCTCCCTTTTCTTTTCCCCTTTCACACACTTCCCTTCCCTCTTCCCCATCCTGTTGGGTCTTCCATGGGTAAAACAATTAAAATAAAGTATTAAAAGTTATTACAGGAGGAGTTTACAACAACATACAATACATAGTTAGGTACTCCTCTTGGCAAAGTAAATCTGTTTTGGCACAAGGGTGACGGATCCCTGTTCTGTTTGCCTAACTGAAAAAACACCTCCTAACATGGCAATATTTGATTCTTAAAGCTTGTGTTTTGTCACATATTTTTTTCCAATGTGCTCCACTACTGGTGGCTCAGTGGCTACATGATTCATATGTTAATAACTTATTAATGTTAAACTGGCTTCTCTAAAGTTCAGACAATTTTTTCAACTAAAGTCAATAATATAAAAACACCACGGTGTGACGTCGTTGAATCACTTCCTTTAAAATAACTTTTACAGTCTAGTCATTTCTTTATTGATTTATTTACTCACTTAAAGCTGATGTGAGGTGTGAAATATGAAAACCGGTTGAGGTTATTTTTACAGAAAACCAAACAATTTCTTAAGCTGAGTAGGAACATGACATCTGTAACAGAATTTATTTGATGACGCTCACTTTAAAAATGTTCTATCACAACCGTAAATCCTTTTTTCTTGTGGGCGGCAGTGGCACAGGAGGTAGAGCGGATCATCCAATAACCAGAGGGTTGGTGGTTCAAATCCCGCTCTCCCCAGCCATCCTGTCGTTGTGTCCCTGGGCAAGACACTTTATCCCCCTTGCCTCCAGTGTTCATGAGACTGGGCATGAATGTGTATAAATGTTAGGCAGTGGTCAGAGAGGCCGTTGTCGCAGACTGGCAGCCACGTTTCCATCAGTCTGCCCCAGGGCAGCTGTGGCTACAGTAGTAGCTTACCACTACCAATGTCTCTCTGGGGTGAATGAATAATACTCACAGTAAGTGCTTTGAGATGTCACTTGACTTGTAAAGCGCCATATAAATCTAATCTATTATTATTATTAATAATCACATTTTCATTTTTTTTCCCTTCTCGTTTCTCTCTCTTCGGTCCACGGTGGTGACCCTGAGGGTGAGCAGTCAGAGCAGCTGTGAAGAGAACGGGCTGGAAGCTACATAACAATATTACATGTTCTTTTTATAGAAAAACTGCATTTCAGTTATTTTTTTTGCAAGATAATTCAAGAACCTCTTTCAATACTCATTACATACAGAGTGAAACATTTCAACCCATTCTGATTTAATGCTGATAATTATGGTGATAGTTTAAGTTTTGATATTTTTACCTGCTATTGCATGCCGTAGTGCAAATATACGTACATGTATCAAATTAATAAAATCTGTTAATCCAGGATTTTTCTTTCTGCTCTTAATTTTATTCTTGTGCTTCTATATTTTTTCTTTTACGTGCTCCTTGAAAAAAAAAAAAATGCCAGCGTAGAGCCCTTGGATGACATACACCTTGTGTGTATTGTGACAGTGACATCAGAGTCATACCTGCATAAACAAATACCCCAAGCATTTCAAACCCGTGCATGGTTGACATGACACAATAACCATGCTACCATGCCACAAGCACCGAGGCATCAGCACCTGCGGGGCTTTCATTTTCCAGGTTTTCCAGGACGCGTGGGAACCCTGTTGATGTCGCAAGTCTCACCAACCAGTTAGTGCAAGAGTAAGTGTGACACCTACTGGCCGGGAGGTCAGAATGTCATCTACATCACCTTTAAAACAACAGAAGGTGCAGAAAACTTCACTCCTCCTTTACATCAGTGTACATCTGCTGCTTATGTCAGGGGAGTGAAATTTATGGCCTTTTTGCCCCTAGCCAGTGGCTCACTGTAACTTTAAAAAAATATATATATATCTAAAACACATTAAAACAGCTCAGAAATTTACAAGGAAACGATGTAACAAGACGATGAAAAATCTTTACAAATTTTCATGAAAATACAAATTTAATCAAGCAACTTAATTAAAAATCTCTTTGAAGATTATTTTCAATGTTAATTTCAAATTCAAGAGAAAAATTTAACATATTTACAAGAATCAAGAGTAGCCAATTTAAAAGAAAAAAGTAGTACATTTATGTGAAAAGTTGCAAAACTAAAACAAGCAAAAAAACAAAAAAAACCTGCAAATTTATAAGAGCAGTAGATTCACAATAAAGGGGTGGAAATCTGGAAGAAAGTTACAAACTATGGCAAAAAATATGAAAAGAATAGGTTCACACATTTATCAGAAAATATCAAATTTACAATAAAGGAATAATCAATTTATAAAGAAAACCCATAAATTTATTAGAAAAAAATCTCTTCATGTTAAGGTTGAAATAGGTTTCGTGTCTATGTAGTTTTTTGTGTGCTCAAAATGGCTTTTCCCATTGAGTGTTTCTCAGAGGTAAAATGAGTTTTTAGAAAGAAATTAAATATATCATCAAAACAAGCAGATCATTCCTTTTCTCTTTCCCCCGTGTCTCATGGAGCAGTGAATGCTGAGGAATGATGACAAACATTGCATTTTGAGGGGTTTCATCAGGATTTGTAAAAGGTTGCCAACAGTTAGCAAACAGTTTTTGTTGTCATCAAAAAATTTTGGATTTTGTTATTTTTCTGAAAACAGTTATAAAATAGTTGTAAGCATGTGCAAATGCTGCAACCATGTCACTAAAGTTCTTTTCGGTTCACCTAGTAGAACACCTGTTTAAAACCTTGACAAAACTGTTGGCAATCTTAAAAACTGTGTACGGTAAGAACTGTTTTGCAACATTTTACAAACCCTGACGAAACCCTAAAAGTCCAGCATTCGTGAATATTCCTCAGCATTCACCACTCCGTGAAATATCAGCTTGATTTTCGCCAACATTCATCAGAATCCCAAAATCGCCACATTTATCAGTATTTGCAGGATACTGCCCATAATAAGCACTCACATATGTAAGAAACCTGCTGATTTACACACTACAGTCCATGCGCGCGCGCGCGCGCACACACACACACTCTCAGCTGCTCCCTATTCAGGGTCACCACAGCGGATCATGGGTCCACATGTGATTTTGCAAGGATTTTTACGCCGGATGCCCCTCCTGATGCAACCCTGCCCATTTACCTGGGCTTGGGACTGGCACAAGGAGTACACTATTTTTTTGCGCTTCCTTGTGTGGCGAGGTTAATTTACACACTACCATCCAATAGGGGAAAAAAACAAAGAGGCATTTGCAGAGGTGAAAAATCAACTATGAAGTCAGTGACTTTCCAATTATGTTTTAACTAACATGCCTCAACAGGTGTAAACATGGTGCTCGCTAAAAAAAACAACCAAAAACTGTCAGTAACAGATACAGTGCTTTGGGTAAAATGACAGCAGAGCTTTGTTAGTCAAGAATCATGTAACCTCCCCTCGGGGTGTATAATTCCTGGGATTACCATTTCATTTTCATTTCCCCATCGTAAAATGAATAACCCTCCTATTGCTCTGTATCAGACTACAGAACTCTAGCTTGTGACATTTTGAACAATGCTGGTGTCAATTTTAGCAACAGAGGTCCTAATATTTAACACATGAATCACCCCCACATTAGCAGGTTTTTATGACTTCCCTAAATCTTCTTCCAGGGAGTGCTGGCTTCTCTGCAACTCAAGATAAGATTTTAAAACTGCTCCTGGTTACAGTTGCTATCATGTTCACACCAAACCTGTTACATGCTGATAGCGAGTGCGCCCCAGCATGGAGTGCATGGCATGTCCCATCTCATGGAAGAGGTTCTCCATCATGCCAGGAGTGAGCAGGGTGGGAGCACTCTTGGTGGGGTGAGGCAGACTCAGCATCAGAACCACCACCGGCAGCTGGTACTGACCCGTCTCCTGACACCATCGTCCACCACGGATGGTGAAGTGACAGTCCTGGAAGGAAGAGGTGGTTTAAAAAAAAAAAAAAGATGAAAAAATAAATGAGGAAAATAGTTCTGGTGTCTACTGAGACTGAAGAAAATAAGAGATTTCATGTTGCACCACATAGATCATTAATGGAATTGGGTGTTCTTATTACACATAGGCTTTTATTTAGTTAATAACTGAATATCTGACCAACATCTGAACTTGAATCTCATCCCCAAAAAGACAATAAATTTAAGAAAAATGCAAATGGTGACTTCCGGTTATGGCTGCCACGTAGGACGGACGTGTCTCGCTCTGCTCTGCTCCTGGAGAAAAAAAATCGGCAAATAACTCTCTCATTTGGGACAGAACGTATCCCAGCATTTGGGCGAGGATATGTCGGCGAAGCCTAAGGCTGGAAAACCAGGAAAAGGAAAAAGCGAGCCGCCGAAACAGTCCAAATTAACGGACTTTCAGGTCTGTGACGCAGCAAACAAAACTCCATATATGGCGGAGGAGGCTGGCAACGGTGCGATATCTGCGGGGAATGGCGCAGATGCGCTGATGGCTGCCATGAGTTCAATGAGAGCGGACTTTTCCTCTAGATTTGATGGGATTATGACAGCGTTGGAAGGAATAAGAAAGGAATTGGGTGACTGTGTAGAACGAACGGCGCAGATGGAGCTCCGTCTCGCTAGTGCTGAAGATGACGTCACCCGTCTTCAATTAAAGGTGCGCACTTTGGAAAAAAAAATAAATCTCTGGAAGATAATATTTTGGATTTGGAATCTCGGTCGAGACAGAATAATTTGAGGCTGGTGGGTCTTCCAGAGGAATCAGAAGGTCGGGACGTATGTTCCTTTCTGGAAAAGTGGATTCCGGAGGTGCTGGGCAGCGAGGAGTTGCAATCAGCAGTGGTTCTGGAAAAAGCACATCGTATTGGCCCACGGAGAGATAAGGGACCGCCGAGGACCTTAATTATGAAGTTTCTTAGCAACAGAGACAGGATGAAGATCTTCAACGCTGCACGTGCTAAAGGAGAGATTAAACACCAGGACCAGCAGGTGCGGTTCTACCCAGATTTGGCCACAGGAATCCAGCAATTGAGGAAGCAGTTTGATCCCGTACGTAAGGAGCTGCGCAACCTTGGGATTCGTCATGGTGTAATCTATCCTGCGAGACTGCTGACCACGTATGAGGGCAGAACCCACATCTTCAAGACCCCAGAGGAGGCGCAGGAGTTCATCAAGAAGATCAAAGAAGAAGAAGAGACTGGTGGGAGCTAAGCATGAACAAAATATAAGGTAGAATAATTAAGCATTTGCACAGGCATCTGACTGACTTGAAGTAAATAGTAAGTTTACAAAATATAGATTGTATTATATATTAAAAAAACAAAACAAAAACAAAACAAACAAACAAAAAAAAAACTATGATGTACAAAGTTGTTAAAAATTTTGGAGTTAAGTTGGAAAACTACAGAGGAGAGTTAATGTTACGTCATTAAAAGCAGTAGAGTTAGGGTGATTGGGAGGATGAAGAAGGAGTGGCTTAGGCTGTTCCCCGTGGGTGTGGAACGGTCGATGGCTATATCGGGAGACAGAATTTTTCTTTTGATTTTGGGGGGTTTGCCACAAGTGTGGGAAGGGGAAATTTGTTTGTGTGTAGTTTGTAGGATGAATGTTCAACCACTCATCTTTTTGCTTCTCTGTATGAGCATGTTTACACTGCAAGGTAATCCCAAACTCTCTATTGATCATGGACCAAAGTGTTAATCTTAATTTAACTTCATGGAATTGCAGAGGTCTACAAAATTTAAAAAAACTTAAACAAGTTATGAATAAAATAAAGGACATGGGTTCAAGAATTGTGTTTTTACAAGAAACTCATCTGATAGAGGAGGATGTTAAAAGAATTAGGAGTAGATGGCAGGGAAGTGTATTCACCTCTTCATTTTCATCCCGAGCCAGGGGAGTTATGACTCTCATACATAAATCAGTTCCTTTTCAAGTGAAAAATGTAATTGGAGACAAATTTGGAAGATATGTAATCATTCAAGGTTCTTTGCTATTAGAAAATATAAATCTTGTGAACTTATATGGTCCCAATATAGATGATCAGAAGTTCTTTGCTAATTTATTTCTCATCTTATCATCACTTACAGGGCAACATATAATAGCAGGGGATTTTAATTGTACATTGAATCCAGGTGTGGATAGATCAACAGGACTGGATTGTACGCACATTGGATGTAGGATGACTATTAATCATTTTATGAAAGAATTGAGATTGTTAGATATATGGAGAGAAATGAAACCACAAGTTAAAGCCTATTCTTGTTATTCCAGTACCTACAAGACATTCTCACGTATTGATTATTTTTTGATTTCCACAGAATTAAGGTCCAAGATTCAAAACTGCTTTTATGATAACATCGTGATCTCTGATCATGCACCCTGTTGTCTAATATATGTAGATAAAAAATTGACAAAGGAATCAGGTAGATGGCAATTTCAGCATAAATGGCTTCAGGATGAGGAATTTGTCAAGTATATAGAAAAACAGATAGACGAGTTCTTTGACATCAATACTACACAAACATCAGCATGTGTAAAGTGGGAGGCTTTCAAAGCTTTTATTAGGGGACATATTATTAGTTATACAGGATCAAAATCTAAGAAGACTCGAGAGGAGAGAGCTAAATTGGAACATAAAATAAAAAATCTTCAGGAAAAAGTGTATGCAGGAAGTGACCCAAGGTTGGAGAATGAATTACTGATTTTGAGAGCTGAATACGACAAAAAATCAGCGAATAGAGCTGCCTCGAGTCTTCTAAGATTGAAACAATCTTTTTATGAACAAGGTGAAAAATCAGGAAAATTATTAGCATGGCAGATTAAACAACTGGAAATTAAAACACCAATTACCAGTATTATAAGTAATGGACAGGTAGTTATAGATCCTTTAGAAATTAATAGAGCCTTTAGAGATTACTATGAAAAATTATATGATACCAAAAATGAACCTGATTTAACAAAACTAAATGGGTTTTTGAACGAACTATCTATACCGTGTATTCCAAATGAAAACAGGGAGATATTGGAGTCTAAAATTAGTCAAGAAGAAGTTGGCCTAGCCATTGATAATATGAAATCAGGAAAAAGTGCAGGACCAGATGGTCTTCCAGTTGACCTTTATAAAAAATTTAAGAATAAATTAATAAAACCTTTTTTGGAAATGGTTTTAGAAGCATTTCAAAATAATAATTTACCATCATACATAAATAATGCCTTAATTATACTGCTGCCAAAACCAGGTAAGCCCTCTAATAAATGTGAAAATATGAGACCAATAAGCCTATTAAACGCCGACCTTAAGATAATCTGTAAAATTTTAGCAAGACGAATACAAGAAATTTTACCAAATATTATTAATCGAGATCAGAATGGCTTTATAAAGGGTAGACAAGGCTTCCATAATGTAAGAAGACTATTTAATATTATTTATTTTAATAAAGAAGCACCGGATACAGCTCTCCTATCATTGGACGCCGAAAAGGCCTTTGATAGAGTTGAATGGCCCTTTCTTTTTGAAGTCCTACAAAGGTTTGGACTTGGAAATAATTTCATAAAATGGGTTCAAATAATATACAATAATGCTACAGCAGAAATCCTAACAAATAACAATATTTCAAAACCAATAAAAATCAATAGAGGATGTCGACAAGGCTGTCCACTTTCACCTTTACTGTTTACTATGGCAATTGAACCTTTAGCGATAGCGATACGTTTACATTCACAAATATATGGAATTAAAGTTGGACCAACAGAACATAAAATCTCCCTGTACGCCGATGATATAATTTTGTTTATGTCGAATCTAAAAAAATCAATTCCAACCTTGCTGAATTTAATAAAGAATTTTGGGGAAATATCAGGATATAAAATAAATAAAACTAAATCTTCAATATTAATGCTAAATGAGACCCAGAGAAATTACCCAGCCCCTGAGGTAAATCAATTCAATGTTGTAAATCAGTTTAAATATTTAGGAATCCAAATTATGCCTAAGCTAGAATCAGTCGCCAGTGTCAACTATGAAGCCTTAATGTCAGATATCAGTGAGTTAACTCAGAGATGGATGTCACTACCAATGTCGATGATCAGGAGAATCAATATACTTAAAAGTAATATTTTACCTAAAATACTTTATTTATTTCAATACATTCCCTTATCACCACCTTTAGATCTATTCTCAAGAATAAAAAAAAAGTTAGTGGAATTTATATGGAACAACAGGAGGGCTAGATTACGTTTGTCTTTATTATATTTACCATTTGATCGTGGAGGTCTGAAATGTCCAAATTTTATGTTGTATTATTGGTCGGCACAACTGAGGTCTATGACATATTATTTTTCATCAAATGATCTCCCTCACTGGACTGAAATGGAATCATACAATTTACCTTTACCTCTTCCCATATTCATATACTCAGATTCGGCAAAAAAATTACAAAAACAAGTTAAAAATCCATTTGTAAAGCATATGATCAAAATATGGTGTGAAGCTAAAAACTATTTAAAAGAACCACAGTTATTGTCACAATTTAGTCCAATATGGGGTAATCAATATTTTAAACCAGGGAGAGCGGACGCTGTATTTAAAGTATGGAATTTAAAAGGGATACAAAAGATTCAGGATTTATATTTGCCATGTGCAGACAACATAATGTCTTTTGAAGAGCTGAGGATCAAATTTAATCTCAATAGAACACATTTTTTTAAATATCTTCAACTTAGAAACTTTATTCGATCAAATCAAAATAAAGCTCTCACTCGACCTATTTATTCATCCTTGGAAAAAATGATGATGAAAGATAGTAAAAGAAAGGGTATTATTTCAGAGTTTTATAACTCATTGACACTATCTTCAAGTGAAAATTCACTGAAAAGATTAAACTACTGGAAAGAAGATCTGCAAATTGAAATTTCAGAGGAACAATGGGAATTGGCTTGTACAGAAGCTCAAACCAAATCAATAAATGCACGCCTTAAATTGATACATTTCAAATGGTTAATGCGGATGTATGTTACACCGGAGGAGTTAAATAGATATAACAAAAATATACCAGATACATGCACAAAATGCATGGAAAGTAAAGGAACCCTATTTCATTGTTTATGGGAATGTAGATTAAAAAGAATGTTTTGGGAAGAGGTGAGGGTAACAATTGAAAAAATAATCTCAAAACAAATCATATTGAATCCTAAACTGTTTTTGTTGGGTCTGTACCCAGAAAAGCATAATTTTAATAAAAGTGAAAGAACATTCATAGACCTCAGTTTGCTTAATGCCAAAAAATGTATTGCACTATTATGGAAAAAGACTCATAGACCAGATGTGACTCAGTGGTTAAGACAGATGTTAACAAACCTTCCATTAGAAAGAATAACATATATACTAAAATCAAAGGAAATTGTGTTTGAGAATATATGGAGACCTTTTATTGATTATGTAAAAAATTTAAACATAACTCTTGAAGAAGAAGGTGAATGATGTGTGTGGACCTTGTAAATTCCAAACTGGTGAACATAATATGTATACTTATGTATTGGATTGTCTAGACTAAACAGAGGAGCATTGTTGAAGACTTGATTTTGTTGGTGGTTGTTTTTTTTTTTTTCCACAATATCTTTATTGAACCTTTTTTTTTTTAAACAAACATGATACAAACAATCAAACACTAACACTAAAGTACTACAAAAAAAAAAAAATGCACTAAAAACACCAACAACCACCAACAAAATCAAGTCTTCAACAATGCTCCTCTGTTTAGTCTAGACAATCCAATACATAAGTATACATATTATGTTCACCAGTTTGGAATTTACAAGGTCCACACACATCATTCACCTTCTTCTTCAAGAGTTATGTTTAAATTTTTTACATAATCAATAAAAGGTCTCCATATATTCTCAAACACAATTTCCTTTGATTTTAGTATATATGTTATTCTTTCTAATGGAAGGTTTGTTAACATCTGTCTTAACCACTGAGTCACATCTGGTCTATGAGTCTTTTTCCATAATAGTGCAATACATTTTTTGGCATTAAGCAAACTGAGGTCTATGAATGTTCTTTCACTTTTATTAAAATTATGCTTTTCTGGGTACAGACCCAACAAAAACAGTTTAGGATTCAATATGATTTGTTTTGAGATTATTTTTTCAATTGTTACCCTCACCTCTTCCCAAAACATTCTTATTAATCTACATTCCCATAAACAATGAAATAGGGTTCCTTTACTTTCCATGCATTTTGTGCATGTATCTGGTATATTTTTGTTATATCTATTTAACTCCTCCGGTGTAACATACATCCGCATTAACCATTTGAAATGTATCAATTTAAGGCGTGCATTTATTGATTTGGTTTGAGCTTCTGTACAAGCCAATTCCCATTGTTCCTCTGAAATTTCAATTTGCAGATCTTCTTTCCAGTAGTTTAATCTTTTCAGTGAATTTTCACTTGAAGATAGTGTCAATGAGTTATAAAACTCTGAAATAATACCCTTTCTTTTACTATCTTTCATCATCATTTTTTCCAAGGATGAATAAATAGGTCGAGTGAGAGCTTTATTTTGATTTGATCGAATAAAGTTTCTAAGTTGAAGATATTTAAAAAAATGTGTTCTATTGAGATTAAATTTGATCCTCAGCTCTTCAAAAGACATTATGTTGTCTGCACCTGGCAAATATAAATCCTGAATCTTTTGTATCCCTTTTAAATTCCATACTTTAAATACAGCGTCCGCTCTCCCTGGTTTAAAATATTGATTACCCCATATTGGACTAAATTGTGACAATGACTGTGGTTCTTTTAAATAGTTTTTAGCTTCACACCATATTTTGATCATATGCTTTACAAATGGATTTTTAACTTGTTTTTGTAATTTTTTTGCCGAATCTGAGTATATGAATATGGGAAGAGGTAAAGGTAAATTGTATGATTCCATTTCAGTCCAGTGAGGGAGATCATTTGATGAAAAATAATATGTCATAGACCTCAGTTGTGCCGACCAATAATACAACATAAAATTTGGACATTTCAGACCTCCACGATCAAATGGTAAATATAATAAAGACAAACGTAATCTAGCCCTCCTGTTGTTCCATATAAATTCCACTAACTTTTTTTTTATTCTTGAGAATAGATCTAAAGGTGGTGATAAGGGAATGTATTGAAATAAATAAAGTATTTTAGGTAAAATATTACTTTTAAGTATATTGATTCTCCCGATCATCGACATTGGTAGTGACATCCATCTCTGAGTTAACTCACTGATATCTGACATTAAGGCTTCATAGTTGACACTGGCGACTGATTCTAGCTTAGGCATAATTTGGATTCCTAAATATTTAAACTGATTTACAACATTGAATTGATTTACCTCAGGGGCTGGGTAATTTCTCTGGGTCTCATTTAGCATTAATATTGAAGATTTAGTTTTATTTATTTTATATCCTGATATTTCCCCAAAATTCTTTATTAAATTCAACAAGGTTGGAATTGATTTTTTTAGATTCGACATAAACAAAATTATATCATCGGCGTACAGGGAGATTTTATGTTCTGTTGGTCCAACTTTAATTCCATATATTTGTGAATGTAAACGTATCGCTATCGCTAAAGGTTCAATTGCCATAGTAAACAGTAAAGGTGAAAGTGGACAGCCTTGTCGACATCCTCTATTGATTTTTATTGGTTTTGAAATATTGTTATTTGTTAGGATTTCTGCTGTAGCATTATTGTATATTATTTGAACCCATTTTATGAAATTATTTCCAAGTCCAAACCTTTGTAGGACTTCAAAAAGAAAGGGCCATTCAACTCTATCAAAGGCCTTTTCGGCGTCCAATGATAGGAGAGCTGTATCCGGTGCTTCTTTATTAAAATAAATAATATTAAATAGTCTTCTTACATTATGGAAGCCTTGTCTACCCTTTATAAAGCCATTCTGATCTCGATTAATAATATTTGGTAAAATTTCTTGTATTCGTCTTGCTAAAATTTTACAGATTATCTTAAGGTCGGCGTTTAATAGGCTTATTGGTCTCATATTTTCACATTTATTTGTTGGTGGTTGTTGGTGTTTTTAGTGCATTTTTTTTTTTGTAGTACTTTAGTGTTAGTGTTTGATTGTTTGTATCATGTTTGTTAAAAAAAAAAAAAGGTTCAATAAAGATATTGTGGAAAAAAAAAATGCAAATGGTAAAATTCTTGTAATTAACGGAAATCGAATTCATCAGTCTTTGAAAAGCACGTCCCGCTATAGCAGGGGTGGCAACCTCTCCTACGCAAAGAGACACAGTGAAAGACTTGACCAGCAAAGTCCATATGGAACCACAAAAATATCTGAGTCTGTAAATTAATGTAAAACAGCAATTTTTCAGTACAAACTGGCCTGAAACCATCAATATTACGAGGTTTTTCATCATAACTTTTTCCCCAAAATTTGTGACATTTTTGGCATAAATTTTCTAGTTTTCTAATAAATGTATCATTTTTCTTTGAAAATTTGTTACATTTTCAGATAAAATTGCAGCCTCTTTCCATATAAATGTGACTTTTTTTGTTAAAAAAAAATGCAATGTCGCCAGTAAATATGTGATTTTTTTTCAGAAATTAAAAAATACAGTATTTATATTTCAAATTTGCAAGAGTGTTTTTCTCATAAGATCAACTTTTTCCTCTGAATTTGTCATATTTCTGGTGTAAATTTTCTGCTTTTCTAATAAATCTATTCTGTTCTCCCTTGCAAATTTGTTACCTTTTTTCAGGTAAATTTGCAGTACTTTTCACATAAATTTGTAACATTATTTTCAAAAAATTATGACTTTTCCAGCAAATTTGTGTTTTTTCCCCCCCAGAAATTTTGTGGCTATTTCTTGCAAATTTGTTGTTGCATTTTCCTCATAAAAATCACCTTTCTCCCCAAAGTTGTGAAAAAAATTTTGCATAAATTTTCAGCTTTTCTTATGAATGTATTTTTCTAGTAATTTACATTTCTTTTTCCTCTTTTTAATGAAAATTTTGAATTTTTTGTCAAAGTCTTAAGGATACTCGCTATGAGCAAAATGTGGCTCAAGCCAAAAGTTGATGACCCCTGCACTATAGTACAGGTACAGCTCAAAAAATTAGAATATCATGAAAAAGTTCAATATTTTTTTGTCACTCATTTCAGAAAGTGAAACCCATATATTATATAGATTCATTACACAGAGAGTGATATAATTCAAGTGTTTATTTATTTTAATTTTGATGATTATGGCTTACAGCCCATGAAAACCCCAATTTTTTTTTTTTCCACAATATCTTTATTGAACCTTTTTTTTTTTTTTAACAAACATGATACAAACAATCAAACACTAACACTAAAGTACTACAAAAAAAAAATGCACTAAAAACACCAACAACCACCAACAAAATCAAGTCTTCAACAATGCTCCTCTGTTTAGTCTAGACAATCCAATACATAAGTATACATATTATGTTCACCAGTTTGGAATTTACAAGGTCCACACACATCATTCACCTTCTTCTTCAAGAGTTATGTTTAAATTTTTTACATAATCAATAAAAGGTCTCCATATATTCTCAAACACAGTTTCCTTTGATTTTAGTATATATGTTATTCTTTCTAATGGAAGGTTTGTTAACATCTGTCTTAACCACTGAGTCACATCTGGTCTATGAGTCTTTTTCCATAATAGTGCAATACATTTTTTGGCATTAAGCAAACTGAGGTCTATGAATGTTCTTTCACTTTTATTAAAATTATGCTTTTCTGGGTACAGACCCAACAAAAACAGTTTAGGATTCAATATGATTTGTTTTGAGATTATTTTTTCAATTGTTACCCTCACCTCTTCCAAAAACATTCTTATTAATCTACATTCCCATAAACAATGAAATAGGGTTCCTTTACTTTCCATGCATTTTGTGCATGTATCTGGTATATTTTTGTTATATCTATTTAACTCCTCCGGTGTAACATACATCCGCATTAACCATTTGAAATGTATCAATTTAAGGCGTGCATTTATTGATTTGGTTTGAGCTTCTGTACAAGCCAATTCCCATTGTTCCTCTGAAATTTCAATTTGCAGATCTTCTTTCCAGTAGTTTAATCTTTTCAGTGAATTTTCACTTGAAGATAGTGTCAGTGAGTTATAAAACTCTGAAATAATACCCTTTCTTTTACTATCTTTCATCATCATTTTTTCCAAGGATGAATAAATAGGTCGAGTGAGAGCTTTATTTTGATTTGATCGAATAAAGTTTCTAAGTTGAAGATATTTAAAAAAATGTGTTCTATTGAGATTAAATTTGATCCTCAGCTCTTCAAAAGACATTATGTTGTCTGCACATGGCAAATATAAATCCTGAATCTTTTGTATCCCTTTTAAATTCCATACTTTAAATACAGCGTCCGCTCTCCCTGGTTTAAAATATTGATTACCCCATATTGGACTAAATTGTGACAATAACTGTGGTTCTTTTAAATAGTTTTTAGCTTCACACCATATTTTGATCATATGCTTTACAAATGGATTTTTAACTTGTTTTTGTAATTTTTTTGCCGAATCTGAGTATATGAATATGGGAAGAGGTAAAGGTAAATTGTATGATTCCATTTCAGTCCAGTGAGGGAGATCATTTGATGAAAAATAATATGTCATAGACCTCAGTTGTGCCGACCAATAATACAACATAAAATTTGGACATTTCAGACCTCCACGATCAAATGGTAAATATAATAAAGACAAACGTAATCTAGCCCTCCTGTTGTTCCATATAAATTCCACTAACTTTTTTTTTATTCTTGAGAATAGATCTAAAGGTGGTGATAAGGGAATGTATTGAAATAAATAAAGTATTTTAGGTAAAATATTACTTTTAAGTATATTGATTCTCCCGATCATCGACATTGGTAGTGACATCCATCTCTGAGTTAACTCATTGATATCTGACATTAAGGCTTCATAGTTGACACTGGCGACTGATTCTAGCTTAGGCATAATTTGGATTCCTAAATATTTAAACTGATTTACAACATTGAATTGATTTACCTCAGGGGCTGGGTAATTTCTCTGGGTCTCATTTAGCATTAATATTGAAGATTTAGTTTTATTTATTTTATATCCTGATATTTCCCCAAAATTCTTTATTAAATTCAACAAGGTTGGAATTGATTTTTTTAGATTCGACATAAACAAAATTATGTCATCGGCGTACAGGGAGATTTTATGTTCTGTTGGTCCAACTTTAATTCCATATATTTGTGAATGTAAACGTATCGCTACCGCTAAAGGTTCAATTGCCATAGTAAACAGTAAAGGTGAAAGTGGACAGCCTTGTCGACATCCTCTATTGATTTTTATTGGTTTTGAAATATTGTTATTTGTTAGGATTTCTGCTGTAGCATTATTGTATATTATTTGAACCCATTTTATGAAATTATTTCCAAGTCCAAACCTTTGTAGGACTTCAAAAAGAAAGGGCCATTCAACTCTATCAAAGGCCTTTTCGGCGTCCAATGATAGGAGAGCTGTATCCGGTGCTTCTTTATTAAAATAAATAATATTAAATAGTCTTCTTACATTATGGAAGCCTTGTCTACCCTTTATAAAGCCATTCTGATCTCGATTAATAATATTTGGTAAAATTTCTTGTATTCGTCTTGCTAAAATTTTACAGATTATCTTAAGGTCGGCGTTTAATAGGCTTATTGGTCTCATATTTTCACATTTATTAGAGGGCTTACCTGGTTTTGGCAGCAGTATAATTAAGGCATTATTTATGTATGATGGTAAATTATTATTTTGAAATGCTTCTAAAACCATTTCCAAAAAAGGTTTTATTAATTTATTCTTAATTTTTTTATAAAGGTCAACTGGAAGACCATCTGGTCCTGCACTTTTTCCTGATTTCATATTATCAATGGCTAGCCCAACTTCTTCTTGACTAATTTTAGACTCCAATATCTCCCTGTTTTCATTTGGAATACACGGTATAGATAGTTCGTTCAAAAACCCATTTAGTTTTGTTAAATCAGGTTCATTTTTGGTATCATATAATTTTTCATAGTAATCTCTAAAGGCTCTATTAATTTCTAAAGGATCTATAACTACCTGTCCATTACTTATAATACTGGTAATTGGTGTTTTAATTTCCAATTGTTTAATCTGCCATGCTAATAATTTTCCTGATTTTTCACCTTGTTCATAAAAAGATTGTTTCAATCTTAGAAGACTCGAGGCAGCTCTATTCGCTGATTTTTTGTCGTATTCAGCTCTCAAAATCAGTAATTCATTCTCCAACCTTGGGTCACTTCCTGCATACACTTTTTCCTGAAGATTTTTTATTTTATGTTCCAATTTAGCTCTCTCCTCTCGAGTCTTCTTAGATTTTGATCCTGTATAACTAATAATATGTCCCCTAATAAAAGCTTTGAAAGCCTCCCACTTTACACATGCTGATGTTTGTGTAGTATTGATGTCAAAGAACTCGTCTATCTGTTTTTCTATATACTTGACAAATTCCTCATCCTGAAGCCATTTATGCTGAAATTGCCATCTACCTGATTCCTTTGTCAATTTTTTATCTACATATATTAGACAACAGGGTGCATGATCAGAGATCACGATGTTATCATAAAAGCAGTTTTGAATCTTGGACCTTAATTCTGTGGAAATCAAAAAATAATCAATACGTGAGAATGTCTTGTAGGTACTGGAATAACAAGAATAGGCTTTAACTTGTGGTTTCATTTCTCTCCATATATCTAACAATCTCAATTCTTTCATAAAATGATTAATAGTCATCCTACATCCAATGTGCGTACAATCCAGTCCTGTTGATCTATCCACACCTGGATTCAATGTACAATTAAAATCCCCTGCTATTATATGTTGCCCTGTAAGTGATGATAAGATGAGAAATAAATTAGCAAAGAACTTCTGATCATCTATATTGGGACCATATAAGTTCACAAGATTTATATTTTCTAATAGCAAAGAGCCTTGAATGATTACATATCTTCCAAATTTGTCTCCAATTACATTTTTCACTTGAAAAGGAACTGATTTATGTATGAGAGTCATAACTCCCCTGGCTCGGGATGAAAATGAAGAGGTGAATACACTTCCCTGCCATCTGCTCCTAATTCTTTTAACATCCTCCTCTATCAGATGAGTTTCTTGTAAAAACACAATTCTTGAACCCATATCCTTTATTTTATTCATAACTTGTTTAAGTTTTTTTAAATTTTGTAGACCTCTGCAATTCCATGAAGTTAAATTAAGATTAACACTTTGGTCCATGATCAATAGAGAGTTTGGGATTACCTTGCAGTGTAAACATGCTCATACAGAGAAGCAAAAACATGAGTGGTTGAACATTCATCCTACAAACTACACACAAACAAATTTCCCCTTCCCACACTTGTGGCAAACCCCCCAAAATCAAAAGAAAAATTCTGTCTCCCGATATAGCCATCGACCGTTCCACACCCACGGGGAACAGCCTAAGCCACTCCTTCTTCATCCTCCCAATCACCCTAACTCTACTGCTTTTAATGACGTAACATTAACTCTCCTCTGTAGTTTTCCAACTTAACTCCAAAATTTTTAACAACTTTGTACATCAAAGTTTTTTGTTTTTTTTTTGTTTTTTTTTTTTTGTTTTTTTAATATATAATACAATCTATATTTTGTAAACTTACTATTTACTTCAAGTCAGTCAGATGCCTGTGCAAATGCTTAATTATTCTACCTTATATTTTGTTCATGCTTAGCTCCCACCAGTCTCTTCTTCTTCTTTGATCTTCTTGATGAACTCCTGCGCCTCCTCTGGGGTCTTGAAGATGTGGGTTCTGCCCTCATACGTGGTCAGCAGTCTCGCAGGATAGATTACACCATGACGAATCCCAAGGTTGCGCAGCTCCTTACGTACGGGATCAAACTGCTTCCTCAATTGCTGGATTCCTGTGGCCAAATCTGGGTAGAACCGCACCTGCTGGTCCTGGTGTTTAATCTCTCCTTTAGCACGTGCAGCGTTGAAGATCTTCATCCTGTCTCTGTTGCTAAGAAACTTCATAATTAAGGTCCTCGGCGGTCCCTTATCTCTCCGTGGGCCAATACGATGCGCTTTTTCCAGAACCACTGCTGATTGCAACTCCTCGCTGCCCAGCACCTCCGGAATCCACTTTTCCAGAAAGGAACATACGTCCCGACCTTCTGATTCCTCTGGAAGACCCACCAGCCTCAAATTATTCTGTCTCGACCGAGATTCCAAATCCAAAATATTATCTTCCAGAGATTTATTTTTTTTTTCCAAAGTGCGCACCTTTAATTGAAGACGGGTGACGTCATCTTCAGCACTAGCGAGACGGAGCTCCATCTGCGCCGTTCGTTCTACACAGTCACCCAATTCCTTTCTTATTCCTTCCAGCGCTGTCATAATCCCATCAAATCTAGAGGAAAAGTCCGCTCTCATTGAACTCATGGCAGCCATCAGCGCATCTGCGCCATTCCCCGCAGAAATCGCAGCGTTGCCAGCCTCCTCCGCCATATATGGAGTTTTGTTTACTGCGTCACAGACCTGAAAGTCCGTTAATTTGGACTGTTTCGGCGGCTCGCTTTTTCCTTTTCCTGGTTTTCCAGCCTTAGGCTTCGCCGACATATCCTCGCCCAAATGCTGGGATACGTTCTGTCCCAAATGAGAGAGTTATTTGCCGATTTTTTTCTCCAGGAGCAGAGCAGAGCGAGACACGTCCGTCCTACGTGGCAGCCATAACCGGAAGTGAAAACCCCAAATTTAGTTTCTCAAAAAATTAAGAATATCACATAAAATTAATTTTAAAAAATAGTTTTTTAATGGAAATGTTGGCCGACTGGAAAGTGTGTCCATGTTCACTCTCAATATTTGGTCGGGGCTCCTTTTGGATTAATTACTGTATCAGTGTGGTGTGGCATGGAGGTGATCAGCCTGTGGCACTGCTGAGGTGTTATGAAGGTCCAGGTTGCTTTGATAGTGACCTTCAGCTCGTCTGATTCTCTATGGGGTTTAGGTGAGGAGAGTTTGCTGGCCAGTCAAACACAGTGATGCCATGGTCATTAAACCAGGTTTTGATACTTTTGGCAGTGTGGGGGGGTGCCAAGTTCTGCTGGAAAGTGAAATCAGCTTCTCCATAAACCTTGTTAGCAGAGAGAAGCGTGAAGTGCTCTAAAATTTCCTGGTAGACGACTGCGCTGACTTTGGTCTTGATAAAACACAGTGGACCAACACCAACAGATGACATGGTTCCTCAAATCATCACTGACTGTGGAAACTTCACACTAAACCTCAAGCAACTTAGATTCTGTGCCTCTCCACTCTTTCTCCAGATTCTGGGACTTTGATTTACAAATGAAATGCAAAATTTACTTTTATCTAAACAGAGGTCATCTGCTGGTGTTTGTCAACTGTGTCTTATCAAGACCAAAGTCAGAGCAGTCGCCTCCCAGGAAATTTTACAGCACTTCATGCTTCCCTCTGCTGACAAGCTTTATGGAGAAGCTGATTTCATTTTGCAGCAGAACTTGGCACCCCCCCACACTGCCAAAAGTATCAAAACCTGGTTTAATGACCATGGCATCACTGTGTTTGACTGGCCAGCAAACTCTCCTCACCTAAACCCCATAGAGAATCAGACGAGCTGAAGGTCACTATCAAAGCAACCTGGACCTTCATAACACCTCAGCAGTGCCACAGGCTGATCACCTCCATGCCACGCCACACTGATACAGTAATTAATCCAAACGGAGCCCCGACCAAGTACCGAGTGTGAACATGGACATACTTTTCAGTCATCCAACATTTCCATTAAAAAGCTATTTTTTTTTTTAAATTAATTCTATGTAAAATTCTAATTTTTTGAGAAACTGAATATGGGGTTTTCATGGGCTGGAAGCCATAATCATCAAAATTAAAATAAATAAACACTTGAAATATATCACTCTCTGTGTAATGAATCTATATAATATATGAGTTTCACTTTCTGAAATGAGTGACAAAAAATATTCAACTTTTTCATGATATTCTAATTTTTTGAGATGTACCTGTATGTAGATGTATTTATTGAATATTTCAGATATTTTACACTTCCTTTAAGTAATTAACAAGATAATTCATCACCTTATCTTAAAGTCCAAAAACAAGAAATATGAAGATCTTATTAATTTTTACCTGCTACTGTATATATGTTTGCATGTGGTACAAGACAGAAGTGACTGTGTTTGGACCCAGTGGCTCCTGTGAGGCCCCCCCATGCTGACCTGGGCCCCTTGGCAGGGTTTGTCCAACCAACTGTTACTAATCTGGGTTTTAAGATGGCCAGTGATTTTAAATTAGACCGTAAAATTGCTGCTGTAGTGATGTGCAGCTTTTTTCATTTAAGGCAACTGGCAAAGCTTTTTGTGTGAGTGTTCACATTACAATTTAAATGCGACCCCCATCAGACTGGAGTATGAACGGTCTCCAGCTATGAAGTGACCCGTATACGCAGAAGAAAACGTAACGTCAGACACACCGTTGTGTTTGCGGAAGTAAATATGAGCCACGAACAATTGGGGGTGGGGGGGGTGGTGAGACAAAACTTCATTTTTGATACAGTGCAGCAAAATAAATGTTAAAAACATTCAGAAATATTTATGCACAAAATAAATGACACCAGCTTCATTCCTCTACATGTCAGATGACTGCTGTGATGAATAGAACTGCTCGATTAAACAGCTGTCTTGAAAATGAGACCCCGTGTCTCAATGGGATTACCTGCATAAATAAGGTTAATAAATAATCTTAGCGATTACAATAGGGCTCTCGCCCAAATAAACAGCACAGATCGTACCAGCGGCATAACACCAGTGCTGCACAGGAGCCGCCAGACACTCCCCTCTCCTGGACTGTGTTTTCGTATGCCCCCATCTGGCCATTCTGCTCCACAGCCATTTACATATTACAGCGGCCAGGACTGTGTCGTTTACAGCATCCAGTAAATGTGCAGTTACTTTTTTTTTTTTTTTAAGATATGCAGTTACTGTGCGCCTGTAATGTCTGACAGTTTCAGCCCGGACCCCCCACCCGCAATTTTGAAGTTGTTGTGCCGTGGGAGCCGACAAAATTATGATCCAGTGATAAAGGGAAGAAGATTGATTAAAAAAAGAGAGCACAAATCAGCTTTCTGTCATGCCTGCGGCATCTTCCACAGCAGAATTGTAGCGTCTGTCTCACTTCAATGACGAAAAAGTCGGATGACATGTGACATTGTGATGAAGTGTTTTGAACGGCTTGTCAAACCACACATCACAGCCTGCCTCCCTGCATCACACGACCCGCTCCAGTTTGCATATCGTTCAAACCGCTCCACGGAGGATGCTACAGTCACCACCCTACACTCTGTCATCACCCACCTGGACCAGAAAGACACCTACGCCAGACTCCTGTACATTGATTTCAGTTCAGCATTCAACACCATTATTCCCCAGAGACTGATAGAGAAATTACTCCTTCTCGGTCTGAACACTGCCACATGTCTCTGGATCCTGGATTTCCTGACTGAGAGACCTCAGTCTGTCCGGGTTGGAAACAACATCTCCCACTCTGTCACGCTGAGTACCGGAACCCCTCAAGGCTGTGTACTCAGTCCACTGTTGTCTACACTTCTAACACATGACTGTGTATCCAAACACGAGGGGAACCAGATTATTAAGTTTGCAGGCGACACCACGGTGGTGGGACTTATTCAGGGGGATGAGGACTCAATGTACAGGGAAGAAGTGAGAGACCTGGAGGGCTGGTGCAGGGAGAACAATCTGGTGCTCAACGTGGACAAAACGAAGGAGATGATTATCGACTTCCGGCGGTCACAGCCTGAGCACGTCCCCCTCAGCATCGGCGGCCGTTTAGTGGAGAGAGTAGAGAACATCAAGTTCCTCGGAGTGCAGATCTCGCAGGACCTGACCTGGAGCAAGAATTCCTTAGAGATCAGGAAGCGAGCTCAGCAGAGACTACACTTCTTGAGGAAACTCAAACAGGCCTCTCTCCCCATCTGCATCCTCAGGACCTTCTACAGAGGTGTGGTGGAGAGTGTTCTGACGTACTGCATTGCTACATGGTACTCCAGCTGCAGTATGTCAGACAAAAAAGCCCTGCAGAGGATAGTCAAGGGGGCGGAGAGGGTAATTGGAGTCTCCCTCCCCTCTGTCCAAGAACTTTTTCAGAACCGTTGTAGAAGCAGGGCACTGAACATTGTCAAGGACCGTTCTCACCCTCTGCATAAACACTTTGAACTTCTTCCATCTGGTAAACGATTCCGGAGCATCAGAGGCAGAACCACCAGACTGATCAACAGCTTCCTCCCACAAGCTGTCAGGATGCTGAACAGCTGACCCGGATTCTCACATACACACTACTGCACCTATGGACATTTTGTATATTATAGTTAGTTATTCTTTTTCCCCAAGTATGTCTCAGGGATGTGTGAATGGATGGGGGGGTGGGGGTGGGGTGGGGGGTGGAGCTATGTGGGAGTGTGTCTTAATCATGCTGCTTCTTATATGGATGCCGAGAGAAACGCAATTTCATCTTGCCTGCACTACAGTTGTATGTACAGCAATATGACAATAAAGTTTGATTTGATTTGATTTGATTCTGACATGACCGTTCAGACTGAGGTCGCTTTGGAAAACAGCAGCTACGTATTGGAATTAGGACCACATATGAAAGTGACCTGGGTCTGGTGTGGAAAAAAAATCAGATATGTGCCATTCAGACTGTCATTTAAAAAAAAAAAAATCAGATGCACACGTGGACAAAATTGTTGGTACCCCTCTGTTAATGAAAGAAAAACCCACAATGGTCACTGAAATAACTTGAATCTGACAAAAGTGGTAATAAATAAAAAGTCTATGAAAATTATCCAATGAAAATCAGACAATGCTTTTGAATTGTGGTTCAGGTTACTTTATTTGTACCCGTAGGTAGATTTGTTTTGCAGTCAGGTGACATCCATATTTACAAACCACAATTACATTCAACATAAACACAAACGCAGGCACACATGAAGCTGACTATAAACATGATAAAAATACTCAAGGCTCCATCAATCAGGACATAGGACAAAGAGAGGAGACAAAAAATAGAGAGATAATAGAGAAGGGTCATATTAAAAAGTTAAAGACTAGTCAAAGAGGTTAAAAACTCAAAAGTCTAAAACCCAGTAAAAGATTTAGAACCCAAATAAAGAACCTACAAAAATAAGTAAATATAAAATGAAATTAATAAATAGGTAACTAAATTATGTGCAATATATTGTTACAACTTGTTCAACAGAATTATTTTTAAAAAAAAAACAAACTCATGAAACAGGCCTGGACAAAAATGATGGTACCCTTAACTTAATATTTTGTTGCACAACCTTTTGAGGCAATCACTGCAATCAAATGATTTCTGTAACTGTCAATGAGACTTCTGCACCTCTCAGCAGCTATTTTGGCCCACTCCTCATGAGCAAACTGCTCCAGTTGTCCCAGGTTTGAAGGGTGCCTTCTCCAGACGGCATGTTTCAGCTCCTTCCACAGATGTTCAATAGGATTTAGATCAGGGCTCATAGAAGGCCACTTTAGAATAGTCCAATGTTTCGCTCTTAGCCATTCTTGGGTGTTTTTAGCTGTGTGTTTTGGATCATTATCCTGTTGCAAGACCCATGACCTGCAACTGAGACCAAGCTGTCTGACACTGGGCAGCACATTTCTCTCTAGAAATGATTAAGAAAGCTAGCTCTGTCCTGGGGCAGCGCCTTGATCCGATGGAGGAGATAGGAGAGAGAAGGACGGTGGCTAAACTGTCATCTCTGCTGGAGTCCGAGTTCCACCCTATGCAGGACATACTGAATGCACTGAGGAGCTCATTTAGCAGCAGACTACATCATCCCAGGTGCACAACCGAGAGGTTTCGTAGGTCCTTCCTACCAACGGCTGTCAGACTGTACAACCTAAGCAGGGCTGCTCGCAGAGATAGCAAAAAGACGTAACAAACTAATAGTTTTTTGAATGCAAAAGATGCAATAGACTTACACAATGGTCCCCTCCGGCATACAACTAGGAACATACCGGTCGCTATGGAGGGTGAGAATATGTATGGGCACATAATCATACCATGTAGGATAACTAAGTAGACGGTTATGCTGTTTCATTCCATCTAGCAACAATGCTCTGCACTGTGTGTGTTTATATATTTACATATTTATTCCATCTAGCTACAATGCTCAGCACTGGGTGTGTTTATATATTTATATATCTACATATTATTCCATCTAGCTACATTGCTCCGCACTGTGTGTGTTTATATACTTGCATATTTATTCCACCTAGCTGCAATGCTCCGTACTGTGGGTGTTTATATATTTACATATTTATTCCATCTAGCTACAATGCTCTGCACTGTGTGTTCATATATTCATATATTTATTCCATCCAGCTACAATGCTCTGCACTGTGTGTCTGTGTGTGTGTGTATATATATATATTTTATAGTAATACGTACATATGTATATTAGCTGCTCTTGCTTGCTTGTTTTTTTCTTGCCTTCTGATTGTTGCTCTGAGTGTTGCTATCCCTGTGCTGTTGCAATCCTGGAATTTCCCCGTTGTGGGACTAATAAAGGCTTATCTTATCTTATCTTAGAATACCTTGATAGTCTTGAGATTTCATTGTACCCTGCACAGATTCAAGACACCCTGTGCCAGATGCAGCAAAGCAGCCCAAGAACATAACAGAACCTCCTCCATGTTTCACAGTAGGGACAGTGTCCTTTTCTTGGTATGCTTCATTTTTGCGTCTGTGAACATAGAGCTGATGTGCCTTGCCAAAAAGTTCCAGTTTTGTCTCGTCTGTCCATAGGACATTCTCCCAGAAGCTTTGTGGCTTGTCAACATGCAGTTTGGCAAATTCCAGTCTGGCTTTTTTATGATTTGCTTTCAATAGTGGTATCCTTCTTGGTCGTCTCCCACTTTGGCTCAAACAACAACGAGTGGTGCGATCTGACACTGATGTACCTTGACCTTGAAGTTCACCACAAATGTGTTTAGAGGTTGTTCTGGGCTCTTTTGTTACCATTCGTATTATCCGTCTCTTCCATTTTTCATCAAATTTCCTCCTGCAGTCATGTCCAGGGAGGTTGGCTACAGTCCCGTGGATCTTAAATTTCTGAATAATATGTGCAACTGTAGTCACAGGAACATCAAGCTGCTTGGAGATGGTCTTATAGCCTTTACCTTTAACATGCTTGTCTATAATTTTCTTTCTAATCTCCTGAGACAATTCTCTCCTTTGCTTCCTCTGGTCCATGTTTAGTGTGGTACACACCATGTCACCAAACAGCACAGTGACTACTTGTCACCCTTTAACCTGCTGAACTCCGGGATTCCGTGGGCGGTCACGTCTCTGCGTCACAGTGCGTCTCAGTGCGCACTGAAAAAAGCTGCATTTCCGTTCTTCCAGTACAGACACATCCGCGAACAGAAAGCCAAAGGAGTGTTTGATTGGTTTAGATTTGATTGACCTCTCATTCAACTAATAAGAGCCTTGAATTGGGTTTCTGAAACATTGAAGAACCAATGACTGAAAACCTAGCAAGAAGGACCTGCCTACCAATGACCACAAGTACAACGAGCCAATTGAAGCAGAGAAGTTCGACGATTCAAACGCGTGCGTCCCCATGCGTAAAATCTTTTTTGCCTAAGCCACTGGGTGACTCACATTGAGACCTGTGTGTAACGGTAGCGTTAGCCACTCTCAGCCATTAGCCAGTCTTTTTTTATTACTACTGTTCTTATTTGTTTTGAAAAATGGTTCGCAAAAACCGCAATCATGAAAGCGGAGATGGTTTCACCGGGTCGGGTGACCAGAACCACGAGTCCGTAACAACTGGACCAGCTTCATGTTCATCTGACAATGAGGAACAGATGTTCGCCAACGACACTGCTGTTGGGGACAGGTAAGTGTTACAAGCTAAATTATTCTTTATCAATGAAAATAGTAATAAAAATGACTTCTGACCGATCGGTAATTACAATGGTCCGTCATGGCCACAAGTTTTTTTGTGCGCCGAGCTCATCTGTAGCCCGGGGGGGGGGGGGGGGGGGGGGTTGTTATCCTCTACATTGCAGATATTTTAGTATAATTTTTATTACACTATAGGTTATTTTTTTCTTGTAAAAAAAGGCCACACATTTTTTACGTGGCATGTTTCTTTGTGTGTGTGGGGGGGGGGCTTGTTTGTTCATTCATTCATTCATGAATGAACAAACAACCCCCCCACACACACACACACACAGCCCTGAGTGTCACCTTTCATTAGAGCCCAAGATGAAGTTTCTATGTTGAAGTATTCAAAAGTTAGACGTTTTTTGGCACAGTTTGGCACAGTTCAAAAACGCCTGGGAACAACCTGAGAAAACAGCTGTGTAATATATTAATTTTTTGTGGTATTGTTACAAAATTTTGACCTCAGCTTGATAACACTTGGTTCTACATTTCTGTTGCATTTTCCAGCCAATATCTGACAGCTGTGTGTTATTTGCAAGCATTTGTATCTAAAAAAAACACCCAGGCAAACTATATTTTCTTCAAATTCAGTATGTTCAGATGACCGTTACTCAGTGGCAGGAGCACTTAGAGAGATTATGACTGTTTTGCCAAAAAATTCAGAGTGTTTTCTTTTAAATGAGACCAACCCCATGAAGATGCTGCAAAGGGTTGAAAAACAGCTTTTGATTTACTTTGGGTATGTTATTTTTAGGCGTTTTTAGGGAAACTGACCAGAGTTCAACAGGTTAAATAGGCCGACTGACTGATTACAAGTTTGGAGACACCTGTGATGTTAATTAGAGGACACATCTTGGTTGAACATGTCCCTATGGTCACATTATTTTCAATCTTTTCTAGGGGTACCATCATTTTAGTCCAGGCCTGTTTCATGAGTTTGTTTTTTAAAGTAATTCTGTTGAACCACAATTCAAAAGCATTGTCTGATTTTCATTGGTTAATTTTCATAGAATTTTTATTTATTACCACTTTTGGCAGATTCAAGTTATTTCTGTGACCATTGTGGGTTTTTCTTTCATTAACAGAGGGGTACCAACAATTTGTGCAAAAAAAATCAGAACTGAGCATCAAAACCTGCAGTGTGACCGTTGCCTAATCCATGCCTTCATCACTTCTCGGCTGGATTACTGTAATGCACTCTATTTTTGGAGTCAGCCAGACTTCCCTCTCACATCTCCAGTTGGTTCAGAATGCTGCTGCATGTCTTTTAACTAGAACACATAAGAGGGACCACATTACACCCATTTTAGGTTTCGTTCACTGGCTGCCTGTGCACTTAAGGATTCATTTTAAAATTCTTTTATTTGTTTTTAAACCATTAAATGGCCTTGCCCCGTCTTACCTCTCTTTCTTGGAGGCCCAAATATCCTTCACCAAACTGAAATCAGTAGTGAATCTTTGGAGGCCACCATTCTGTCTGAGTTAATCTTGTTCAACACTGTTAAAAGGAGGCGTTCTTCCAATGTAGAAACTTTGAGGCACAACACTGACAAAGAAACTCCTATAGCTGTCTACACTGCACTGCTTATTCATGCAGAAACCCGCAAAAGGGATTTAATTGACAAGTTTCACAAACTTGGTCTTTGTGTTGCTTATGATCATGTGCTTCAAATATCAGCCAATTTAGGCAATCATATCTGTGAGGAATATGAACAAGAAGGAGTGGTATGCCCTCCAAAGTTGAAAAGGGGTTTGTTTACTACTGGGCAGGTAGACAACATTGATCATGACCCTAGTTCCACGAATGCATCAGGTCCATTTCATGGTACAGCAATAACGCTGTTTCAACATCCAACAGCAGGTCAGCCAGGAATTGAGCGTCCTTTTCTGGTTGGATACAAAGCCACATCCAACAGGAATGTCTGTGAGTTGCCAAGGTCCTACACAGACATAGAGCCTAAGACACTGCCCAATAAGGATCTGTTTGTGCCCCAAGTTCATGGTCCACTGAAGCCACCCAGCATGAGTGGAATGTTGACTTATGGTAAAGCCTGGCTGACAAACACTCAGAGGTTGTTGAACAAAAAAGCTTGATGAAAATGACAGTGTTTCATGGTCAGCTTACCATGCTTCTCTTCAACCTTACTCTGAAAGACCAGTTGCTACCACAGCTTTACTCCCTCTTTTCAATGAAAATTCACATTCAGTGGCAATGATCACTCATGCTATGAAACTGATCAAAGAAAACACCCAGTACCTGAATCCTGAACAATGTCCTGTTTTGACTCTTGACCAGCCCCTATATGCCCTGAGCAAACAAATTCAGTGGAACAATGCGGACTATGGGGAAGACTCACTGGTTGTAATGATGGGTGGTCTACATATTGAGATGGCTGTCTTGAGAAGGATAGGCCGTTGGCTTGATAACAGTGGCTGGACCTCTGCTTTGGAGCAGGCAGGCATTACAACACCTGACCGAGCAGATGCCATTACCAAGGGCAGTCATGTGACGAGATCAAGATACGCCCATCAGGTCAGTGCCGTAGCACTCTATCTCCTTCAGAAGAAGGCATATGATGAGGAAAATGCTGCCAATCAGAATGTTATGCCTGAATTTGAGAGGTGGGTGGAGGATAACACCAGAAAGTATCCCCAGTTTCTGTACTGGGATACTGTGTTGAAGCTAGAGCTGCTTCTCCTTGAGTATGTGAGGTCCATCCAAGAAGGAAACTTCAATTTGTACGTTGAAGTCCTTGGACAACTGACACCTTGGATGTTCGCCTTAGACTGCTACCATTATGCCAGATGGCTGCCCATCCATGTACGGGATATGCTTAACCTACATCAGACTCACCCTGATGTTTACTCGAACTTCATGGATGGAAATTTTGTTGTAAAAAAGTCAGATCATGCTTTCTCGATGATTGCTTTGGGCCACTGTCATGAACAAGAGAATGCCAAGATCAAAGGCCAAGGGGGTGCTATAGGCCTCACTGAGGATCCTTCTGCCTTAAGAAGGTGGTGAGTTGCTGGCCCTGAAGTTGCTAGGGTTGTTAGTGAGCTAGAAGAATCTCTGTTGAAGCCCAAGGCAACGAATCTCAAGCATCATGATCAAATTCCAAGTGTCCAGGTTATTTGCAAAAAATGTTTGTAACCTAATAGTTTCATTAGAGGACATGGGAAATCCCTTCAAAGAGACAAGCAATGACCTTGTTAGACTTGACACCAATGAAATAATGCCTCACCATGTTATTAATGCAGTGAAATCAGCGCATGAATTAGGCATTGCTCAGTATCAGGAGTTTGTTGATAACAGACTGAATAAGCGTACAGTTGCTTTAACTGACACAGTTTCAAGAAATCATCTACCTCTGTTTGGTACTTATGAAGTGACAAACAATGTCAGTCAATCTAAGGTGTCTGCTTTGAAATCTGATTGCAATCTTTTTGCTCGGCTCTATATTGCCTGTCAAACCCGTGATGGAAACATAGAGGAGTTTTTCAGACATGAAAACAATGCCCATCCTCCTTCACTGTCTGCTCTAGGCAAATTGCGTCAAGGCAAGAAGTCAGATTTGCTTCAGTGCATTGAGGTATCACAAAATCAGTTGTTACCAGCTGTTACCATGAAGGTCTTTGATGGAGCAGCTGTTGTGAATATGCTTGCACCTGGTAAAGCAAAGACTTTCCAAGAGTATTCAAGGGGAGTTTTCTTGCCTTACATAATTGATCAGGCTAAAGATGTGAAACGTGTTGATGTAGTGTGGGACCGATATCTTGACAGCAGCCTCATAAAGGCAACCAGAGTGTCTCGAGGCAAAGGTATCCGAAGAAGGGTGCTTCCTGACACTGTCATTCCCAGTAACTGGCAGACCTTTTTGCGCTGCACCGATAACAAAGCAGAGCTATTCCAATTCCTTGGTAGAGAACTGGCTTCTCTAGAGGTGGAAGGTGTCTTGTTTGTTTCAACTTCTGATGTGAGAGTTGTGAGCAACAGACCAAGTGACATGGCTTCTGCTGGCATTGATCCAACTGATCATGAAGAAGCTGATACAAGGCTTATGTTGCCTGTTGCCCATGGTGCAGCTCAAGGCCACAGGAGTGTATTGATAAGGACAGTTGACACAGATGTTGTTGTTCTAGCTGTTACATATGTAAATCAGCTGGACATTGACCTGTGGCTGGCGTTTGGTGTGGGAAAACATTTCACCTACATATCAGCAAACAGCTTGGCAGGTAGCCTTGGTCCTGACAAGTGCAAAGCCCTTCCCTTCTTCCATGCTTTCAGTGGCTCAGACACTACTTCCTCGTTTGCTGGCAGGGGCAAGAAGACTGCATTTGATGCTTGGGAAGTTTTTCCTTAAGTGACACCTGTATTCAGGAAACTGAGCTTCACTCCTGAAGTTATAACAGCAGAGGATGAAGCTGTTCTTGAACGGTACACGGTAACAATGTACAGTTGTACCTGCCCACTGTATCAGGTAAACAAAGCTCGTCAGACCCTTTTTGCACAAGGAACGCAGTCACTTGAAAATATTCCACCAACAAAGGCAGCATTAACAGAACATATCAAAAGAGCTGCTTATCAAGGTGGCTATGTGTGGGGTCAAGCACTGGATCCAGTGCAAAATCTACCAAGTCCTACACATTGGGGATGGACTGAAGCAAGGGAAGGCTTCGTCCCAAAGTGGACCACTCTCCCTGAAGCTTCCAAAGTATGTCAAGAGCTTGTACACTGTGGTTGCAAGAAAGCTTGTAGGGGCTTGTGCAAGTGCAGCAGGGCAAATTTAAGCTGCACTTCTCTGTGTTATTGTGGTGGTGCATGTCACCAGGCAGAAGGTTAGCGGAGGTCTTCTCGATCACTTCACTCTGTTGATGCATGGGTTGTAATGAGGTTACACTCGATTACATAATATTTGGCATATCACTGACTGCGTTTTGTATTTTTAACTTTCTTGGGGTTTCTCATTATGCTATTATTGATCTTCGAATGTGATTCGAATGAACATATACCATAAATGTTCGATTACTATTGTTCAGCATTTGTATCTCTAACTTTTGATATGATTAAGATTATACAGTTTGTGGCAATTTTCAAAATGTTGTATCTCAAGAACCGTTTGTCATACAGACTTGATTTTGGGCTCAAAATGTGCGGAATGTACACATTTATATTAGTCAACAATACATTATTATGCCCTAAAAGCTCACATTTTCTAGTTATAAGCAAAAATGTGTTTTTTGGCGGCCATATTTGGACACCATCTTGAATAATGCAAGTACCAAGCAAGATTCGAAATGGGTCTTAATCTTATATGAAAGAGGACTTATTGGACTACATTTATGCCAAATTTCATGCTTCTATCCAGAAGTGAACAATTGTTTCACCTATCTGCCTGACTACTCTGAGCTTCTTCACTTTTACACTCCTGCTCAGTCTCTCAGGTCAGCTGATCAGCTGCTACTGGAGATACTGAGATCAAAGCGGAAGCTCAGAGGGGACAGATCTTTTTCTGTCACTGCTCCTAAACTGTTGAACAATCTTCCTTTGCCTATTAGGCAGGCTTCTTCACTGTCAATTTTTAAAACTTACCTTAAACCTCATTTTTACTCCTTGGCTTTCAACCCAGCATGAGTCACTGATCTCACTTGTTTTATTGTTTTTATTACACGACTGTCATTTTTACCAGTCTTGTTTTATATTTTTTTGTTGTATTTAATTGTCTTTTACTTCCTTTTATGTCTTATGTCTTTCACATTTTATTTATTCTTGATGTACAGCACTTTGTATCAGATGTAGATGTTTTTTTAAAGTGCTTTAGAGATAAAGTTGGATTGGATCTTAAAAATTTTAAACCAAGTTTCCCGTTTGAGTCACTATCATGCTGTGATTTAAATGAAGGTATTTATTATTAAAGGGGGAAAAATTCAAATCCTACATGGCCCTGTGTGAAAAAGTGATTGTCCCTGAAACTTGATAACTGGTTGGGCCACCCTTAGCAGCAACAACTGCAATCAAGCATTTGCAATAACTGGCAATGAGTCTTTTACAGCGCTGTGAAGGAATTTTGGCCCATTCATCTTTGCAGAATTGTTGTAATTCAGCCACACTGGAGGGTTTTCGAGCATGAAATGCCTTTTTAAGATCATGCCACAGCATCTCAATCGGATTCAGGTCAGGACTTTGACTAGGCCACTCCAAAGTCTTCATTTTGTTTTTCTTAAGCCATTCAGAGGTGGACTTACTGGTGTGTTTTGGATCATTGTCCTGCTGCAGAACCCAAGTGTGCTTCAGTTTGAGTTCACGAACAGATGGCTGGACATTCTCCTTAAGGATTTTTGGTAGACAGCAGAATTCATGGTTCCATTTACCACAGCAAGTCTTCCAGGTCCTCAAGCAGCAAAACAGCCCCAGACCATCACGCTACCACCACCATATTTTACTGTTGGTATGATGTTCCTTTTCTGAAATGCTGTGTTACTTTTACTCCGAATGTAATGGGACACACACCTTCCAAAAAGTTCAGCTTTTGTCTCATCAGTCCACAGAGTATTTTCCCAAAAGACTTGGGGATCATCAAGATATTTTCTGGCAAAACTGAGACGAGCCTTTATGTTCTTTTTGCTCAGCAGTGGTTTTCGTCTTGGAACTCTGCCATGCAGGCCATTTTTGCCCGGTCTCTTTCTTATGATGGAGTCATGAACACTGACCTTAACTGAGGCAAGTGAGGCCTGCAGTTCTTTGGATGTTGTTGCGGGGTCTTTTGTGACCTCTTGGATGAGTTGTTGCTGCGCTCTGGGTAATTTTGGTCAGCCGACCACTCCTGGGAAGGTTCACCACTGTTCCATGTTTTAGCCATTTGTGGATAGTGGCTCTCACTGTGGTTCGCTGGAGTCGCAAAGCTTTAGAAATGGTTTTATAACCTTTTCCAGACTGACAGATCTCAATTACTTTGATCCTCATTTGTTGCTGAATTTATTTGGATCGCAACATGATGTCTCGCTTTTGAGGATCTTTTGGTCTACTTCATTTTGTCAGGCAGGGCCTATTTAAGTGATTTCTTGATTGCGAACAGGTGTAGCAATAATCAGGCCTGGGTGTAGCTAAAGAAATTGAACTCAGCTTTCCAAAGATGTGATAAACCACAGTTAATATATGTTTCAACAGGGGAAGGCAATCACTTTTTCACACAGGGCCATGTAAGTTTGGAATTTTTTTTACCTTTAATAATAAGCCCCTTCATTTAAAAACTACAGTTTGCATTTACTTGTGTTATCTTTGTCTAAAATTTAAATTTGTTTGATGATCTGAAACATTTAAGTGTGACAAACATACAAAAAAAATGAGAAATCAGGAAGAAGCCAAACACTTTTTCACACCACTGTGTGCGCGCGCACACACACACACACACACACACACACACCTCACAAAAAGTTAGGGATAGTCGACTTTTTGGTGAAATTTCAGGATGCACCTAAAATGCACTATAACATTTATGACTGAACTTAATTTGACCTTCTCTAACCTTTTGAATGCACATGTCCAACTGTTCAAAGTTTCAGTACTTTTTGCATAACTTGCTGTTCTCTAACAAGGTGCTTAATGGCAAAATTCACAACAGGTGTTTGATCCATGAATCGACCAATAAATTTTTCTGGTAGGCACAGAAGTGGACGTCCTTTGGCCACATCCCATGCTGATGACCGCTTCATTGCGAACAGTGCCCTGTGGAACCGGACAATGAATGCCACTAAACTCCAGGCACATTTAAGGGAGGTGAGAGGCACCCAAGTCTCACGTCAGACCATTCAAAACCGTTGACATCAGTGTGGTCAGCGTGGTAAACAACCTGCAAGGGTACCTGACCATATCACCAGGCACAGGCATCGTTGTCTTGCATTGGCCAGGGAGCATTTGTGCTGGACAATGGACCAGTGGGCCTCAGTGCTGTTCTCTGATAAAAGTCGATTCACACTGAGCAGAAATGATGGCCACCAACGATGCTGGAGACATCAAGGTGAGCACTATGAATCCCTGTTGTCTCCAGATGAGCCTTTGGTGGTGGTGGTGGCGGTGTTACAGTCTGGGCAGGTGTGTCTAGTCAATACTTAAAAGGAACTCCGATTATATTGGCATGTTAGCTCTATATGCTTTATTTTTATGTTAGTAACATAACTATAATATAATTTTTTTGAAAATAATTCCCAGTTTTATATATTTTTAAAAAACTTTATTACGATGTAAATCGCCATTTTTGTTTACGTCGCAATGCATTCTGGGTAGTGACGTAGAATGGTTGCAGCCGTTTTTTCTGTCTTATACAAGCCAAGAAGCGAAGCTACTAACTACTGCCATTTGTCAGTGAAAATGCCACATTGCGCGGCTTTTGGATGTAATTTCCAATCAAAGGGAAATAAAGAGAGCGGGGTAAGCCTCCATAGCTTTCCTAAAGAGGGAAAGTTGACGAAAAAGTGGGGCGGCAGCGGCTCAGCAGGTAGAGCAGGTCGTCTAATAACCCGATGGTTGGCGGTTCGCATCACGCTCTCCCCAGATATCCTGCCGTTGTGTGCCTGGGCAAGACACTTCATCCGCATTGCCTCCAGTGCCCATAACACTGGGTATGAATGTGTAAAAATGTTTAAATGCTCGGTGGTGGCCGGAGAGGCCGTTGGCGTGGATTGGCAGCCACATTTCCGTCACTCTGAGTGTCTGTGATCACGCGCTATAGCGCACGCTTGATAAAGCTGACATATGTATTAATCACGCTATGATAAAGCACAATATCGCTCAAAGCGCGCGCATGAGACATGTCTGTGATCGCACGCTTGATAAAGCTGACATATGTATTAATCACGCTATGATAATAGCACAATATCGCTCAAAGCGCGCACATGAGACATGTCTGTGATCGCACGCTTGTGTTGACCGTTCCTGCCTTTCGTCTCCTAACCATGGTTGGGGGACGCAGGGGAGGTCTATCTTCTCCAGGGCCGGAGGCAGCTCTTCCTCCGGGGTCAACTCGGTCAACTCCCGAGTAAACCTCACTCTTGTCAAAAAGGGATATGGTGGTACACAGAAGCACAGGCCGTTTTGCTGAAGCGTTGGGGCTTTATTTATATACCGCACTGTTGTCAGCAACAAATTCTACCTGCTCCGGTCGCCTCGCTCTCTTTCTACTCATCCGCACCAAATCACACACACCGTTCGCTCTCGGGGTCATTCCACACACAGCCTCGGCTGCGCGCACGCTCCCACTCACTCACGTCCACGCACCGAGCTGCCCCATCCAAACACACGCACCAGACACATCCCACAACACTTGATAAAGCTGACATATGTATTAATCACGCTATGATATCACTCAAAGCGCACGCTTGGCTTGACATGTCGAAGATCTGGCTGGCAGTCATTTGGAACGACTGTGGAGCACTGCTTATGGACGTTCAACCCGCAGTCTGAGAAAGCAACAGAGAAATTGCTTTATGTTGCCGAGAGTCCATGTTTATCAGTTCAGTGCCCATCATGCTTGTAGGCAATTTTTTGTGTTTGAGCATTCTATTGTAAGTAAATTAACAATATATAAGTTTCACCTTAAAATAATGCTTCCTCAAGCGCACGCTTGAGACACTCAAAGTGGAGAGACACTCGCGGAGTGGAGAGACACTCGAGTGCACGCTATATCGCTCATTTGATCGATATAGAGCTTTAGCATAGTGTGATAAATATATATATATATATATACAGTATATCAGCTTTATCAAGTGTGCGCTTGATAAAAATTCGAACCGTGACAAAATTTGAACCGTGATTCGCTTGAGCGTGCGCAAACCGCCAACCATCGGGTTATTAGACGACCTGCTCTACCTCCTGAGCCGCTGCCGCCCCACTTTTTCCTCAACTTTCCCTCTTTAGGAAAGCTATGGAGGCTTACCCCACTCTCTTTATTTCCCTTTGATTGGAAATTACATCCAAAAGCCGTGCAATGTGGCATTTTCACTGACAAATGGCAGTAGTTAGGAGCTTCGCTTCTTGGCTTGTATAAGACAGAAAAACCGGCTGCAACCATTCTACGTCACTACCCAGAATGCATTGCGACGTAAACAAAAATGGCGATTTACATCATAAAGTTTTTTAAAAATATATAAAACTGGGAATTATTTTCAAAAAAATTATATTATAGTTATGTTACTAACATAAAAATAAAGCATATAGAGCTAACATGCCAATATAATCGGAGTTCCTTTTAACTGCCCTACACCTTGTGAATAGCACAGTGGCAAACCAATAGTACCTGAATAATATCATTAATCCAGTCATTGTGCCCCTGCATGAACAACACAGAGCTGACTTCATCTTCATGGATGACAATGCTCCAGTTCATCAAAGTCGCGTCACTAGGGAACGGCTGCTGGAGGCTGGGGTACCTCAAAAGGAGTGGCCTGCACTTTCTCCAGACCTGAATCCCATCGAAAACCTATGGGATCAGCTGAGTTGCCATGTAAAGGCTCGTAACCCTGCACCCCACAAGCTCAATGACCTGAGGGCCACCCTTCAAGAAAACTGGAATGTCATGCCTCAGCAGACAATAAGTCGACTTGTGAACAGTATAAGATGTCATTGTCAAGCTGTAATTGATGCTCAATGGCACATGACAAGTTACTGAGACATCGACATTTTCTGTTATGGTATACCCACCACTGTTGTTGGCTTTTGTTTCAATAAATTGAGATGAGGAAATCACCACTGCATGCTTGTACTTAAATGCCCTATTTTCACAATATAAAATTATTGTGAACTTTCTACATTTTCTATAAATTTCACCTGAAATCTGAATATCCCTAACGTTTTGTGAGTAGTGTGTACACGTACACACACACAGCGGGGAAAATAAGTATTGAAGACATCAACAGTTTTCTCAGTAAACATACACTACTCACAAAACGTGAGGGATATTCGACTTTTGGGTGAAATTTCAGGATGAACCTAAAATGCACTACAAGCTTTACTGGTGAACATAATTTGACCTTCTCTAACCTTTTGAATGCAGACTTCCAACTGTTCAGTGTCCAGAACTTTTTGCATAACCTGCTGTTCTCAACATGGTGCTTAATGGCAAAATTCACAACAGGTGTTTGATCCATGAATCGACCAATAAATATTCTGGTTCAATTAGAATTGGTATTTAAACAGTCCTCTTCATCATGCTGTTCACATTTTGACATCATGAGACCAAGACAATGCCGAGCAATTGATCAACAGTACCTCGCCATTGCAAGGCTTCAAACAGGATGTTCTCAAAGGAAAGTGGCCACTGGGCATAGAGTGTCACAGTGTCATCAGCAGGTTGCAACAGCGATACAGAGAGACTGGAAGAGTCACTGAAAGGCACAGAAGTGGATATCCTTTGGCCACATCCCACGCTGATGACTGCTTCATTGTGAACAGTGCCCTGCGGAACCGGATGATGAATGCCACTAAACTCCAGGCACATTTAAGGGAGGTGAGAGGCACTCAAGTGTCATGTCAGACCATTTGAAACTGTTTACATCAGCATGGTCTGCGTGCTAGACAACCTGCAAGGGTACCAGACCACCACCAGGCATAGGCATCATTATTCGCATAGGCCAGGGAGCATTTACACTGGACAAGGGACCAGTGGGCCTCAGTGCTGTTCTCTGATGAACGTTGATTCACGTTGAGCAGACATGATGGCCGCCAACAATGTTGGAGAGTGCTATGCATCAGCCACTGTTGTCACCATGTTACAGTCTAGGCAGGTGTGTCTTGTCAATACAGATATGCCCTACACCTTGTGAATGGTGCAGTGACAAGCCAATACTACCTGAATGACATCATTAATCCAGTCATTTTGGCTCTGCATGAACAACACAGGCCCAATTTCATTTTCTTGGACGACAATGCTCCAGCTCATCAAGGTCACATCATTAGGGAACATCTGCTGGAGGCTGGGGTATCTCAAATGGAGTGGCCTGCACTTTCTTCAGACCTGAATCCCATAGAAAACCTATGGGATCAGCTGAGTCGTTGTGTAGAGCAGGGGTGTCAAACTCATTCCATGGAGGGCCAAGACCCTGCATGTTTTGCTTCTACCCAGTGTCTTCAGCAGGTGTTTTCACTGATCAGCAATCAGTGGGAAGAAATTCAGTGAAATCACCTGCTGAAGACACTGGGTGGAGGTAAAACCTGCAGGGTCTTGGCCCTTTATGGAATGAGTTTGACACCCGTGGTGTAGAGGCTCGTAACCCTGCACCTCACAACCTCAATGACCTGATGGTCCATGCCATGCCTCAGCAGACACTAAGCTGACTTGTGAACAGCATAAGACATTATTGTCAAGCTGTAATTGATGCTCAAGGGCACATGACAAGTTATTGAGACATTGACATTTTTTGTTGTGGTATACCCACCACTGTTGTTGGCTTTTGTTTCAATAAATTCTTTTGAGATGAGGAAATAACCATCGCATGCTTCTACTTAAATGCCCTACTTTCATGATATCTCTGTAGAGTGAACTTTTAACATTTTCCATAAATTTCACCCGAAAGCCAAATATCCCCAACTTTTTGCGAGTAGTGTATTTCTGATGGAGCCACTGACCTGAGATTTTCACCAGATATCAGCAGCAACCAAAGTAATCCATACATACAAAGAAATTAAGGCAACCATGTTCACAAAACAAGTTATATTTAATAAAGGGGAATGACACAGAGAATAAGTATTGAACACACGGTGAAATTAATTTATTTAATAGAAAAGCCATTGTTGGTAATCACAGTTTCCAGATGCCTCCTGTATGGAGAAACTAGGTGCAGGCATTGCTCAGGAGTAATTTTAGCCCATTCTTCCACACAAACTTTCTTCAAATCTTGAAGGTTCTGTGGGTGTCTTTTATGAACTCTGATCTTTAGTTTGTTACATAGATTTTCAATTGGATGCAGGTCAGGGGACTGACTGGGCCATTCAGCAGCTTTATTTCCCTTCTCTGGAGCCAGTTGAGGTTTCCTTGGCTGTGTGTTTGGGATCACCGTCTTGCTGAAATGCCCATCCTCGTTTCATCTTCAGCATCTTGGCAGACTGCAACAGGTTCTTATCAAGGATGTCTCTGTACATTTGTCCATTCATCTTTCCTTCAATTATATGAAGTCTGCCTGTACCATGTGCTTAAAAATACCCCCATACCATGATGGGATATGCAGTGTCATTTCTCCCCCAAACATATGTGTGTTGTGGCATCCAAAAAGTTCAATTTTGGTCTCATCTGACCAGACTATAGTCTCCCAATATTTTACTGGCTTGCCCAAAGGTTGTGCAGCCAACTTTTGAATGAGCTTCAACATGCTTTTTCCTCACCAGTGGAGTCTTGCGAGGTGAGCGGGCAAAAAGCCCATGTCCGTTGAGTGCATTACTTATTGGTTGGTTTGGGTTTTTTTTAAACAATAGTACCTGCTAACTCCAGGTCTTTCTGGAGCTCTCCGCGAGCGGTCTTTGGCTCTTGGATAACTCTTCTAATAATTCTTTTGATTCCTCTGTCAGAAATCTGTCAGAGCTCCTAGTTGTGGCCGGTTTATGGTAAAATTATGTTCTTTCCACTTCCTAATGATAGCTCCAACAGTGCTCACTGGAACATTCAGCAGTTTAGAAATGCGCCTGTAACCAATGCCATCATTACCCCCGCCAAGGGAGGACGGAGGTGATGTTTTTAGTGGCGTTGGATTGTCTGTTGGTTGGTTGGTTTGTCTGTTAGCAACATAACTCAAAAAGTTATGAACAGATTTTGATGAAATATTCAGGAAAGGTGTGTAAAGGCACAGGGAACAGACGATTACTTTGATGGTGACTCAGATCACGATGTGGCTGCAGGAATTTTTGAATATTATTTTATATACTAAACTGCTGCTTTTCATGTACTGCCCCTTAAAGATGTGTCCACTCAGCTGCATGCGTGGTCACGCCATAGGGCCATGTGCCTCGGCAACCTGGAAGCCAAACACTGCAGAAAAAGTATTAGGCGGCATGTTCACCAAACTCATTTTTCCTGCTGTGGGTGACTATTTTCTACTCATTCTCTGTGTAGTCCAGCATTTACAGCGCTGAGTGCCCTTGGCGCTGAAGCGCTTTGAGTGGTGGCCGCTTTTTGTTGTGGTACTCAGGGCTGAAAAAAGTTCAACTTGTCAGACTACTGTACAGTTGCGCTTGTCAATGTCAGACCTTTCAAAGCAGCCAATCAGAATTAAGGAAGGGAGGGACATAGAATGCCAGTACAGGAAGACGAGAACGGGAGGTGACAGACGGTGGAGACTGAACTTTGCTGCATCAAACAACCCGGTACACTCTGATCTGACACTAAAAGGATATCACAATCAAAATTTGAACGCAAACACTTGGAGGAACATGTCCACATCTGAGTGCCCTCTAGTTAAATATAACTTGTTTTGTGAACACAGCTGCCTTGGATTTCTTTGTATGTATGGATTACTTCGGTTGTTACTGATATCTGGTGAAAATCTCAGGTCAATGGCTCCATCAGAACTATGTTTAATGAGAAAAATGTTGACGTGTTCAATACTTATTTTCCCCGCTGTATTTTATTATTTAAATATATTTATTTTTTTGCATTTGCAGTTGATAAGTTGGGCCCATTAATGGGTGACTGTGTGCATGTGTCCCTACAATCTTTTGTTACTGTTGACTTTAAAGATTGCGAACTGAAGGGGCAATACACACTGAAGTTTATTCATTATAAGAAAGTCATTCTTTGGTCAGATTGCAAAATACATAGTAATATGCTGTGTTTTACTGAAAGCTGTGGTTATTCTAAGTTATATTCTGAGTAAATACTGAACCTAGCGCACAATTCATAAGACCTGTGGGGCAGAATAGTGTTACATATACACAACAATGAATAAATGTCCATTCATCCATCCTCTACCATTTATCCCTGCTGAGGTTTACAAAATTGGCGGAGAGGAACTCCATCACCAGCTACACCAACTCCTCTTCAAGATTTGGACCAACAATGAATAATCATCCGACTTCAGAGATGCAGCCATTGTGACTATCTACAAGAAGAAGGAAGACCGACATGTTGGCAACTGCTGGCAGGTACTTGCTCAGATTATGAACAATCGATTAAAACCACTGGCTGAGAGAATCCTTCCAGAGAGTCAAGCAGGTTTTAGACCATCTCTGGGAACCACCGATATGATCATCACCATGCGCCAACTCCAAGAAAAGTGCCATGAACAGTCCAAATCATTGTACGTGGTCTTTATTGATATGACCAAGGCGTTCAATTCTGTGTCAAGAGAACTTCTCTGGGACATTCTCTCCATCTACGGATGCCCTCTGAAATACATCCACATCCTGACTCCTCCATGATGGCATGTTTGTAACTGTCCTAGTGAATAATGGAACATCTGACCCTTTCCAAGTAAAAACAGGAGTAAAACAAGGGTGTGTAATCGCCCCAACACTGTTTGTCATCTTCATCGCCACTATCCTGCACATCATTGAGGAAGATATCCTATCAGGAATCGAAATCGTCTCCCAAACCCAAGTGAAATTGTTCAACCTTGCCACCTCAAGGCCAAAAGCAAGATATCCTCCACCTCCCTGACTGAGTTCCAATATGCAGATGACAACACCATTCCAGCTCTTTCAGAAGGAGACCTCCAACAGATCCTAAATGCCTTCAACCGAGCATACAACTCCCTTGGTCTCACAAGAAGACCCAGATTCTGTACCAACTAGCTCCAAATGATCCCACCAGAAGAGAACCATTAATCAAGCTTAGAGAAACAACCCTTAAAAATGTGGACCACTTTCCTTATCTTGGGAGTCATCTCTCATCAAATCTTGAACTGAGTGATGAGATTCAACACCGTCTGAAGTGTGCTGGAACAGCCTTCGGCTGTCTTCACAACAGAATCTTTCAAGACCGTGACATCAGAACCAATACTAAAATGGCTGTGTACAAAGCAGTGGTTATCCCAACACTCCTGTACTCATCCGAAACCTGGACAACGTACCGTCACCATCTGAAAACGCTGGAAAAGTTTCACCAAAGATGTCTTTAAGTATCCTGAACATCAGCTGGGAAGACAGAAGAACAAACACCTGCAACTTGAAAGCAGCCAAAACAACAAGCATCGAGACTCACATCATCAAGAGTCAACTGAGACGGAGTGGGCATGTTGTTCAAATGTTCGACGACCATTTACCAAAATAGAGCTTCTATTCTCAACTGAAAGAAGGAAAGCAGAAGAAAGGAGGTCAGAAGAAGACATACAAGGATCTGTTGAAGGCCAACATGAAAAAGTGTAACATCAATTTCCACAACTGGGAAGAAAATACAAGAAACTGAAACCTTTGGAGAGCCATCATTCATGAAGGAATAACAGCATTCGAGACAAACTAAAGTGAAGAACTGGAAGAAAAGTGAAGAAGGAAAAATGAGAAGCAACTCCAACCCAGACCAGATCTCTCCCAAGGAACAACCAGTCCAACTCGCAGAAGATCCTTCAAATCCCGAATTGGACTCATTAGCCACCTTCGGGTGCACCAATAACCCAACATGGACTAGAAAGAAGACCAACATCCTCTGAAGAAAGAAGGATAGCTACAACGATGACCACTTATCTGAGGGTCTGTCATGGGGGCAGCAATCCAAGCGGAGTAGCCCAGACTGCCACTAAGGCTGCAACGATAAGTCTACGTTGTCGATAACATCAATCATAAAAATTTGTCGATGCAGATTTTTATTGTCGACAAGTCGTTTAATTTTAAAGTTTATATGCATGCTGTGGAACTGTTCAGTTTAACTGTTTCAGCAAAGTAAAAGAGGAACGCATCATAACACAGAGCAAAAATCCTGGAGAAGGCCAAAAGTTTCCAAAGTATGGGAGGGTTTTACCAAAAATAAATAAATGAAACAACTTAAATGTAGAATGTAAAGCAGAGATGTCATATCACAGCTGCACTACAGCGATGCATCCGTTGACTCCCCCACCCCCCTCCACTCCGTTACCCCGTCTCCAGCCAACAGTCAGCGGAACTCCGCAGTGCTCCGCCCTGGTGATGAATTAAGTCGGGTCACTTCTAAACACTTCGCCGGTAAGGTTAGCGAGTAAAGTCAGCACTTATTATTTTCAACAAGTGACTCTCTCAGCTTCAGAAAACTGACCACACTATTAGTGTGTGCTGTTTAAATGGTTTACCTGGTGTCGGACAATAATCTCTCTTTGACGATGGTTGCTGTCAGCTAAGCTGCTTCAGTTATGCTGGTTATGTGTTAACTGCAGTAAATGAGGGAATTACAGGAGCAGCTCACTCTTTTTCGTATTCTGCATTACTGTTGTGGTAATAGCAGCCCTCATTCTGAATATTAGTGCATCTCGGTAAATTAGAATACCATGATTTGTTATTTAATTAAAAAAAGATAGCTATAATCGTCACAAATAAATTAAACAGCTTAAATATTTCCCTTTATGTGTAGTGAAGGCTCACATTCCTGCACTGATATTTAAAGTGTTCGTAAATGTATTTTGTGCTGGAAGAAGTTATTTTAATTTTCATCTAAAGTCTAATTAAACTTTTAAGCTCCTAGACCCAGCAAGGTTTCAAACAGGATGGACTAGCTTGTTATTTTCTTTTTTTTAAACTTTAATGGAGTTGAATACTTCTCTAGTTTGTTTAGAATATGCAGAGTTACAACAGCCCTTTTATGAAGTAGCAGAGGCTGCTATTTGAGTTTTTGCACTTTATTTTGGGGTTTAAAAGACCGCACTTAAACATCTGTTATTTAACTGTGTTGCTACAAACACTTTGATTAAGTTGTCAAGTTCAAGTTTCCAACTCATGTTTGATGGGTCATTATTTTACCTAGCTGTGGGAATTTTTTATAATAGGCTACATCATATTAAGGCAGAAATTGACAACAAAGTGATATTCACAGGTGTGCAGGCTTAAACAGGTGAAGTAAAACATGGCCTGGAGCCCTGAACAGGAGCCGTGCCAACAGGAAGCTGAGATGACGGACATGAGAGAAATAATCACAATTAGTCAACTAATCAAAAAAATAGTCATTAGATTAGTCAACTACCAAAATAATCATTAGTTGCAGCCCTAACTGCCACCTGGTTCACATGGCACCATGAGCCCCATGATCCTTCCAGCAGGTAGTGAGCCCACGGGAGGGTGGACCCATATGGCACCTTTGGGTACACTGGGTCATTCATGCAACTTTTTCATGGGGCTCTACTGGAGCGCTCTTGGCCTGGCCCTTCACCCGGGACCAATTTGCCTTTGGGAAACCCTATCAAGGGCAAGCTGCCCCCGACATCATAGCTCCTAGAATTATTAGGACACGCAAACCCCTCCACCACGATATGGTGGAAATCCACAGAGGGGTGAAGAAAAACATTATTATACAGTGATGCAATATTTAAGAATATTTACCTATAAACCTTTTCTACTAATTTACTCCTATATTGACATGCATAGATTCGTGTGTGTGTGTGTGTGTACCTGATGAGGTTTATCTGGCCGCTGGAAAAAGTCACAGTAAATATAGCCTAGTAGTCCCTCTGTCTCATGCACCACTGCCTATAAACAAACATGAATGAAATCACATATTACACACAAATGAAACTTCTTAACAGTTTGGAAAGCTTCCATCAGGGTCATCAGCACCGAGAATCAAAACAATGAAGAATTTTTGCAGTGTTGATAAGAATTACCAATTTGCGGACATCCTCGCTCCACAACTCTCCAGCACTGGGTTGTTCAGACATGAGGGAGACGCCGTACAGCTGAGAGAAGAGGTTGTTCAAACCCTCCATGCAGGCACCAAGAGAAAAGTAAGGGCTGTACAAACTGGGCTCAATGTTGTACCTGTAGCCACAAACCAGAGAAGTTGCCAAATTTGCAATTGCCAAGCCTACTTTCAATTGATGACTGTGTGTTTACTGTGGAGTAATGACTGCTTTCTCCCCTGGTCTTTTGTCTGACAAGAAACCTCATATACTCAATGACTATGGAAATTTGCTTGTTTTTGACAAGCAGTCGTCTTTATACAGTGCTGTGAAAAAGTATTTGCCCCCTTCCTAATTTCTTATATTTTTGCATATTTGTCACACCTAAATGTTTCAGATCATCAAACAGATTTCAATGATAGACAAAGATAACCCAAGTAAATACAAAATGCAGTTTTCAAATGATGATTTCATTTATTAAGGGAAAAAAGCTATCCAAACCTACCTGGACCTATGTGAAAAACTAACTACCCCTTAACTGCCCCCTAAACCTTAATAACTGGTTGTGCCGCCCTTGATGCCAACAGCTGGCAATGAGTCCTGAAGCAGCAAAGCAGCCCCCGGACCATGACACTACCACCACCATGTTTGACTGTTGATACAATGTTCTTTTTATGAAATTCTGTGTTAGTTTTATGCCAGATAAAACAGGACATGTCTTCCAAAAAGTTCAGCTTTTGTCTCATCAATCCCCAGAATATTTTCCTAAAAGTCTTAAGGATCATCTAGATGTTTTCTGGCAAATGTGAGAAGAGTCTTTGTGTTCTTTTTTCCAGCACCGGTTTTTGTCTTGGAACTCTCCCATGGATGTCATTTTTGCCTCATCTCTTTCCTATTGTTCTATCATGGACCAGTGTCCAAACTGAGGCAAGTGAGGCTTGCGGTTCTTAAGATGTTGTTCTGGGTTTTTGTTTCTCATCTGTTCTTGAATTTCTTTAGAACACAGTGGGTTGTGTTGCTTTTTGAGATCTTTTAGCCTATTTCAGGTTTCAAACAGGTTCTATTAAAGTGATTTCTTAATTCAACAAGTCTGGCAGTAATCAGGCTTGGGTGTAGCTACTGAAACTGAATTCAGCTTTCCAAAAAATGTGGTTAATCACAGCTAATTCATGATGTAACAAGAGAGGCAATTACTTTTTCCACATAGGGCCAGGTAGGTTTGGATAGGTTTTTTTTCCCTTTAATAAATAAGTCATCATTTGAAAACTGCATTTTGTATTTATTCAGGTTATCTCTGTCTGACATTAAAATTTGTTTGATGATCTGAAACACTCAAGTGTGACAAACATGCAAAAATTTCCCAATTTGGGATTAGCTGCAATTTCCCAGTTTGAGATCAATAAAGTACATCCATCTAAAATATAAGAAATCAAGAAGGGGGCAAATACTTTTTCACAGCACTGTACATTTCATTAAAATAGCACCAAACAAACATTCCAGCATCATCTTCTTCCCCATTGTAGATTGGTGATTCATCAGTGACTATCACCTTCATCCAATCATCCACAGTCCATGCTTCTCTTTAGTCCACTGTAATCTTAACTTAACTACAAGAAGACATTATCAAGCTTGGTATTTTCAGAATGTACATCATAGCAGAGCAAGCAAAGAAACTAAAGAGGATCTCTTGTCAGAGGAAACCGAGAAAAAAGGGAGAGAATGACAGAGCAAGAACCTTAACAAGTGAATATTGGACTAACTTACACTTAGTGGTGAGAGCTAAAAGAGAGAAAGAGATCCAAGACTAATGGTGACTGGGCTTTGTTGCTATCAGAATAGAACCAGTGGCGTAACCAGGAATTTGTGAGGGGGGGGGGCTGAACCCCAACCACCATTCTGAACGCCCGGGGCATTTGCCCAGGGCGAAGCTTTAGCTTCAGCACCCTGTCGACTACAGCCCCTTGTCAGCTACAGATTTCTTAACATTTTCAATGCCAACTACTCAAAACCTGCTCTTTATTTACATTTTTCTTTCCTTTTTTTCCTTCTTTTTTTTTTTTAGGGGGGGCTGCAGCCCCCCCCCCCCCCCCCCCCCCCCCCCACACACACACGAACCTGAGAATGCCATTTTTACCTCCGCCAAGGGGGAGAGAGGTAATGTTTTTAGTGGCGTTGGTTGGTTTGTCTGTTCACAACATAACTCAAAAAGTTATAAACGGATTTTGAGGAAATTTTCAGGAAAGGCGTGTAATGGCACGGGGAACAGATGATGAGATTTTGGTGGTGATTCGGATCACGATGTGAATTTTTTGAATATTATTTTATATATTAATCTGGCGCTTTTCATGTACTGCCCTTTAAGATGTGTCCACTCAGTTATGGGCGTGGTCATGCCATAGGGCCACGCGCCTCGGCAACCCAGAAGCCAAACACTGCAGAAAAATCATTAGGGGGTGTGTCCACCAAACTTGTTTGTCCTGCTGTGGGCGACTATTTTCTATTCATTCTCTATGTAGTAAAGCGTTTACAGCACTGAAACACTGAGTGGTGGCCGCTTTACTGCGGTGCTCAGGGCTGAAAAAAGTTCAACTTGTCAGACTACTGGACAGCTGCGCTCGCCAATGTCAGACCTTTCTAAGCAGCTGATCACAATTAAGAAGGGCAGGACATAGGACGCCAGTACAGGAAGACGAGAACAGGAGGTGACAGAGGAGGAAGTGGACTTTGCTGCATCAAACGATGTGAATTTGTAGTTAACTGCAAAAAAATGGTATGATACCGCAATGTTGTGTAATATTGCTAAATAATTACAGACGTGGACAAAATTGTTGGTACCCCTCTGTTAATGAAAGAAAAACCCACAATGGTCACAGAAATAACTTGAATCTGACAAAAGAGGTAATAAATAAAAAGTCTATGAAAATTAACCAATGAAAATCAGACAATGCTTTTGAATTGTGGTTCAACAGAATTATTTTAAAAAACAAACTCATGAAACAGGCCTGGACAAAAATGATGGTACCCTTAACTTAATATTTTGTTGCACAAGCTTTTGTGGCAATCACTGCAATCAAACGATTTCTGTAACTGTCAATGAGACTTCTGCACCTCTCAGCAGGTATTTTGGCCCACTCCTCATGAGCAAACTGCTCCAGTTGTCTCAGGTTTGAAGGGTGCCTTCTCCAGACGGCATGTTTCAGCTCCTTCCACAGATGTTCAATAGGATTTAGATCAGGGCTCACAGAAGAACACTTTAGAATAGTCCAATGTTTCGCTCTTAGCCATTCTTGGGTGTTTTTAGTTGTGTGTTTTGGGTCATTATCCTGTTGCAAGACCCATGACCTGTGACTGAGACCAAGCTGTCTGACACTGGACAGCACATTTCTCTCTAGAATACCTTGATAGTCTTGAGATTTCATTGTACCCTGCACAGATTCAAGACACCCTGTGCCAGATGCAGCAAAGCAGCCCCAGAACATAACAGAACCTCTTCCATGTTTCACAATAGGGACAGTGTTCTTTTCTTGGTATGCTTCATTTTTGCGTCTGTGAACATAGAGTTGATGTGCCTTGCCAAAAAGTTCGAGTTTTGTCTCGTCTGTCCATAGGACATTCTCCCAGAAGCTTTGTGGCTTATCAACACGCAGTTTGGCAAATTCCAGTCTGGCTTTTTACCTCCGCCAAGGAGGTTATGTGAACATCGGCGTTGGTTTGTCTGTCTGTTTGTCTGTTTGTTTGTTTGTTAGCAAGATAAGTTATGGACGGATTTTCATGAAATTTTCACAGATTGTCAGAAATGGGGTATCCTACAGATGATTAGATTTTGGTGGTGATCCGGATCACCGTCCACAAGAAAACCGCCATTACGGAAAATGCCATTTTCGTGAATAACTACTGAACCACTAATCCTATCATTGTGAATCCAATTGCTAGTCATATGTTTTCATGGTCAAGGAATCTGAAAACGTACACACAAACACTGTATGGGGGGAACTGTGGCGAAAACTGCCATTACGGAAAATGCGATTTTCGTGAATAACTACTGAACCACTAATCCTATCATTGTGAATCCAATTGCTAGTCATATGTTTTCATGGTCAAGGAATCTGAAAACGTACACACAAACACTGTATGGGGGGAACTGTGGCGCTTGGCGGAGGTCTGCGCTCTCCGAGTGCTTTTCTAGTTTATGATTTGTTTTCAACAGTGGTGTCCTCCTTGGTCATCTCCCCTGAAGTCCACTTTGGCTCAAACGACGACGGATGGTGCGATCTGACACTGATGTACCTTGACCTTGGAGTTCACCTTGAATGTGTTTAGAGGTTGTTCTGGGCTCTTTTGTTACCATTCGTATTATCCGTCTCCTCCTGTGACCACGTCCAGGGAGGTTGGCTACAGTCCCGTAGATCTTAAATTTCTGAATAATATGTGCAACTGTAGTCACAGGAACATCAAGCTGCTTGGAGATGGTCTTATAGCCTTTACCTTTAACATGCTTGTCTATAATTTTCTTTCTAATCTCCTGAGACAATTCTCTCCTTTGCTTCCTCTGGTCCATGTTTAGTGTGGTACACACCATGTCAACAAACAGCACAGTGACTACTTGTCACCCTTTAAATAGGCCGACTGATTACAAGTTTGTAGACACCTGTGATGTTAATTAGATTACACATCTTGGTTGAACATGTCCCTATGGTCACATTATTTTCAATCTTTTCTAGGGGTACCATCATTTTTGTCCAGGTCTGTTTCATGAGTTTGTTTTTTAAAATAATTCTGCTGAACCACAATTCAAAAGCATTGTCTGATTTTCATTGGTTAATTTTCATAGAATTTTTTTATTTATTACCACTTTTGTCAGATTCAAGTTATTTTTGTGACCATTGTGGGTTTTTCTTTCATTAACAGAGGGGTACCAACAATTTTGTCCACGTCTGTATGAACCTTGTCAGTAAACTGTAATAGAGAGGAGTAAAAAAAATGAAAACTGACCTGAAAGATTCAATAAATCATAGCTGTGTTCTGATCATCCAACAGTATACTCCTAAGTGGACTGCACAGGGTATCCACCATATTAACTGAGATTCCATATCGAAGGGAGCGAACTGTCTTCAGTTCAAAGGGAACTGAGAACTGTGCAGGGAAGAAGTGAACAATGGTACATCACTTCACCAGAAGTTGACAAGAAGATTACCCATAAGCCATTGCGTCTCAAATACAAGTAAAACAAACTATTGTTTCTAACGTTATTAACAAGCTAAACTGATGTTTGTTTTTGTTTATATCAACTGATTGTAATAAAAATATATTTGTATTAATATTTTATTTAGGAAATATAAATTATCCAGCATAGTATCAGTACGTGTCTATGGTTACCGTGGTAGCACAAGGAGGAGGAAGCCGACGGTTACAGGGTGTTTCAAATAGAGAAATTTTGTGAAGGGCAGTTAACTTCATGGATATTCCCCAAGAACGAGCAGAGAGTAGGGAATACAGCTGAAGTACACTGTGGATTGGAATGTAGCTCCAGGTGTTGATTTAAGGTGGAATTGCCCTGCCCCAATGTATGGTCAATACAATTATGACAGTCTTGTTATTATTATTATTATTATAATGTAGTAATATAATGTAGTCATATTGCTTTTGCTGTCATTTCTCTGTCTGTTAATAATAATAATAATTGCATTTACATAGCACCTTTCATTCAAATTTTCAGGAAAGGTGTGTAATGGTACACTGAACACATGATTAGATTTTGGGGATGATCTCAAAATGCATACCTCCGGCAAGGCTCTTATCTTCTCAGAGTGTTAGCAACAATACTCCAAAACTACTGGAAGGATTTTGATGAAATTTTCACCAGAGGTGGCCCTTGGCCCAAAGATGAACTCATTAGATGTTGGAGATGATCCATGAGTGCACACCTCCGCCAAGGCCCTATCTCGCAATGTACAGATGGATGGCTATAAGGACGAACAAAAGGACGGAGGAGAGGACAAAGGGAGGGACAGAGGGAGCCTTGGCGGAGATATGTGCTCTCTCAGTGCCCTCTAGTTTTGCTTATGGCAACAGCAACAACATCATATGCACATACTGTACATATACTTTTTTTCTGGTGCAATCTTGTATAAACAATGTTAACTGGTGAAAAAAGCAACAACACTATCGGGGTCCGTGGTTGATGAGGTTGTTTCTCAGGACCACCCATGCTTGCTATGGTTCCAGTCATGCTGCTTATAAAGCATCAAGAAAAAAGGAACACCAAGCCCAAACAGCTGTTTAGCTGAAACACCGCACCTATAAATTATCAGTGATAAATAACAGACTACGGCTAAACACAGCTACCAGCTGCCATACACACACACACACACACACACACACACACAGAGTATCTCATTTCACTATAGTCTAAACTCTCTCCAATTCCAATAGTCACTGAGGAAAGGAGAGATAATTAAGTCACTGAGGGAGCAATTAAAAGAGGAAGCATGACTGTGACTCGGGGTGAATGGAGAAGTTTAAGTTTTGAATTTTGAGTGAGGGTTTTTTGACCCATTCTAACACAATCAGTGCATCAGTTCGAGTTAAGACTTAGTATGAGAGATAATATAAGCATTACTTTCAAGCATTTTATATATTTTTCATTTCTTAGACGTAAAGGGAAATATTTCAACATTTGTTGTGATTATTATGATTTATAGCTTATGAAAATCAGAAATCTAACATCTGATACTGTTTCAATTTTGCCTAAGATAAATCCAAAATAAGGATTTACAATACAGAAATGTACAAACTTATAAATTTTGTTCATTTATACACTCATTACTTTGTTGGGACTCCGTTGTCAGCTTGTGTCAATGCTGAAATGGTACTGAAGCCCAAGTTGCTTTTATTCAGGTTTTGCAGTCACGTGACCTCCAGCAGTGATCTGGGTCCTCAGGAGTGAAAACTTTCACGTTGCTATGGCTACACCATACACATCAATGCTTTACTACATCAAGATTTTAGCACAATCCAGTCAGCAGAGCTTCTTAAAATTGGGTTGTGTGACTTTGTTGGAGCACATGACAACTACACAAGCGTCGGTATGTTGAGAAATTATTCATAAACAGTGATTCTTATCTCATGGTAGATCGGTTGTTGACGTCATGTCAAGATGTTAGCGGCATGTCGGAACTGCCCCATTTAAGCAATATTTCATGAGAGTGAGTTCGGTATCATGAATATACGCAGAGGGCACAAGCCAGTCACACCCTGCTGGAGTTCATATATTCATGATACTGTAACGAACTCTAGTGTAATATTGCTTTTATACAACAGTTCTGGCAAGCAAAATTTATTAAATGACAGCAATACTGGACAAAATATTATGATTTGTTTGTTTAACTGGTTATTTTGTGCAGCTGGGAAAAAAGTCCCTAAATCTAGGCAGTGAACTGTTTTTTTTTCCACAATATCTTTATTGAACCTTTTTTTTTTTTTTAAACAAACATGACAAACAAACACTAACACTAAAGTACTACAAAAAAAAAAAGCACTAAAAACACCAACAACCACCAACAAAATCAAGTCTTCAACAATGCTCCTCTGTTTAGTCTAGACAATCCATTACGTAAGTATACATATTATGTTCACCAGTTTGGAATTTACAAGGTCCACACACATCATTCACCTTCTTCTTCAAGAGTTGTGTTTAAATTTTTTACATGATCAATAAAAGGTCTCCATATATTCTCAAACACAATTTCCTTTGATTTCAGTATATATGTTATTCTTTCTAATGGAAGGTTTGTTAACATCTGTCTTAACCACTGAGTCACATCTGGTCTATGAGTCTTTTTCCACAGTAGTGCAATACATTTTTTGGCATTAAGCAAACTGAGGTCTATGAATGTTCTTTCACTTTTATTAAAGTTATGCTTTTCTGGGTACAGACCCAACAAAAACAGTTTAGGATTCAAAATGATTTGTTTTGAGATTATTTTTTCAATTGTTACCCTCACCTCTTCCCAAAACATTCTTATTATTCTACACTCCCATACACAATGAAATAGGGTTCCTTTACTTTCCATGCATTTTGTGCATGTATCTGGTATATTTTTGTTATATCTATTTAACTCCTCCGGTGTAACATACATCCGCATTAACCATTTGAAATGTATCAATTTAAGACGTACATTTATTGATTTGGTTTGGGCTTCTGTACAAGCCAATTCCCATTGTTCCTCTGAAATTTCAATTTGCAGATCTTCTTTCCAGTAGTTTAATCTTTTCTGTGAATTTTCACTTGAGGATAGTGTCAATGAGTTATAAAACTCTGAAATAATACCCTTTCTTTTACTATCTTTCATCAACATTTTTTCCAAGGATGAATAAATAGGTCGAGTGAGAGCTTTATTTTGATTTGATCGAATAAAGTTTCTAAGTGGAAGATATTTAAAAAAATGTGTTCTATTAAGATTAAATTTGACCCTCAGCTCTTCAAAAGACATTATGTTATCTGCACATGGCAAATATAAATCTTGAATCTTTTGAATCCCTTTTAAATTCCATACTTTAAATACAGCATCCGCTCTCCCTGGTTTAAAATATTGATTACCCCATATTGGGCTAAATGGTGACAATAACTGTGGCTCTTTTAAATAATTTTTAGCTTCACACCATATTTTGATCATATGCTTTACAAATGGATTTTTAACTTGTTTTTGTAATTTTTTTGCCGAATCTGAGTATATGAATATGGGAAGAGGTAAAGATAAATTGTATGATTCCATTTCAGTCCAGTGAGGGAGATCATTTAATGAAAAATAATATGTCATAGACCTCAGTTGTGCCGACCAATAATACAACATAAAATTTGGACATTTCAGACCTCCACGATCAAATGGTAAATATAATAAAGACAGACGTAATCTAGCCCTCCTGTTGTTCCATATAAATTCCACTAACTTTTTTTTAATTCTTGAGAATAAATCTAAAGGTGGTGGTAAGGGAATGTATTGAAATAAATAAAGTATTTTAGGTAAAATATTACTTTTAAGTATATTGATTCTCCCGATCATCGACATTGGTAGTGACATCCATCTCTGAATTGACTCATTGAAATCTGTCATTAAGGCTTCATAGTTGACACTGGCGACTGATTCTAGCTTAGGCACAATTTGGATTCCTAAATATTTAAACTGATTTACAACGTTGAATTGATTTACCTCAGGGTCTGGGTAATTTCTCTGGGTCTCATTTAGCATTAATATTGAAGATTTAGTTTTATTTATTTTATATCCTGATATTTCCCCAAAATTCTTTATTAAATTCAACAAGGTCGGAATTGATTTTTTTAGATTCGACATAAACAAAATTATGTCATCGGCATACAGGGAGATTTTATGTTCTGTTGGTCCAACTTTAATTCCATATATTTGTGAATGTAAACGTATCGCCATCGCTAAAGGTTCAATTGCCATAGTAAACAGTAAAGGTGAAAGTGGACAGCCTTGTCGACATCCTCTATTGATTTTTATTGATTTTGAAATATTATTTGTTAGGATTTCTGCTGTAGCATTATTGTATATTATCTGAACCCATTTTATGAAATTATTTCCAAGTCCAAACCTTTGTAAGACTTCAAAAAGAAAGGGCCATTCGACTCTATCAAAGGCCTTTTCGGCGTCCAGTGATAGGAGAGCTGTATCCGGTGCTTCTTTATTAAAATAAATAATATTAAATAGCCTTCTTACATTATGGAAGCCTTGTCTTCCCTTTATAAAGCCATTCTGATCTCGATTAATAATATTTGGTAAAATTTCTTGTATTCGTCTTGCTAAAATTTTACAGATTATCTTAAGGTCGGCATTTAATAGGCTTATTGGTCTCATATTTTCACATTTATTAGAGGGCTTACCTGGTTTTGGCAACAGTATAATTAAGGCATTATTCATGTATGATGGTAAATTATTATTTTGAAATGCTTCTAAAACCATTTCCAGCAGTGAACTGTTACTAAACATCTCAGTCAGCAGGAAGACATCTCCTGTCATTTCACACACATGTAAACAAATTAAATATTGTCAAGTGCAAACATAATAAGTGTTTATAAAACATACCTGTTAAGTCGATACTTCAGAAAATCCCAGATCAAAACGTATCTAATACCAGTCGCCAGAAGCTAGTAGTTGGCACGCAAGCGATTTAGCACATTTTTCTTGCTTTTCTTCACATTTTCAGATGAAACAAAGAGTCCATCACCACAAAGGTAATGTGGTTTGTTAATCAAGACGATAAAACTCTAGCACTGCTTTTTTTTTTTTTTTTTTTTTTTTTTTTTTTTAAATAGACATGAATTCATTTAATGAACTTAAAATGACTGGGACGGAAGTAGACCTTTGCAAAAGGGTGGGACTTCCGGGTCACGGATGTATAATTTCTTCTCGTCAAACAGCGCTTCACTGTGGAAATTAAGGTATCCAAAACAGTACTGCAATTATCAGAGTTGATAGAAAAATACTGTCAGTAACTAACGTTACTAGAACACCTTTGAAGCGGAGTGATACCTATCCAGTGAAATTGGAGTGCAATTATCGCAGATTATAGTAACTCCTGGAATCCCTATTGTTCAATCAAATTGCTTGGTCGGAACTAACTGCTGTATAATGTGATATTGACAACTACCTAATTAACTCAAAATCACTTCATACAGCAGAAACTCTGGAAGTATGCAAAAGTTTAAATGCCTGCCAGTACTTTGCTGGCTTTGTTGTAGATTTAAGGCAATGTGACAAGTTTCTGGTGCTCATTACAGCCAAGGTAAGCTCTGTCTACACATCCAAATATTTTATACAGTATATAACATTGTTAAAAAAAAAAAGAAATCAGTATAGCAGAAATATCTTAAGTATTATTAAAGAGTTTTAGTGATGTCTGCAAAAGTGGGTAGTAAATACCCATTAAACATGCACATGCATGTGCTTCCTTCTGCTGACAAGCTTTATGGAGATGCTGATTTCACTTTCCAGCAGGACCTGGTGCCTGCCCACACTGCCAAAAGCACCAAAACCTGGTTTAATAACCATGGTATCACCATGCTTGCCTGTCCAGCAAACTCTCTTGATCTCAACCCCATACAGAATCTATACGGTATTGTCAAAAGGAAGATGAGAGACACCAGACCCAAATAATGCAGATGAGCTGAAAGCTGCTATCAAAGCAACCTGGACTTCCATAATAACTCAGCAGTACCACAGGCTGATCGCCTTCATGTCATGCCGCATTGATGCAGTAATTCGTGCAAAGGAGCCCCGACCAAGTATTGAGTGTGTTCATGGACATACTTTTCCGTCAGCCAACATTTCTATTAAAAATCCTTGTTTTTTTTAAATTGACCTTATGTAATATTCTAATTTTCTGAGAAACTAAATTTTGGGTTTTTATTAACTGTAAGCCAGAATCATCAAAGTTAAAAGAAATAAACACTTGAAATAAATCACTCTGTGTGTAATGAATCAATACAGTATATATAATAAGATACAACATATATAATATATAATAATAATATATAAGTATATATAACTTTTGGATCATATTCTACTTTACTGAGATGCACCTGTAAGTTGAATAAAATGCTAAATATGAAGACTAAATCAGCAGAGACAAAACATTTTTAACAAGAATTTGGGCCAAAAGCAAACAATCAAATGTCTAAACCAGGGGTCTGCAACCTTTGCAAACCAAAGAGCCATTTTGCTCGTCTCTGACTAAAATAGACTGACATAGGCTGAGGGCTGCAACGGCAATATGGCCTTTAAAATAAAAATTATGCTGCTTTATACACATACCTCTGAATAGTATGTGGCATTAATGAATTCAGACTACAAGAGTGGAAAAAACTGTCAAAATACACTACTCACAAAAAGGTAGGGCTATTGGGCTTCAAGGTGAAATTTCACAATGCACCTAAAATGCACTATAACCTTTACAGGTAAACTTAATTTGACCTTCTCTAACCTTTTGAATGCACATGTCCAACTGTTCACTGCTTCAGTACTTTTTGCACAACTTGCTGTTCTCCAACAAGGTGCTTAGCGGCAAAATTCACAACAGGTGTTTGATCCATGAATCAACCAATAAATTTTCTGGTTCAATTAGAATTGGTATTTAAACAGTCCTATTCAACATGCTGTTCACATTTTGACATCATGAGACCAAGATGACACCTAACAACTGATCAACAGTACCTCGCCATTGCAAGGCTTCAAACAGGATGTTCTCAGAGGGAAGTGGCCACTGAGCTTATAGTGTCAGAGTGCCATCAGCAGGTTGCAACAGAGATACAGAGAGACTGGAAAAGTCACAGAAAGGCACAGAAGTGGATGTCCTTTGGCCACATCCCACACTGATGACCACTTCATTGTAAACAGTGCCTTGCGGAACCGGATGATGAATGCCACTCAACTCTAGGCACATCTTTTCAGGGAGGTGGGAGGCACCCTAGTGTCATGTCATACCATTCAAAACCATTCACATCAGCATGGTCTGTGTGCTAGATGACCTGCAAGGGTACCTGACCACACCAGCAGGCACAGGCGTCATCGTCTTGCCTGGGCCAGGGAACATTTAAGCTGGACAAGGGACCACTGGGTCTCAGTGCTGTTCTCTGATAAAAGTTGATTCACGCTGAGCAGAAATGATGGCAGCCAACAATGCTGGAGACATCAAGGAGAGCTCTATGCATCAGCCACTGTTGTCACCAGACGAGCCTTTGGTGGTGATGATGTTACAGTCTGGGCAGGTGTGTCTGTCTAGTCCATACAGAACTGCCTTACACCTTGTGAATGGTACAGTGACAAGCTCATACTACCTGAATAACATCATTAATCCAGTCATTGTGCCCCTGCATGAACAACACAGGCCTAATTTCATCTTCATCAAGGTAGCATCATTAGGGAACGGCTGCTGGAGGCTGAGGTACCTCAAATGGAGTGGCCTGTACTTTCTCCAGACCTGAATCCCATAGAAAACCTATGGGATCAGCTGAGTTGCCATGTAGAGGCTTGTAACCCTGCACTCCACAACCTCAATGACCTGAGGGCCGCCCTTCAAGAAGAGTGGAATACCATGCCTCAGCAGACAACAAGCCGACTTGTGAACAGCATAAGACATCGTTGTCAAGCTGTAATTGATGCTCAAGAGCACATGACAAGTTCTTCAGACAATGGCATTATTTGTTATGGTATAACCACCACTGTTGTGGCTTTTGTTTCAATAAATTGTCTGAGATGAGGAAATCACCTTTGCATGCTTCTATTTAAATGCCCTACTTTCATGATATATCACTGTGTCAACTTTTTACATTTTCCATAAATTTCACCCGAAAGCCAAATATCCCTTTTGTGAGTAGCGTATAGCTTTATTTATGAAATAAAAGTATTAGAAATATATTATAAATTGCTTTGTACTGAAAAATAAATTTCTGAATATCTGACCATAATTTTTTGTAGTTTTTTTTAAATTATCAGCACATTCATAAATTGTTTAAATCTGAAAAATATCATCTATCTCCTACTTTCAACAGTGATCATTCAGCTTTAGTTCCTGATATTTTAATAAATTAGAGACAAAATTTTATTTAGAAGAAGCTACTTTTCATCATTTTATGTTTCCTCATAATGCTCCTTATTCACAAGTATATAATATACATCTGTATCCCAGTTTGCCATGCCAAAGGCACTGTCCCCAACCTCCACGCAACATTGCAGAGGCGTGTCAACCATGCCAGCCCTGCAACATCCAGGGCCTTGAGGTACTCAGGGCGAAGCTCGTCCACCCCCGTGGCCCGGCCACCAAAGAGTATTTTAACCACTTCGGCAACCTCAGTCCCTGTGATGGGGGAGTTGTCCCCCTCATCCTCAAGCCCTGCTTGCTCTGTGGAAGGCGTGTCAGTGGGATTGAGGAGATCCTCAAAGTATTCCTTCCACCACCCAACGATGTCCCCAGTTGAAGTCAGCAGCACCCCATCCGCACCATACACAGTGTGGACAGGGAGCTGCCCCCCCACCCCCGAGTCGCTGGACAGTTTGCCAGAATCTCTTCGAGGCCGACCACAAGTCTTGTTCCATGGCCTCACCAAACTCCTCCCAAACCAGAGTTTTTGCTTTAGCAACCACCTGAGCTACACTCCGCTTGGCCTGCTGTTACACCTCAGCTGCTTTAGGAGTCCCACAAGCCAACCAAGCTCCATAGAACTCCATCAGCTTGATGGCCCCCCTCACCACTGGAGTCCACCACTTGGTTCAGAGGTTGTCACCACGAGATGCTTCAACAACCTTGCGGCCACAGCTCTGGGCAGCTGCTTCAACAATGGAGGTGGAGAGCATGGCCCATTCAGACTCCATGTCCTGAGACTCTTTTGGAATGTGGCAGAGGTTCTTCCAGAGGTGGGAATTGAAGACCTCCTGGACAGGGGCTTCAGCCAGACGTTCCCAGCACACCCTCACTATATGATTAGGTCTGCCGGGTCTGAGTGGCATCCGCCCCTGCCATCGGATCCAACTCACCACCAGGTGGTGATCAGTTGACAGCTCTGCACCTCTCTTTACCAGAGTCTCCAAGACATGTGGTCGCAGGTCTGATGACACAATAACAAAATTGATCATCGACCTGCAACCTAGGGTGTCCTGGTGCCCGGTGCACATATGGATACGCTTATGCTTGAACATGGTGTTCGTTATGGGCAAACTGTGGTTGGCACAGAAGTCCAATAACTGAACACCACTCGGGTTCAGATCAGGCAGGTCATTCCTCCCAATCATGCCCCTCCAGGTTTCAATGTCATTGCCCATGTGTGCACTGAAGTGAAACTGGGGTGGTGGTTCCTCTTTTTAAAAAAGGGGGAGCGGAGGGTGTGTTCCAACTTTAGGGGGAATCACACTTCTCAGCCTCCCTGGGAAGGTCTATGCCAGGGTACTGGAGAGGAGAGTCCGACCGCTGGTCGAATCGCAGATCCAGGAGGAGCAATGTGGTTTTCATCCTGGCCATGACATATTGGACCAGCTCTTTACCTGCTTGAGAATCCTCGAGGGTTCGTAGGAGTTTGCCCAACCAGTCCAAATGTGTTTTGTGGACTTGGAGTAAGCATTTGACTGCGTACCTTGTGGTTTCTTGTGGGGGTGCTGCGGGAGTATGAGTTATCGAGCTTGTTGTTACAAGCTATCTGGTCTCTATACGACCATTGCAAAAGTTTGGTTAGTATTGCCAACACCCAGTCAAACTCGCTTCCAGTAAGAGTTGGACTCCACCACCACTGCCTTTTGTCACCGACCCTGTTCATAACTTTTATGGACAGGATATTTAGGCGCATCCAAGGATCGGAGGGTGTCATGCTTGGTGACCACAGGATCTCATCTCTGCTGTTTGCAGATGATGTTGTCCTGTTGGCTTCATTGACCAATGACTTACAGGCCTTGCTGGGACGGTTTGTTACCGAGTGTGAATCAGCTAGGATGAGAATCAGTACCTCAAAGTCCGAGTCCATGGTCCTCAGCCGGAAAAACGTGGATTGTCCTCTCCGAGTTGGTGACAAGCTCCTGCCCCAAGTGGAGGAGTTTGAGTATCTCGGGGTCTCATTCACGAGTGAGGGAAGAATGGAGCGAGAGATTGACAGATGGATCGGAGCAGCCTCTGCAGTGATGCGGACATTGTACCGGTCTGTTGTGGTGAAGAGGGAACTGAGCTCTAAAGCAAAGCTGTCGATTTACCGATCAATCTATGTTCCTACCCTCACCTATGGTCATGAGCTTTGGGTAATGACCGAAAGAATGAGATTGTGGATACAAGTGGTTGAAATGAGCTTTCTCTGTAGGATTGCTGGACTCACCCTCAGTGATAGGGTGAGAAGCTCAGTGATCCAGGAGAGGCTCAGAGTAGAACTGCTGCTCCCCCACATTGAAAGGAGCCAGTTGAGGTTGTTTGGGCATCTGATTAGAATGTCTCCTGGACGCCTCCCACTTGAGGTTTTTCGAGCATGTCCCACTGGGAGGAGACCCTGGGGCAGTCCCAGGACACGCTGGAGAGACTACGTCTCCCAGCTGGTCCAGGAACATCTTGGTATCCTCTCTGAAGAGCTGGAGCAGGTGGCCGGGGAGAAGGAAGTCTGGGCTTCTCTGCTTGAACTGCTGCTTCCACGACCCGGACTTCCGGAAAAGTGGTAGAAAATGAATGGATGGATGGATGGACAGATAGGCGAACAGACATCTGTATCCGTCATCTGTTCTCCAGACTCTCAATTTGACAACTTGTGGATTGGTTGTTTGATGTTCTTTATTTTGGAATAAAACAAAAAGAATTCTCAACAACTTTCTAAATAATATAACTTTAAAAATCATTTGGTACGGACTTCCGGGAAGATGGCGGAGAGGCATAACGCTTAAACTGAGAGCTCTCCCTAGTCGGATTAAAAATCTTTGGAAAATGGCCAACTCGACATAAATAGGTCAATAAACCAAGGGATGAAAACACGAAGAACCCGGGCACACAGACAAAAGCAGTGTAAAACTAAAGAATCCCTCTTCAAAAACACTGGAGAAATCGCTGAACACGAGGCCCAAAAAAACGAGGTGACTACAACAGAGAAAATGGAGGACGCCAACCTCGATGTTATGAACACTGGCTTCGCCAATATAAGTAAGGACATAAAAGACTTCAAACGTCAACTCCAACAGGATTTAACGGCTCTTAAGGAAGAGCTGAAAAAAGAGATGAAGGAGGAAATTATGGGTCTCCGAAAAGAAATGGACCGCAAGCTAGCAGAAAACATGGAGGAGATGCGCAATCAACGGGCATGTATGGCAGAAGCACAGGCTCGAATATCAGAGTTGGAAGACTGGAAGATCGAGGCAAGCAAGCTGCTACAAACCCTGACGGCACAAACACAGAGGATGCAGGAAAAAATAACCAACCTGGAGAGCAGGTCCAGGCAGAGCAATATACGCATCTTCGGGATTCCGGAGGGCACAGAAGGCAACTCGATGACGAAATTCATAGATCAATTCTTAAAAAAAGAGCTTGAGCTGTCCAATGAAACAGACCTGCAGATCCAACGAGCGCACAGAGCCTTGGCACAGAACTCGAACTCAAACTCTACACCCAGGTGAGTTGTGGTAAACTTTTTAAAATACGACGTAAAAGAAAGAATCCTGACACAAGCGTGGAAAAAAAAGATACGAGTTGGCGACAAACAGATATTCTTTGACAATGACTACCCGACAGAAATTGTGCAGCAGCGAAAGAAATATGCCAACATTAAAAAAATGCTGAAAGAGAAAAAAATTGGATTCCAAACGCCGCTAACGAAGATGAGAATTCATTGGGAGGACGGCGTGAAAACCTACAACACGGCCAGAGAGGCAGCGCGGGACATGAAGGGGCACTGCACGGTGGCGCAGTGGTTAGCACTGCGGCAGCACAGTTTACCCTTGGCCCGGGGATTGTGGGATCGATCCCAGCCCCCAACCAACAGTAATCTGTGTGGAGTTTGCATGTTCTCCCCGTGTTTGCGTGGGTTTACTCCGGGATTTCTCCGGTTTCCTCCCACATGCCAAAAACATGCAGGTTAGGTTAGTTGGAGACTCTAAAGCGGCCCTAGGTGTGAACGTGTGTGAATGGTTAAGGGATAGCGCCGTAGCGTGGCTGCTCATCCATCCAGGTGGTAGATACCCTCAATTTCCCCTCTGGGGATCAATAAAGTATACTAAATCTAAAAATCTAAATGAAGGAGCGAGGCTTTGTGGTGAGCGTACCGGAGGAAGCGGCTGGAGCAGCGGCGGCAGGGAGCACACCGAGACAGCCGGAATGGAGGCGAGTGAGCGGCAAAGGGCGGGAGATGGACGTGGCGCACCGAGCCCAAGAAAAACTGCAAGGCTTTCAACGGAAAGCCTAGATTATAACAAAGATTAAGAAGGGCACAGAAGAAATGAAGGCCAAGAAGACAAGGTAAAAGAGAAACAAATGGCTAGGAGAGGTTAAAGTGATTTTTGTTGGACATTTCTAGACTAATGACTATTACTTGGATAGTAACTACAGGTCTAGGGAGGGCCCCTCACTCGGTGAGGACATTCCCTCCACCCTCCAACAGGGACCAAGGGGCAGAAGAAAGGCCCAAAATACGGAGGTTGAGGTTCTTTAATGTGTTTTTGTACATATATGTTAGTTTTGTTGTTAAAGGGGTTAGGAGCACAAGTTAAAAAAATGGAAAAACATGAATATGGTTAAAAATCTTAAGACAATGACATTAAACGTGAATGGTCTGAACTCACCTGTTAAAAAGGAAAGAATAATAAGAAAATTCAAGAAGGAAAAAGCCTAAATTATATTTATGCAAGAGACACATTTGAACAAGACAGAACATGAGAAACTAAAGAGATTTGGCTATAAGAACTCCTACTACAGTTCATTTAAGGGAGGAACTAAAAGGGGGGTTATGATACTAATTTCAAATAAAATACAATTTGAATGTGAACAAGAAATCCAGAATAAAGAAGGGAGATATGTAATAATAAAGGGAAGAATAGATGGTATGCAGATCACATTAGTGAACATCTATGCTCCACCAGAAAGTGACAAGGGTTTTTTTCAACATCCGTTTGATCTCATAGCAACACACAGTGAAGGAGTCCTAATTTGTGGAGGAGACCTAAATGCTGTCATGGATCATGAAGTTGACACAATAAGTGTTAAGAAGACAAAAAAACATGTAACAAAGTTCATGAGAACCTCACTGGCAGAAATCGGTATGGTAGACATATAGAAGGACCTGCACCCACTCGAAAAAGACTATACACATTATTCAGCAGTCCATAAAGTACACTCGAGAATAGATTACTTCCTTGTGAATGAAGGTGACAGACACAGGGTGAGAAATTGTCGGATTGGAGGGGCAGAAATATCAGATCATAATCCTATATACATGGAAATATATTTAAACAATAGAAAACGACAAACAACATGGAAACTTAATGTAGGACTATTAAATGATGAGAAAATGAAAGAAAGAATAAAGGTAAACATAAATGAGTATATCGAGGAGAATGATAATGGAGAAGTGGACCCAACAATATTATGGGATGCACTAAAAGCCGTGTTAAGAGGTAAATTAATTGTTGAATCAGGAAAAGCAAAAAAGTCTAAACTGGAATCATATGAACAAAGATGTGAGAGACTGAGGGAATTAGAACGTAAACATCAAAACACAAATGACCCGACTTCCGGTCTGGACGCCATGGCGACTGCAGCTTAACACTGAAGCTCTCAGACCCAATCCAGGATAACACCTTGAAAATCAAACTTAACGGATTTTTGGAGGAGTGAAAATCGAAAGACAAAATCATCATGTCTAAAGGAAAACAGAAGAAACTGAAATTCTCCAGGCCAGGACACGTATCGGCCGGAGAATCTGAACTGGAAGATCTCCGTTCAGAAGACGAGGAACTGGTGATAGCTAACAAAAAGGTTAGCCTGAAATCACTATTTGAGGAGCTACGACGATTTCGCCGAGAAGTTACGGCCGAATTTCGGGAATTCAGAGAAGAATTGAAAAGGACAAACAGCAGAGTGGACCAGGCCGAGAACCGAATCTTGGAAACAGAGGATCGAATAAAAGTGCTCGAAGATTCTGTGCTGGACCTACGCAAAAGACAAGCATCTATAGAGGCTAAGCTAGCCAACCAAGAAGGAAGAGAGAGAAGAGACAATATAAGAATTCATGGTCTGATAGAAGGAGCCGAAAACGGTTTTAACTCAATGGCAGAATGCGTGGAATCCTTACTAAGAGAGAAATTGGATATTCCACAAACCACCGACTTGAAGATAGAAAAGGCACATCGTTCATTAGCCGCTAGGCCGGCGGCGGAAGCGCCCCCACGTTCGGTGTTGGTAAGATTTTCCAATTTCAAAATAAAACAAGAGGTTGTAAGACTGGCCTGGCAGAAAAAAGGATTTATGCACCAGGAGAGAAAAGTCTACGTGGAACACGATTACGCCCCGGAGGTCCTTAAAAAGCGCAGGGAATACAATGACGCGAAAAAGGTGTTAAGAGAGAAGAAATTGCGCTTTCAGACTCCATTTCCTGCGAAGTTAAGGGTCTTCTACGGCGATGAAACGTGTCTCTATAATTCGGCGGAAGAAGCAACAGCTGACATGGCGAAAAGAGGGCTCCCGGTAACGGTATTTAAACCCGCAGCAGACCCGAGTGAGAAGATCAAAGCGCAAACATGGACAACACAAAGACCTTCAAAATCCACAGACCAGCAGCGGGAAACCCAGCGCCAGAGCGTCGCGGATAAACTATCCGTTTTCAGGTTGGAATAGCGTCCTTTTTTTTTTTTTTTTCTCTCTCTTGAATCAATCCGCACATCCAACCCCCCTCATACAAGGTAACAAACATTAAAGGAGATGCGTATTCAGCATGTGGTAAAATATTTCATGGAACAGTCATAATATTTGAAACAAATAAGTCTTTGTAATAAAAAAAAAAAAAATTTGTTAAAATAGAAATGTGACAATAATCCACATGTTCTCCTCATACTAACAAATACTGTTTTTGCGTGAATGTTTGATGTGATGGGGGTGGGAGGGTGCACACAATTTCACAGGGTTTAGGCATAATAGGAAAAAAAAAAAAATCATTACAAGTTTGGATTGGGTTCTGAAACTCACGTTAAAAGCATGGGGCAGCTTACAGGGGTAAGAGAGGGCCCTCAACACGTAACAGAGTTTGAGGAATTTCCCTCAGGGCCTTCACTCCATCAAGGCTCTTCCAGGGTCTTTAAAAAGACCTCAGCTCAGGAAGTTCTTCTGACAGCTTTTTGTTTTAAAGTTTTATACACTATGTTCTTAATGTTTTTCTTGTTTTTAATGTTCTTTCAGTTTCTGAGTAGCACAAATGAGGGCCACCACACAGTTATACTAAACAAAACAACACAATGGAGAAACAGGGTGTAACCAAAATAATTTCATATAATGTAAAAGGAATCCTGAATCCAGTTAAAAGATCCAAGATTCTAGGCAAAATGAAAAAAGACAAAGCAGGAATAATATTTTTTACAAGAAACCCACCTAACAGACGTGGAACACAATAAACTCAGTAGACAAGGGTTTAAAATGATCTCTTCATCTTCATATAAGTCAGGGAGGAGGAGGGGAGTAGCGACATTGATATCAACCAAAATTACATTTGAAAAAAAATCAGAACACAAAGATAAAGAAGGGAGATACAGTTTGGTAACTGGGCGGCTAGAGGGAGAAGATATCACCCTGCTGAATGTGTATGCTCCCCCAGGGGCTAACTGGAAATTTTATAAAAATGTATTCGACCTAATGATAACTAAAGCTCAAGGTTTAGTGATATGTGGTGGGGACTTCAATCTTAGACTGAATCCATACTGGGATGCTTCTGGTAATTCTCCACATCAAAATAACACCCAAAACAGGAAGACTCGGATGCTACTAAAAGAAATGGGAATCTGTGACGTGTGGAGGGAACTCAACCCCAGTGTAAAAGACTATACATTTTACTCAACTCCACATTCATCCTACTCAAGGATTGACTATTTTTTTATGTTTAATAGAGACATTGGAAGAGTAAAAACATGTAAAATAGGACTGATGGATCTCTCTGACCACAGTCCAATCTACATGGACTTAAATATCCAAAAATACACAAATAATACATTTTCTTGGAGGTTAAATTCAAATGTCCTGAAAGGACCATTGAAAGATGAATTGGAATCAGATATTCTCAGATATTTGGAAGATAACGATAATGGAGAAGTATTCCCTTTAATACTGTGGGATGCATGCAAAGCTGTAATAAGAGGAAAGATTATTGCAAAACTGGCAACCCAAAAGAAACTAAGACAAGAAAAACTATCCACATTAGAGTCAGAACTTAGGAACCTAGAAAAAGAACACAAAGGCAACACTCATTCTACTGACTCGCTCAAGATTAAGGAAATTAAAAACCAAATAAATGAGATCTACACAATAGAAATCCAGAAGAAACTTACATTTTTGAAACAAAAATACTATGAAGCAGGCAGTAAATCGGCAAAATTGCTAGCCTATAAACTGAGGAAACATCAAACAGAAAGAGCAATCTACAAAATCAGAGACCCAGTATCAAAGGAAATAAAATTCAGAATTCAGGATATTCTTAAAAGCTTCGAGAGTTACTATAAGAACTTATACTCCCACAAAAAACATAAAAACGCATCCGAGGCATTCCTAAACACATTAAACCTTCCCCAACTTACGGAGTCACAAAATAAAACACTACTGTCAGAAATACATCCTAAAGAATTAGAAAAAGCAATTATGAAACTAAAAGCTAACAAATCCCCAGGAGCTGATGGCTATACAGCAGAGTGGTACAAAACCTTTAAACAGCAACTATCTCCTCTCCTCCTGAAAACATTTAATTATGTCCTCCACACAGGGGAAATCCCCCCCTCCTGGAGAGAAGGGGTCATTGCAGTTATACCTAAACCTGAAAAGGATAAACTAGATTGCTCCAACTACAGACCAATCAGTGTACTAAATCAGGACTATAAGCTTTTTACCATTATCCTTGCCCAAAGGTTAGAAAATATACTGACAGACCTAATTCATTTAGACCAAACAGGTTTTATAAGACAAAGACAGACACAGGACAACATTCGACGCACTTTACACATAATTCATCATATAAAAAAATATAACTTAAATGCAGTCATATTGGGATTAGATGCTGAAAAAGCATTCGATTCGGTTGACTGGTCTTTTCTATATAGAATCTTATCCAGTTTCAATTTTCATAACAACTTCATTAGAACTATACAGGCATTATATAAAAAACCAACAGCTAAAATAAGGATTAACGGTAATTTATCATCATCTTTTGAACTGGAAAGAGGATGTCGTCAGGGCTGCCCCCTGTCTCCACTGCTCTTTGCAATCTTCATAGAACCTCTGAGCCAATGGATAAGACAAAATCAAAAAATTCAAGGTATTACACTTGGTCAGAAGGAACATAAAATAGCACTCTTTGCTGATGACATTTTAATATACCTAGGGCAGCCGGACACTTCTTTACCAGAACTAACCTCAGTTTTTTCAGAGTATGGAGATTTATCGGGGTACAAATTAAACATGCATAAAACCCAAGTTTTAACATTCAACTATGACCCAAATCATTATTCACTAAGCAAACTCAAAACTAACTGGGAGTCGGAATCTATGAAATATTTGGGGGTCAATATCCCGAAACAACTCAACAAAATTATATCACTAAACTATGATCCACTGGTGACAAAAATAAAATCTGACCTAGCAAGATGGAATATGATACCATTCTTGGGTACTGCACAAAGAATTGAAGCAGTCAAAATGAATATACTTCCACGTCTTCTATACCTTTTCCAAACAATACCGGTAGAACCTCCCAAAAAAACATGGCAGGAGCTGGACAGAAGGATCTCAAGATTCATATGGCAGGGCAAGAGACCTAGAATCAGATATAGAACCCTACAGCTAAACAAAGACAAAGGTGGGCTCGCGCTGCCAAATATCAGGGACTACTTTAAAGCCGCACAAATTAAAACTTTAGTAGAGATATGTAACCCAGTCTACACTGCACAATGGAAGGAGATCGAATGCCAAATAACAAGTGACATCCCCCTACAGGCGATAATAGGGAACAATGCCTTACCTAAGCTTTTGAATAACACTAACCCGTGGATAGAGACCCCGCTAAAAATTTGGTTTAAGATAGTCAGAGAGAATCAAACTAAAGAGCCCTATCGACTTCTGCAATGGATTGCCTATGATCAGGACTTTACTCCTAATAAAACAGACACCAGATTTAAAAAGTGGAAGGAGAAAGGGCTGATAAAATATTACGATTTTTTTAAAGGGCAAATCTTAAGAAGTTTTGAAGATTTGAAAAAACAAGGCCTAATAAATCAAGACCTTTACAGGTTCTTCCAGCTTAGACACCACATAAACAATATACTTAAAAAGGAGGTTTTGGAAAGGGCCCAGTCAGGTGTTCTGAAGGTCTTCTTAATGGCATATAAAGGGATCCCAGGGATCAGATACATTTCTAAAATATACCAAGGTCTTCAAGACTTAAAAGGAGACAACACATCTTATATAAAAGAGAGATGGGAAAAAGAGGGGAATTTCACTTTACAACTGGAAATATGGGAAAAGCTAAATAAATAGCAATGGAAAAGTACCTCATCTCTGCAGTGGAGAGAATTTGGATGGAAAAACTTGGTAAGATTTTTCAGAACACCTGCACAAAACAAATTTACCCATAAGGGATTGAACTGTTGGCGCTTGTGTGGTGAAAAGACTGCAAATCATTTTCATGTGTTTTGGTCATGCCCAGTTATCCACCAATATTGGACCAATGTACAGACAATATTGGGGAAAATATTCAAAATAACAGTTCCCTTTTCTTTTGTAACTTTGTATTTGGGTTTACTACCGGACTCACTGGAAAGACGAGGAGAAAAATACTTATTCAATGTTTTAATATTGGCAAGCAAAAAAGCTCTAACTAAAAAATGGATGTTGAAGGACTGTCCTACACCTGAAGATTGGATTAACGTGATCCAAGACATTTACTCGATGGAAAAGTTGACATTCGCACTGAGACAGGACATGGATGGGTTCATGAACTTTTGGCAACCCTGGATCGCATATGTGTCTTCCATTAGATCTAATCTTTGACAAATACCATTTCAATAATGGTTCCGCTCTTTGTTCCAACACTACTCAGATGCTCTTTTACCTTTATTTACTTACTTTTTCTTTTTGTTTGTTTTTTGCTGGTTTGTTTGGGTTTTTTTGTTTTTTTTTTTGTTTTTTTTTTCTCTTTAATTTCACTTTTTCTTTCACTTTAAATAAAAAAAGGGGTGTTGTAAGAATTATTCTTCCAATGTTGTCAGATATCAGAAAATAAGGGAACATGTGATGAAAAAGTAAACAATGCATTGCTGTAACGACCTGTATACCCTTTATATACCCTTTACAAAAACTTAAATAAAAAAAAAAAAACAAAAAAAAAAAAAACACAAATGACCCAAAAATATATCAAGAAATTAAGGAAGAAAAAATAAAGATAAAAGAAATACAAATAGATGAAATTGAAAGGAAAAATAGATATTTAAAACAAAAATATTATGAAACGGGGCCAAAGGCCACAAAACTGCTGGCAAAACGGTTAAGAAAACAACAAACAGTGAATAATGTATATAAGATTAAGGACCCCATCACAAATAAAACCAGTTACCCCAAGAAAACATCGAAGAAATATTCCATAAATTCTATCAAGAGCTATACTCGCAACCTGAAGAGACAAATGCTAAGGATATTAAAAAATTCCTGTGCACATTGGACTTGCCATCAATAGGAAACCAACAAAATGAAAAGCTAACAGCAGAAATAACAACACAAGAGATTAAAGATGTGATTAAGTCACTAAAAAATGGTAAATCACCAGGTAGCAAGGGATACCCTTCTGAGTTTTATAAACTGTTTATAGAAGAACTCACGCCACAGCTCCTAAAGTCATTTAATTGGACATTAAACAACAACAAAATACCTCCATCATGGAACGAAGCCATTATTTCAGTTATTTTAAAGCCAAGGAAAGATAGGGAACAATGCGGAAACTATAGGCCAATCTCTGTTGTATATATTTTATAATCCACATTTAATAAAGAAATTATCTGTAAACGAATAAAGACATTCTTGACGGAATTGATAGAGAATGATCAAACTGGTTTCATAGAGGGACGCCAAACACATGATAATATCAGGAGAACAATACACATAATCAAATACATAAAGAAAAGAAAAGCGCAGTAATAATGAGTTTAGACACAGAAAAAGCATTTGATAGGGTTAATTGGATGTTCCTATATAATGTGCTGGAACGCTTTGGATTTAACGAAAAGTCAGTGCAATGCATAAAGACACTGTATCAAAAACCTGTGGCAAGAATCAAGATAAACGGTAGCTTAACAGACAAAGTAAATATACAAAGATCAACTAGGCAGGGATGCTGCCTATCGCCCACCTTGTTTGCTCTGTTCATAGAGCCACTGGCTCAAGCGATGCGACAAAATAAGAAATTAAAAGGTGTAACAATAGAGGGAGCAGAACACAAGATTGGGCTATTTGCAGACGATATTATAGTTTACCTTGAACAACCAGATGAATCAATAATGGAAATGATGGACTTGATAGAAAATTTTGGAAAATTATCAGGATACAAGATAAACATAACAAAAACACAAATACTGACATTCCACTATAACCCTTTAAACCAGGTAACTGATAAGATCAAACTAAACTGGAAACAAAAAGAAATAAAATACCTTGGAGTGAACATACCTAAAGATTTAAGCAAAATCTATAAAGCAAACTATGATAGGTTAGAACAAGAAATAAAAAAAAGATATTGATAGATGGTCAATCTTAAACATGGATCTGAATTCAAAAATTAAGACACTCAAAATCAGCATACAACCTAGACTGCTTTACCTCTTCCAGGCTCTACCAACAGAGATTCCTGGTGCCCAGTTCTCAAAATGGGACAGGATGATATCGAGATTTGTTTGGGGAGGTAAAAAGCCAAGAGTGAAATATAAAACTCTCCAATTACCAAAAGAGAAAGGAGGCATGGGCCTACCAAGTCTAAAGGAATATTACTACTCAGCACAAATAAGATATATCATATGTTGGTGCGACGGAGGATACGAGGCAAAATGGAAAGAAATGGAAAAGGAAATTGAGGGACTCCCAGTACAAAGCATAACAGGAGATAAGGATGCATATAAGCAAATCAAACAAATAGACCCAATCACTAAATTTACTTTGGAACTGTGGTATAAAAGAGTACAAAAGTATAATATAAAGGAGGACATCAAACTATTGAAATGGGTAGCATTTGACAGTCAGTTTGAACCGGCAAAGCAAGATAGGGGATACAAAAATCTGGTGAACAAGGGAATCACAGCATGGGGCAATATGGGGAAAAATGATTTTGGGAGTTTTGTAAACATGAGAAGAAAATTTAAACTAGAAAAATCTGAATTCTTCAGATATCTGCAGATGAGAGATTATTATATCAGAAGAATCAGAATCAGAAGCAACTTTATTGCCAAGTATGCTTACACATACAAGGAATTTCACTTATCACTAAGGTGCGCTCATGTTAAGCGCTCCCTAATGACGCGGCAGCCATACAAGGCGCCTCATACAGTGTGGGGTAAAGAGGGGGAGGGGATGATACATTGGGCAGAGAGAAAAAACATAGTTATCATAATATAGCTCGAATGAGCTAGATTGTGATCACATAGAAAAAAAAACCCTAATTGCACAATTAGCAGACAATACAGATCCACACATTAACAAAGCAAAAAGCAAGAGAGAGACCAGTGTGTGTATGTCAGTCATATGATATCAGTGTGAGTGCAGTGTGTGACGTATCAGTTACTGGTGGACAACAAAACTCGTCTCCTAGGCAACGGCTAGATGTTATGTCTTTAGTGTCCTAAACATAGATAACATGTCCACAGAGTCCGTCTCTCAGTTCATGCCAGATGGTAATTTCCATGTTAGTCACATGGCTGTCCTTGGAGAGTTCAGATTGTTGCACATCAGCAATTGTTTGGGTTAAGAGAAGCCAAGCCAAAACTCCCTTCTGCTTTATCTCTTCTCCTGGAGGAATGAGTCTCCCAAGGACGCCGAATCAAGGCCAGATGAGCACAGTACACTTGGAGCATAAAAATTTCCTCTCTCATGCGATTCTGTGCATCACACATTTACAGGCTTTAAAATCATTCCCTGGAGAGCACCCAGCGATTCCGAGATGTACCCCACCTTCTGATTCAGTTCGCCATTCAGTTCACCATTGCCGCTATCAGCGCTCACCGAAGGAGCTTCGCCGGGTCCGCATTTTGACCAGCTCTTCCAACTTCTTTAATTTCCGATACACCAGGAAACACCAGAGCCAAACAGTAGAAATCCTGTGATCATAAGCCAAACAGATGTCTTCCACATCTTCAATCGAATCACACAGACACATGAGTTTCCAATTGTTCCATGAGTCTCCCCACTTGGGCTCCCCCTGGCCCGATCTTCTTTTAAAATGATGTCAATTGCATTTAAAGCCCAGCTCAATTCCATAATTTCTGTTTGGGACGAGATGCAGCAGAAGAAAAGCGAAACACAGACAGGACACAGCAAGCTGGGAACAGTGAAGGGAGGAGGAGAAGGGAGAGGGGAAGAAATGCGTCTGCTCTCTCTGAAAGCCGGAAGAAGAATATATATATGACGAATATATATGACGAAGATTAGGCATAACCTCCACACAGATGTGAGCGAGATTATACAATTCATTTTAAGCTCGTATGCAGGAAATAAAATAAGAATTATTTCAAAGCTATATCAGAAACTTACGGCAAACAAACACTCAAGTAACTATATAAAGGAGAAATGGGAGAAAGAACTAAATTTAAACATAACAGAAGAAAACTGGCAAGAAATATGGAAAACACAACACACATCAACAAGTTCAAGGACATGGAGGGAATCTGGATGGAAAAACCTGATTCGCTATTTCATTACACCACAGATCCAAAGAAAATATACAAATACCAAATCTATATGCTGGAGGGACTGTGGGGCTCAAAATGCAGACCACTCGCATATGTTTTGGAAATGCTGCAAAATCTCATCATTCTGGAAATCTATACATGTGACAATACAGAAGATATTAGGATATAATATACCAATGAACTGTAACTTGATGTATTTATGTGATCTTAAAAGAGACAATGTGACACATTTGAAGCAATTACTATGGAGTTTTTGCATATGACGTCAGGGGGAGTGCCGCACTGGCCCGTTAGAGTGTGCCGCCATATTGGATGGCAAGAAACAGCAGCAGCAGGGTGAAACAAACCACATAGCTCACGTGTACCTACAAACTCCGCAAAATGGTGTACTCCTGTTGTTCCCCCTGATAAGTGGATAAGCGGGGAATTAAATGGCCGGTGTGAAATGCAAAAAAAAAAAAAAAAAAAGTTGGATTTTTGAATAATTACCTTCACTGACGTAATCTCTCGCTTTCTCATAACGGGCTGCACGGTGGAGCAGTGGTTTAGCACTGTGACAGCACAGTTTACCCTCGGCCGGGGGATCGCGGGGATCATGAGACCGTGGGCTCGATCCCAGCCCCCGACCAACAGTGAGCTGTGTGGAGTTTGCATGTTCTCCCCGTGTTGTGTGGGTTTACTCCGGGATTTCTCCGGTTTCCTCCCACACACCAAAAACATGTAGGTTTAGGGCGCTCGCGCACGCAGCGGCCGGTGGCTTGTCACCAGACTGCAAACCAAATCTACCTACAGCTACAAATAAGTAACAAAAAAAAAAAAAAAAACTTTGTGTGTTGGGTCTGGTTTGGGGGCGCCTCTCTGCTTGCTACAAAGGACAATGCACACATGAAAGGGGAGAAAAATATTGAAAATGTGCATAAAATCAGGTACGTTTTAACGCGGCGCGCCGTGGAGAGCCTTTAAAAAAAAACAAAAAAACACGCAGCGCGCTTCACTCACCTCCTAGTCCGAGGAGCTGCTGTTGTTTTCTGACTCGTTCACCAGCGAAGACTTCACATCATCCAGATCCCTTTCCGCTGACACGTTTTCCGATATTTTTTCCTCCTGCTCCCCTTCGTCTTTGAAAGATATCATCTCATCGTTTGCCCCCAAATCATCCCCGCTGAGCAGATTACTGGCAGTCATTGTTCTGCTAATTGCTCCAGCTGTTACCCCACACCCGCCACCTCCATTCAACTGAGGCATTTTGGCACACCAGAGGAGCGTACGGGAGCAAGATTAAAAACACTTGTCTGCTGTTATGACTGCTGACAATGACTCCACTGAATGTGACACAGACATCGCAGACACAGTTTCAGAGGCCATAGTGTTAGTTGTTGAAAAGGATGATAGGATGTTATTATGTCAGACTGTGACTGTGTGTTCTCCTCACTCATTCTGATCGCTAAACAGTACAAGTTACGCCTGGGTTGTCACAGTGCAACTGCTGCTCTTGCCATCCAAGATGGCGGCACCTACGGCGTGTTTATGTTTACCCCAGCGAGTCACGTGAATTTTACGAGCCTACGCAAAAACTCCATAGGGCATCAGGTGTGCTGGCAATGGAGTAGGTAGGTGCGTTGCTGGCTCCTGCTATATTTTTTTTTCCTTACTTTTTAAACCCTACTTTGCTGTAAGCTGTCAACGTTTTGGACATTTAATAAGCGCAGAATCTGTTTTGAGTTGTGAAATATGTCCAAAACAAGAAAGCAGACTGAAAAGGAGGCAGTAGAGAATAATGCTAACACCAGCTTAGCTGAGGATGCTATTATAAGCCTTAACCCTGCACTTGTTGCCTTGCTTGAGCAACACAGAATGTCCATAGCTGCTGACTTTAAAGCTTCATTTGAACTTATTAATGGAAAGCTGGACAAGATTCAAGCAGATGTGGCGAACCAGGAGCAACGCAATGGCGACCTTGAAAGCAACGCGGAGGACGTCAGCCAGCGCCTAGCGGTGCTTGAAGCTACGTGTGAGTCAATGCAGGAGGAGAACAAACTTTTGAAAAACAAACTTTCTGACCTGGAGGGAAGAAGCAGGAGGCTGAATATTCGTCTGGTGGGTCTGCCAGAGTCCTTTGATGTGGGTCCACGGCCATCTGAATTTTTTTCTCGGCTGTTGGTGGACGTCTTTGGCACACAAACTTTGCCATCTCCCCCAGAGCTGGATACAGCCCACCGCAGTCTCACGCTCAAGCCGGGTCCGAACGGGAAGTCGCGCGCTGTCATTATTTGTTTCCACCGGTTTCGGACCAAAGACTTGGTGATGAGAGAAGCGCGGAGACGCCGTGGGACTTTGGAATATCGTGGACATAAAGTCCAGTTCTACGAGGATTATAACACTGACGTTCAGAAGCAACGAGCCGAATATAAGGAGGTTATGTCCGAGTTGTACAAGACAGGTTTTCATCCTTCTCTTCTCTTCCCCGCCAGGCTCCGGATGACTCTTCCAGACGGCAAAAACCAGTGGCTGGCGTCCGTCTCAGAGGCCACCCACTTCATGCAAACCATGGAGAGAAACCAGCGATTTTCGCCTTGAACTGGACATTTCTGGGTTGACCAGCTGCCGCGCTGGACTGCTTGACTGCTACTTCATTGAAGCTGCACTGACTGGACATTGATGCATTTTTAGATGTTCAAAAACAAGGTAAAATTGGCTCCCTATACGTTGTTGTTTACTTAATTTTTTTTATTAATTTTTTTTTTTTTAGGGTAAAATGTTCATACTATGCAGGATTGAAGCCAGTTGTATGGGAGTATTTTGTTAGGATGAGAATAGAGCAGGAGATGGAGCGGTTGCTGTTTTTTGCAACCGGCTGGAGTGTTGTTATAGGTTTGGTTGTTGAATTTTATTTTATTTTTTGGTTATGGATTTATTTACACCCCCCTTACCCCCTCCTCCTTTTTTTTTTTTACCCATACCTCACCCTATTCTTTTTTGGGCTACACAACACAACATATAAATTTTACTGTTTGAATGAATAGTAATCTTACTTTGGTAAGCTGGAATGTGAAGGGGTTGAACCATCCAATTAAACGAAAGAGAGTCATGTCACGTCTAAAGCAATTTAAGCCTGGGGTACTGTTTTTGCAGGAAACCCATTTGCAGGATTCCGACCACTTGCGTTTGTCAAAATGTTGATCAGGACAATTTTTTCATTCAAATTTTAAAGCTAAGGCCAGGGGCGCTGCTATTCTTATTGATCGAAATATCCCATTTATTCCCCTCTAATGTTGTATTAGATAAAAATGGACGATTTGTAATAGTATCAGGTAAACTTGCCAATAAACATGTCACCTTGGCTAATCTGTATGCGCCGAATTTTGATGATGTACACTTTTTTCGCAACCTTTTTTCGCAACTTCTAGATTTAAATACTCATTCTCTAATTCTTGGGGGTGACTTTAATTTGTATATGGATCCGATCTTAGACCGCTCATCCTCAAAACCTGCTAGTCTTAATAAATCTGCAACTTATGTTAAGTCTTTTCTTGAGGAATATAGCCTTACAGATCCTTGGCGTTTTTTACATCCTAACCGCAGGGACTATTCTTTTTTCTCTCACGTACACCATACTTATACCAGAATAGATTATTTTTTTGTTGATAATTTATTAATTAATAACCTTTGCTCCTGCAGTTATGATAGCATCTCTGTTTCTGATCATGCCCCTCTTGTACTTAAAATGATCCTCCATGGATGTGACTCCATGAGAAAGCATTGGAGATTGGATCCATTATTACTTACAGATGAAAAATTGGTTGCAAATATTTCTTTTAAAATTAATTTTTTTTTGAAAGAAAATAAAACTCCTGGTATGCCAAATAAAACGATATGGGAGGCCATGAAGGCATTTCTTAGGGGGGAATTTATCTCATTGGCAGCATTTAAAAGACGATCCATAATACAGGAATAGAAGGCTATTTTAGATCAAATCTTGGACATTGACAGACAATATGCTCAATCTCCATCACCCGCTCAGTACAAGGAACGTATGACATTACAAACTAAACTTAATTTACTTTCTACTCGACAAATTGAAGGTTGTTTAATAAGGAACAAGAGTGAATTTTATGAACATGGCGAAAAAAACAGTAAACTTCTAGCTAATCAACTGCGTGGTATTAGAGCTAAGCAAATTATTACTGGAGTTAGGACAGATAAAGGAGAGGTGACATCTGACCAACAAGTGATTAATGATATTTTCAGGTCATTTTATTCCAAATTATATACCTCAGAATATACAACAAACTTAAAGGATTTGGAAAATTTTTTTGATTCTATTGATATCCCTTCGATTTCTTCAGAATCTCGGCAAATTCTAGAAGCTCCCATCACAAAAGAAGAAATTCAGCTGGCAATATCATCCATGCAATCAGGAAAATCTTCAGAACCTGATGGGTTTTCCGCTGATTTTTTCAAAAAATTCTCTGACGACCTTGCCCCTTTCCTTTGTCAAGTTTTTACAGAGTCGCTTGACTCCGGTACACTTCCTCCTTCATGTTATCAGGCCTGTATCACTGTGTTGCTTAAAAAAAGATAAGGATCCTGTTGATTGTGCTTCTTACAGGCCTATTTCCTTGTTAAATACCGATGTTAAAATTTTGTCAAAGTTGTTAGCTTCAAGGTTGGAAAAGATTCTTCCTTTTATAATTTCACAGGACCAAACCGGTTTCATTAAAAATTGCCATTCTTTTTTTAACTTGCGGCGGTTGTTTAATATTATTTATACTCCTCACCACAACATACCTGAATGTCTTATTAGTTTGGACGCTGAAAAGGCATTCGATAGGGTTGAGTGGGAGTATTTGTTTTTTACGTTGGAGAGGTTCGGTTTTGGTCCTTCCTTCTGTTCCTGGATTAAACTTCTCTATGCCAGTCCTTTAGCTTCAGTGTTAACTAATTGTCGCTATTCTATTTTAGACTTTACCGTGGTACGAGGCAAGGCTGTCCTTTGAGCCCGTTGCTCTTTGCCTTGGCAATTGAGCCGTTAGCTACTGCAATCTGTGGGAGCCGGGACTTTCTAGGCATTCGTAGGGGTGGCATTGAGCATAGGGTTTCACTCTATGCCGACAATCTTTTACTATTTCTCTCCAACCCACTTACTTCATTACCCGCTATACTCAACATTTTGGATAGTTTTAGTAGGTTTTCTGGTTATAAAATTAATCTTATTAAGAGTGAATTGTTTCCGATTAATGAAAAGATTCAAGTTCAGGATCTTGAAAATTTTCCTTTCAAGGTTGTTATTGATCATTTTAATTATCTTGGGATATGTGTCACTAAACAACTTAATTACTTGTTTAAAAATAATTTTCTCCCCTTATTTGACCAGTGCAAGCTAATACTTTCCAAATGGTCCCCATTATCCTTGTCCTTAATTGGCAGAGTCAATTCTGTAAAAATGATGTTACTTCCAAGGTTTTTGTATTTGTTTCAATGTCTCCCCATTTTTATTCCTAAATCCTTTTTTAAGTCTTTGGACTCTCTGATTACCTCATTTATTACCTCCGCCAGGCCGAAAAGGCCAGGAGGAGGTTATGTTTTTGCCGGGGTCTGTCTGTCTGTCTGTCTGTTGGTTAGCAAGATAACTCAAAAAGTCTTGGACGGATTTCCATGAAACTTTCAGGCGTTGTTGGAAATGGTACAAGGAAGAACTGATTAAATTTTGGGGGTGATCCGGTTCACCGTCTGGATACAGGAATTTTTTAAAGCATTTTTCAACACTGTGACATACAGCCATTTTCAACATGTGCGCAGGCACAATGGAGGGCGCTGGTCGTCGTGTCTGCAACACAAACTCTGCGTTCTTCAACGTTTTAGGCACAAAAGCACACGGAAAACACTGCTGGCCTGGGCCCGCCAGCGTGCCTGTGTTTGCGCGCAACTGCAAAACCTCACACGGCCAGCTGTCCGCCGACGGATTCTTTGGCAGAAATTCCCCGGCCAGCCATAGGAGCTGCGCATTTGGCAGAAATTCACCGGCCAGCCATAAGCGCTGCGCAAAAACGAGCTCTCTGCCGGCGAAGCTTCTAAATTCTCGTTTGCCGCGGAGCGCAACCCCAAAATAATATAAAACCCACGGCAACCTGTCTACCCAATTTGCATCCGTCAGTGGAGGAGATGGACACAACAGCAACACTTCAGTTTATTACCTCCGCCAAGGAGGCAATGCTTTTACTACTGAACCACTAATCCTATCACTATCAGATTGATTGTCATTGATTAATTGTGTGTTTATTGCACTGTCCCTGTCAAATAAACAAATAATCATTGTGAATCCAATTGCTAGTCATATGTTTACATGCTCAAGGAATCTGAAAACGTACACACAAACACTGTATGGGGGGAATTGTGGCGCTTGGCGGAGGTCTGCGCTCTCCGAGTGCTTTTCTAGTTTGGAATGGTAAACATCCGAGATTGAGGAAAGTTTTTCTTCAAAGACCCAAATCAGTGGGTGGCATGGCTCTGCCTAACTTTCAATATTACTACTGGGCAGCAAATATCAGGTGCATGTTATATTGGAAACATTTCTATCTGAAACCCAAATCACCCATTTTTAGATTAGATTAGATTCAACTTTATTGTCATTACACATGTATGAATACAAGGTAACACTCCCCTCTGGGGGGGAGTGTATGGGTAACCCCCACAACAGCCACAAGCAGAGTGCTCAGCGGGACCAATTAACATAGCAGTGTGATCTATGGACTGATAACAATATGTAGATGTGCCCTGTAACCTCTTTTGTCCTACAGCTCCGGAGCAGAGGCGAATTCCGGCCAGTAATCTTCCTATTGTTATGCGTGTCTCTCAAATGCAAATGTCCATACCTACTGCTGTGAATGCATTGTCTGTAGTGGGGTATAAAAACTGCATTGCTCTGTAACTCTTTCTCTCTCTCTGACCACTGCTTCTGACTACATGCATTGCTGTTTGCTGAGGGCTCGCTCCAGTGCGCATCTCACAGCACTGGAGTGGCTCTCGTGATGGCGGGATGAAATAAAACCCACTTTTAAACCTCAGTTCGCTGCCTATTATTTCATGCCGCCACACTGGTGAACATTTGGATCCTTATGGAGTCACATGTGGACAATCAAACCTCCCTACCGGCAATTTTAGGTTCACCACTTCCCCTTGCTTTGTCTACACTGGGTAATAATAAAGTAGTTTGTCAGTCTCTTAGAATTTGGTCTCAATTCAGGAAAAATTTCGGTCTTCAGTTTTTTTCCATTAGAAGTCCAATTGCCGCAAATCATTTATTTACCCCATCAACTATTGATAGTGCATTTCATATATGGCACAGAAAAGGTTTAAAATCTTTTGCAGATTTATATTTTGATGGTCAATTTGCAAGTTTTTCTCAACTTTCCACTAAATTCGACATCACTTCTACACATTTTTTCCGCTTCCTCCAGGTCAGACATTATGTGCAAACCATGACAAAACAATTCCCTCAAAAACCTTCTGATAATCCTCTAGATGATTTTTTATTAGTTAAACCAACTTCTAAGGGGGTAATATCAGTTTTATATAATTTAATTTCAAATTTACAATCTTCTTCTCTGGCCGCTATTAAATTGAATTGGGAACAAGATCTCAATTTTACTTTTACTGATGAACTGTGGGACTCTATTCTTGGCCAGGTTCACACTGTATCAATGTGTGCTCGTCACGCTCTTATTCAATTTAAGATTGTACACCGGGTGCACCTGTCCAAGGTTAAGTTAGCACGTATTTACTCGGATATAGACCCAACTTGTGAAAAGTGTGGTAGCGCTCCCGGCACTTTGCTTCACATGTATTGGTCCTGCCCTGCATTGATGAATTTTTGGCATTCTGTTTTTATCATTATGTCTGAAGTCCTGCAATATCAAATTACAGTAAACCTGATCCATTATGCACCATTTTTGGTGTGGCTCCAGAACTTGTCTTGCAAATTCCAAATTAAAAGTATTCAAATTTTCATTATTATTGGGTAGACGTGCTGTATTACTGAAATGGAAAGACTCTTCGCCCCCTTCACATTTACAGTGGATAAAAGATATAATGTCCTGTTTGGATTTAGAAAAAATCAGATATACAGTTCGTGGCTCTGAAAACAAATTCTATAAATTATGGCGCCCGTTTCTTGATTTCTTTGAAAGACCCACGATTATGGTTTCTGAGTAGCTCATATCCCCTTTACCCCACCCCCACCTCACACACAATTTTTCTTTTTTTTTTTTTCTTTTTTTTTTCTTTTTTTAATTATTGTTTATTTAAAGGTTTTTGTGTTTTGAAGCATTCACGTTTGTTAGCTTTAAATTCTAGTTTTGCACTGTTTGGTTAAAACAAAAATGAAAATTTCTAATACTTTGTATTGCATTGATACTTCAATTAATAATAATAAAAAGACCTTTGAAAGAAAGAGACAATGTATTACAGGCTGAGGACAGATATTTAGTTAAAATCTTGCTGATTGCATGTAAAAAAACAATCACAAGAAAATGGCGATCAGAAGTTCTTCCTGACCAAGAGCAATGGACAGACATTGTTGAGGATATACGTTTAATGGAAAAACTAACATATCGACAAAGAATGCAAGAAGGACAATATGAAAAAATGGTGGAAATGGACACACTACAAAGTGCAACAACGAGACAGAAATTGAAAGAATAACCAAAGACACTGGAAAAACCAGAAGAATTAAGAGATGGAAACTAAAAACTTGATGCTCCAACATTTGTCCCCCCCCTTCTTTTTTTTCTTCTTCTAGCTCCTTTTTTTTTTAAATATAGAGACTGTGATCTGAATGTAATATGTATGATGAAAAATGAATAAAAATCAAAGTTACAAAAAAAAATAATTTGGTACAAATTAAGCCAATTAGAAATAATTACAGCAGAGTGGAAAAATGTTTAAAAATATCTTCTTCCGCTGAGCTAAACATTGGTGATGATTTAAAAAAAAAATGTGTGGCACTAATAGACAATCTGCACCTGGGGGGGGGGGGTGCTGGAAAGTTCTACTGACTAAGAAGGGGTTATGCTACAGCAACAAAACTAGTCATGCATTAAATTCAATCTTTTCTGATACTAACTGCATTGTTTCTTTTCAGATACACTGACATTGGACACTATGTTGAAAAATAAACCACATTTGGTCAAATTTGACCACTGCATCATGGTCACTATGAACTTTTCAGCCCCCCTTCGTATAATTCACTGTTTCAAACCCCACAGATAAACTAGCAGTTATCCTGCAGAGAAAAAGCTGAAAACGTCCTTAAAATTAAAGGCGCACCTTTACATCACTGTCACAGAATCTTTTTTCCTCTTTTTTCGCTCATTTGAACTCCTTTTACTATTTTTATTGACAGATTGTGAGGAAAAACTGTAGGTTGTATGTTGCTAATTTCAGACAAGTATATCCGGTTGATGGTGTTTTTTTTTTTTCCACAATATCTTTATTGAACCTTTTTTTTTTTCTTAACAAACATGATACAAACAATCAAACACCAACACTAAAGTACTACAAAAAAAAAAATGCACTAAAAACACCAACAACCACCAACAAAATCAAGTCTTCAACAATGCTCCTCTGTTTAGTCTAGACAATCCAATACATAAGTATACATATTATGTTCATCAGTTTGGAATTTACAAGGTCCACACACATCATTCACCCTCTTCTTCAAGAGTTATGTTTAAATTTTTTACATAATCAATAAAAGGTCTCCATATATTCTCAAACACAATTTCCTTTGATTTCAGTATATATGTTATTCTTTCTAATGGAAGGTTTGTTAACATCTGTCTTAACCACTGAGTCACATCTGGTCTATGAGTCTTTTTCCATAATAGTGCAATACATTTTTTGGCATTAAGCAAACTGAGGTCTATGAATGTTCTTTCACTTTTATTAAAATTATGCTTTTCTGGGTACAGACCCAACAAAAACAGTTTAGGATTCAATATGATTTGTTTTGAGATTATTTTTTCAATTGTTACCCTCACCTCTTCCCAAAACATTCTTATTAATCTACATTCCCATAAACAATGAAATAGGGTTCCTTTACTTTCCATGCATTTTGTGCATGTATCTGGTATATTCTTGTTATATCTATTTAACTCCTCCGGTGTAACATACATCCGCATTAACCATTTGAAATGTATCAATTTAAGGCGTGCATTTATTGATTTGGTTTGAGCTTCTGTACAAGCCAATTCCCATTGTTCCTCTGAAATTTCAATTTGCAGATCTTCTTTCCAGTAGTTTAATCTTTTCAGTGAATTTTCACTTGAAGATAGTGTCAATGAGTTATAAAACTCTGAAATAATACCCTTTCTTTTACTATCTTTCATCATCATTTTTTCCAAGGATGAATAAATAGGTCGAGTGAGAGCTTTATTTTGATTTGATCGAATAAAGTTTCTAAGTTGAAGATATTTAAAAAAATGTGTTCTATTGAGATTAAATTTGATCCTCAGCTCTTCAAAAGACATCATGTTGTCTGCACATGGCAAATATAAATCCTGAATCTTTTGTATCCCTTTTAAATTCCATACTTTAAATACAGCGTCCGCTCTCCCTGGTTTAAAATATTGATTACCCCATATTGGACTAAATTGTGACAATAACTGTGGTTCTTTTAAATAGTTTTTAGCTTCACACCATATTTTGATCATATGCTTTACAAATGGATTTTTAACTTGTTTTTGTAATTTTTTTGCCGAATCTGAGTATATGAATATGGGAAGAGGTAAAGGTAAATTGTATGATTCCATTTCAGTCCAGTGAGGGAGATCATTTGATGAAAAATAATATGTCATAGACCTCAGTTGTGCCGACCAATAATACAACATAAAATTTGGACATTTCAGACCTCCACGATCAAATGGTAAATATAATAAAGACAAACGTAATCTAGCCCTCCTGTTGTTCCATATAAATTCCACTAACTTTTTTTTTATTCTTGAGAATAGATCTAAAGGTGGTGATAAGGGAATGTATTGAAATAAAGTATTTTAGGTAAAATATTACTTTTAAGTATATTGATTCTCCCGATCATCGACATTGGTAGTGACATCCATCTCTGAGTTAACTCATTGATATCTGACATTAAGGCTTCATAGTTGACACTGGCGACTGATTCTAGCTTAGGCATAATTTGGATTCCTAAATATTTAAACTGATTTACAACATTGAATTGATTTACCTCAGGGGCTGGGTAATTTCTCTGGGTCTCATTTAGCATTAATATTGAAGATTTAGTTTTATTTATTTTATATCCTGATATTTCCCCAAAATTCTTTATTAAATTCAACAAGGTTGGAATTGATTTTTTTAGATTCGACATAAACAAAATTATATCATCGGCGTACAGGGAGATTTTATGTTCTGTTGGTCCAACTTTAATTCCATATATTTGTGAATGTAAACGTATCGCTATCGCTAAAGGTTCAATTGCCATAGTAAACAGTAAAGGTGAAAGTGGACAGCCTTGTCGACATCCTCTATTGATTTTTATTGGTTTTGAAATATTGTTATTTGTTAGGATTTCTGCTGTAGCATTATTGTATATTATTTGAACCCATTTTATGAAATTATTTCCAAGTCCAAACCTTTGTAGGACTTCAAAAAGAAAGGGCCATTCAACTCTATCAAAGGCCTTTTCGGCGTCCAATGATAGGAGAGCTGTATCCGGTGCTTCTTTATTAAAATAAATAATATTAAATAGTCTTCTTACATTATGGAAGCCTTGTCTACCCTTTATAAAGCCATTCTGATCTCGATTAATAATATTTGGTAAAATTTCTTGTATTCGTCTTGCTAAAATTTTAGATTATCTTAAGGTCGGCGTTTAATAGGCTTATTGGTCTCATATTTTCACATTTATTAGAGGGCTTACCTGGTTTTGGCAGCAGTATAATTAAGGCATTATTTATGTATGATGGTAAATTATTATTTTGAAATGCTTCTAAAACCATTTCCAAAAAAGGTTTTATTAATTTATTCTTAAATTTTTTATAAAGGTCAACTGGAAGACCATCTGGTCCTGCACTTTTTCCTGATTTCATATTATCAATGGCTAGCCCAACTTCTTCTTGACTAATTTTAGACTCCAATATCTCCCTGTTTTCATTTGGAATACACGGTATAGATAGTTCGTTCAAAAACCCATTTAGTTTTGTTAAATCAGGTTCATTTTTGGTATCATATAATTTTTCATAGTAATCTCTAAAGGCTCTATTAATTTCTAAAGGATCTGTAACTACCTGTCCATTACTTATAATACTGGTAATTGGTGTTTTAATTTCCAATGGTTTAATCTGCCATGCTAATAATTTTCCTGATTTTTCACCTTGTTCATAAAAAGATTGTTTCAATCTTAGAAGACTCGAGGCAGCTCTATTCGCTGATTTTTTGTCGTATTCAGCTCTCAAAATCAGTAATTCATTCTCCAACCTTGGGTCACTTCCTGCATACACTTTTTCCTGAAGACTTTTTATTTTATGTTCCAATTTAGCTCTCTCCTCTCGAGTCTTCTTAGATTTTGATCCTGTATAACTAATAATATGTCCCCTAATAAAAGCTTTGAAAGCCTCCCACTTTACACATGCTGATGTTTGTGTAGTATTGATGTCAAAGAACTCGTCTATCTGTTTTTCTATATACTTGACAAATTCCTCATCCTGAAGCCATTTATGCTGAAATTGCCATCTACCTGATTCCTTTGTCAATTTTTTATCTACATATATTAGACAACAGGGTGCATGATCAGAGATCACGATGTTATCATAAAAGCAGTTTTGAATCTTGGACCTTAATTCTGTGGAAATCAAAAAATAATCAATACGTGAGAATGTCTTGTAGGTACTGGAATAACAAGAATAGGCTTTAACTTGTGGTTTCATTTCTCTCCATATATCTAACAATCTCAATTCTTTCATAAAATGATTAATAGTCATCCTACATCCAATGTGCGTACAATCCAGTCCTGTTGATCTATCTATACCGGGATTCAATGTACAATTAAAATCCCCTGCTATTATATGTTGCCCTGTAAGTGATGATAAGATGAGAAATAAATTAGCAAAGAACTTCTGATCATCTATATTGGGACCATATAAGTTCACAAGATTTATATTTTCTAATAGTAAAGAACCTTGAATGATTACATATCTTCCAAATTTGTCTCCAATTACATTTTTCACTTGAAAAGGAACTGATTTATGTATGAGAGTCATAACTCCCCTGGCTCGGGATGAAAATGAAGAGGTGAATACACTTCCCTGCCATCTACTCCTAATTCTTTTAACATCCTCCTCTATCAGATGAGTTTCTTGTAAAAACACAATTCTTGAACCCATGTCCTTTATTTTATTCATAACTTGTTTAAGTTTTTTTAAATTTTGTAGACCTCTGCAATTCCATGAAGTTAAATTAAGATTAACACTTTGGTCCATGATCAATAGAGAGTTTGGGATTACCTTGCAGTGTAAACATGCTCATACAGAGAAGCAAAAACATGAGTGGTTGAACATTCATCCTACAAACTACACACAAACAAATTTCCCCTTCCCACACTTGTGGCAAACCCCCCAAAATCAAAAGAAAAATTCTGTCTCCCGATATAGCCATCGACCGTTCCACACCCACGGGGAACAGCCTAAGCCACTCCTTCTTCATCCTCCCAATCACCCTAACTCTACTGCTTTTAATGACGTAACATTAACTCTCCTCTGTAGTTTTCCAACTTAACTCCAAAATTTTTAACAACTTTATACATCATAGTTTTTTTTTTGTTTGTTTTGTTTTTGTTTTGTTTTTTTAATATATAATACAATCTATATTTTGTAAACTTACTATTTACTTCAAGTCAGTCAGATGCCTGTGCAAATGCTTAATTATTCTACCTTATATTTTGTTCATGCTTAGCTCCCACCAGTCTCTTCTTCTTCTTTGATCTTCTTGATGAACTCCTGCGCCTCCTCTGGGGTCTTGAAGATGTGGGTTCTGCCCTCATACGTGGTCAGCAGTCTCGCAGGATAGATTACACCATGACGAATCCCAAGGTTGCGCAGCTCCTTACGTACGGGATCAAACTGCTTCCTCAATTGCTGGATTCCTGTGGCCAAATCTGGGTAGAACCGCACCTGCTGGTCCTGGTGTTTAATCTCTCCTTTAGCACGTGCAGCGTTGAAGATCTTCATCCTGTCTCTGTTGCTAAGAAACTTCATAATTAAGGTCCTCGGCGGTCCCTTATCTCTCCGTGGGCCAATACGATGTGCTTTTTCCAGAACCACTGCTGATTGCAACTCCTCGCTGCCCAGCACCTCCGGAATCCACTTTTCCAGAAAGGAACATACGTCCCGACCTTCTGATTCCTCTGGAAGACCCACCAGCCTCAAATTATTCTGTCTCGACCGAGATTCCAAATCCAAAATATTATCTTCCAGAGATTTATTTTTTTTTCCAAAGTGCGCACCTTTAATTGAAGACGGGTGACGTCATCTTCAGCACTAGCGAGACGGAGCTCCATCTGCGCCGTTCGTTCTACACAGTCACCCAATTCCTTTCTTATTCCTTCCAACGCTGTCATAATCCCATCAAATCTAGAGGAAAAGTCCGCTCTCATTGAACTCATGGCAGCCATCAGCGCATCTGCGCCATTCCCCGCAGATATCGCACCGTTGCCAGCCTCCTCCGCCATATATGGAGTTTTGTTTGCTGCGTCACAGACCTGAAAGTCCGTTAATTTGGACTGTTTCGGCGGCTCGCTTTTTCCTTTTCCTGGTTTTCCAGCCTTAGGCTTCGCCGACATATCCTCGCCCAAATGCTGGGATACGTTCTGTCCCAAATGAGAGAGTTATTTGCCGATTTTTTTTCTCCAGGAGCAGAGCAGAGCGAGACACGTCCGTCCTACGTGGCAGCCATATCCGGAAGTCCCGGTTGATGGTGTTTCATAATAAAAGTACATAAGAAAAACAACCATTCTAAAAACTGAATCACTGTAGAGGGCTTTTATTTTTACATACCTCAAGAAGTATTGAGCTGTGACGGTGAAAATAATTTTACACTAATTCAGACTTCAGTCATGTTTGTGAATCCAGCATTTATAGCACAGGCGACAAGGTTATTCAGTAAGAATTCAAGAATTGTTTCTCATTTTTCAAGATAATTAAGGTGTTGATTTTAGATAATCACATTTAAGACTTTTTATGGACCTGTAGACACTAATGAGGCGGCTGTTTTTCATTTGTGTTCTCGTGGAGAAATTCTCTCCACAACAGCCTACATGAACACAAATTATTCTGTCCACACAGAATTAGACTCTATTTTCCTCTGCGATTTTACTTTCTCTGGATTTGTTCATGTCTTACCAAGAGTGGTAGAAAGCTGCTGCTGCCCATGCTCTCTCTCCACATGCACTGGGGAGAGGCTGAGCGGCTCTCTGTGCAGCCGCCGAAGATGTGACACAGTCATGTATGGTTGACAACATAATAAATAATTGTAAAACTATATATTTTACATTCATAAAAGTATGTGTTTCCATTGAGAAATGTATCCAATTGCAATAAACAATAATTTAAAAAATAAAATAATTAAAATGAGCTTCACTGACTTCCGGTTATGGCGGCCATGTAGGAAGACGTGTTTCACACTGCTCTGCTCCTAAAAATAAAAAGTAGGCTAAAACTCTCTCAACTGGAACAAAAACCTATCCCAGCGTTTAGGCGCGGATATGGTAAAGACTAAGGCTGGGAAATTAGGCGGAGGAAAAAGCGATTCATCAAAGCAATCCAAGCTAACAGACTTCCACGCTCATGACGAAGCAGGAAAATCTCCAGAGACTATGGCGGAGGAAGCTAGCGGCGGAGCGGTAACTGCTGAAAAGGGGACAAATGCGGTGCTTGCTGCCATCAGCTCAATGAGAGCAGACTTTTCGTCTAAATTTGATGGGATTATAGCAGCGATAGAAGGAATGAGAAAAGAAATAAGCGACTGTATGGAGCGAGTATCGCAGGCGGAGCTCCGAATCTCGAGCGCTGAAGATGACGTCATCAGCCTACAATTAAAGATACAAACATTGGAATTAAAAAATAAGCGTCTGGAAGATAATGTCCTGGACTTAGAATCCCGGTCGCGACGGAATAATTTGAGGCTGGTGGGCCTCCTGGAGGGAGCAGAGGGACGGGATACATGTTCCTTTTTGGAAAAGTGGATTCCAGAAGCGCTGAACAACGCAGATCTGCAGTCATCGGTCGTCTTAGAGAGCGCTCACCGAATCGGCCCACCGAGAGATAATAAGACACCACCGAGGACGCTGATTATGAAGTTCCTCAGCTACAGAGACAAGATGACGGTCACCAACGCGGCGCGAGCTAAAGGAGAAATTAAATACCAGGATCAACAGGTGCGGATCTACCCAGATTTGGCCACAGGAATTCAACAATTAAGGAAACAGTTTGACCCCGCCCGTAAAGAGCTGCGCAACCTCGGGATCCGTCACGGAGTGATTCATCCGGCAAGATTGCTGGTCACATATAAAGGGAGAACCCATATCTTCAAGACCCCTCAGGAGGCACAGGAGCTTATCAAGCAGATCCAAGAAGAGACAGGTGGGAGCCAAGCATGAAGCATGAACATATTTAAGCATTTGCACAGGCATCTGATTGATCTGAAGCATATAGCATGTCTACAAAATATAGATTGTATTATATTAAAAAAAAAAAAAAGCTGTGATGTACAAAGTTGCTATAAAATTTTGGAGTTATGTTGGAAAAACTACTGTAGAGATTTAATGTCATGTCATTAAAAAGTAGTAGAGTCAGGGTGATTGAGAGGAGAAAGAGAGAGTGGTTTGACTGTTCGCAGGTGTGGAACAGTCACTAGCTATAATGGGAGATGGAATTTTTTTTTTTTGATTTTGGGGGGATTACCACAAATGTGGGGAAAGGGAATTTGTTTTTGTGTAGTTTGTAGGATGAATGTTCAACCATCCATGTTTTTGCTTCTCTGTATGAGCATGTTTATATTGCAAGGTAATCTCAAACTCCTTATTGATCATAGACCAAAGCGTTAATCTTAATTTAACTTCATGGAATTGCAGAGGTCTACAAAATCTAAAAACACTTAAACAAGTTATGAATAAAATAAAAGACATAGGTTCAAAAATTGTATTTTTACAAGAAGCTCATCTAATAGAGGAGGATGTAAAAAGAATTAGGAGAAGATGGCAGGGAAATGTGTTCACCTCATCATTTTCATCCCAAGCCAGGGGAGTTATGACTCTCATACATAAAACAGTCCCATTTCAAGTGAAAAATGTAATTGGAGACAAATTAGGAAGATATCTAATCATCCAAGGATCTTTGTTATTAGAAAATATAAATCTGGTGAACTTATACGGTCCCAATATAGATGATCAAAACTTCTTCGCTAATTTATTTCTTACTTTATCATCACTTACAGGGCAACATATAATAGCAGGGGATTTTAATTGTACATTGAATCCCAGTATAGATAGATCAACAGGACTGGACTGCACGCACAATGGATGCAGGATGACCATTAATCATTTTATGAAAGAATTGAGATTGCTAGATATATGGAGAGAAATGAAACCACAAGTCAAAGCCTATTCTTGTTATTCTAATACCTACAAGACATTCTCACGTATTGACTATTTTTTGATCTCCACAGAATTAAGGTCCAAGATTCAAAACTGTTTCTATGATAACATCGTGATATCTGATCATGCACCCTGCTGTCTAATATACTGTATGTAGATAAGAAATTGACAAAGGATCCGGGTAGGTGGCAATTTCAGCATAAATGGCTTTAGGATGAGGAATTTGTTAAGTACATAGAAAAACAGATAGATGAGTTATTTGATATCAATACTACACAAACATCAGTGGGAGGCTTTCAAAGCTTTTATCAGGGAGCATATTATTAGTTATACAGGTTCAAAATCTAAGAAGACTCGAGAGGAGAGAGTCCAATTGGAACGTAAAATAAAAATTCTTCAAGAAAAAGTGTATGCAGGAAGTAACCCACAGTTAGAGAACGAATTAGTGATTCTGAGAGCTGAATATGACAAAAAATCAGCAAATAGAGCTGCCTCGAGTCTTCTAAGATTGAAGCAAACTTTTTATGAACAAGGTGAAAAATCAGGGGAATTATTGGCATGGCAGATTAAACAATTAGAATTTAAAACACCAATTACCAGTATTATAAGTAACAGACAGGCAGTTGTAGATCCTTTAGAAATTAATAGTGCCTTTAGAGATTATTATGAAAAATTATATGATACAAAAAATGAAACTGACTTAAAACTAAATGGGTTTTTGGACAGATTATCTATACCGTGTATTCCAAATGAAAACAGGGAGATGCTGGAGTCTAAAATTAGTCAAGAAGAAGTTGGGCTAGCCATTGATAATATGAAATCAGGAAAAAGTGCAGGACCAGATGGTCTTCCAGTTGACCTCTATAAAAAAATTTAAGAATAAATTAATAAAACCACTTTTGGAAATGGTTTTAGAAGCATTTCAAAATAGTAATTTACCACCATACATGAATAATGCCTTAATTATACTGTTGCCAAAACCAGGTAAACCCTCTAATAAATGTGAAAACATGAGACCAATAAGCCTATTAAATGCTGACCTTAAGATAATCTGTAAAATTTTAGCAAGACGACTACAAGAAATATTACCAAATATTATTAACCGAGATCAGAATGGCTTTATAATGGGAAGACAAGGCTTCCATAATGTAAGAAGACTATTTAATATTATTTATTCTAATAAAGAAGCACCGGATACAGCTCTCCTATCATTGGACGCCGAAAAGGCCTTTGATAGGGTCGAATGGCACTTTCTTTTTGAAGTCCTACAAAGGTTTGGACTTGGAAATAATTTCATAAAATGGGTTCAGATAATATACAATAATGCTACAGCAGAAATCCTAACAAACAGCAATATCTCAAAATCAATAAAAATCAAAAGAGGATGTCGACAAGGCTGTCCACTTTCACCTTTACCATTTACTATGGCAATTGAACCTTTAGCGATGGCAGTACGTTTACATCCACAAATATATGGAATTAAAGTAGGACCAACAGAACATAAAATCTCCCTGTATGCCGATGACATAATTTTGTTTATGTCGAATTTTAAAAAATCAATTCCGACCTTGTTAAATTTAATAAAGAACTTTGGGGAAATATCAGGATATAAAATAAATAAAACTAAATCTTCAATATTAATGCTAAGTGAGACCCTGAGAAATCACCCAGCTCCTGAGGTAAATCAGTTCAATGTTGTAAATCAGTTTAAATATTTAGGAATTCAAATTGTGCCTAAGCTAGAATCAGTCGCCAGTGCCAACTATGAAGCCTTAATGACAGATATTAATGAGTTACTTCAGAGATGGATGTCACTACCAATGTCGATGATCGGGAGAATTAATATACTTAAAAGTAATATCTTACCAAAAATACTTTATTTATTTCAATACATTCCTTTACCACCACCTTCAGATCTATTCTCAAGAATTAAAAAAAAGTTAGTGGAATTTATATGGAACAATAGGAAGGCCAGATTACGTCTGTCCTTACTATATTTACCATTTGATCGTGGAGGTCTGAAATGTCCAAACTTTATGTTGTATTACTGGTCAGCACAACTGAGGTCTATGACATATTATTTTTCATCAAATGATCTTCCTCACTGGACTGAAATGGAATCATACAATTTACCTTTACCTCTTCCCTTATCATACCTGCCAACTTTTCAAACCTGAAAAGCCTAGTAGCTAGCTGGGGTCCAGGGGCCGATGCTAATGCTAATGCTAATAATGCTAATGCTAATAATAATAATGCTAATATTTGCCAAACAAATATTAGCATTAAATCTAGTTAAATGTAGCTAACAACCTCATATTTCTTCAACTTTCAAACCTGAAAAGCCTAGTAGCTAGCCGCGGTCCAGGGGCCATAGGCCCCGGTAGGTCCAGGACAAGGTCCTGGTGGGGGGTTCAGGGGGGCAAAGCCCCCCGACGCCAAGCAAATATTAGCATTAAATCAAGTTAGAATGTAGCTAACAACCTCATATTTCTTCAACTTTCAAACCTGAAAAGCCTAGTAGCTAGCCGGGGTCCAGGGGCCGCAGTGTCAAACAAATATTAGCATTTGACATAGAAGTCCCATATTAATTATATTAAAGGTAAAATATCTAAATCAATTGCAATACTACATAGAGCGAAATATTTGCTGAATCAATCCACATTATATACTTTGCATCATTCATTAGTACTCCCATACACGACATACTGTACTGAAGTATGGGGAAATACATATAAAACAAACATATATCCAGTCTTTATGCTTCAGAAGAGAGCTATTAGAATAATAAACAAAGCTGCTTACAGGGAACCAACAAATCCACTTTTTCTTAAATTAAAAGATCTGGTTGACTTTAAAACTGCAGTAATAATGTTTAAAGCTAAGAATCTATCACTGCCCGCAAATATCCAAAAGCTGTTCCAAATAAGGGAGAAACAATATCATTTCAGAGGAACATGTATATTTCAAAAACCTTCAGTGAGAACTACCACCAAGCAACACTGTGTTTCAGTGCAAGGAGTCAGATTATGGAATGATTTTGGACCTGAATTAAAATCATGTACAACGCTTGGACAATTTAAACAAAAACTAAAGGAAGAAATACTCCAAACATATATACAAGATGACATGTAAAATCACATAAGGATTGTCATATCCAGTCTGTGTTGTGTTGTTACTTAGGTTTTTTTTGGTCACATTTTGTCTTAGCTTTGTTCCGAATTGTAATCGCTCTTGTTTTGTTTTTCTTTTGAATTCTTGGATGGAATATGGGTGGGCAATATAAGCTGCGGCTTCAGCCATCACCCATTTCAGATAACTTATGTAGAACTGTATAACCAGAGGAGTTGTTTAATTTGACCTTGTTGGATTTTTTCGCCTTTGTTATATTATTCTGTTTCTTTTTAATCTTTACTTTTAATCTATCCAAAATAAAGATTCATTCATTCATTAAATTTGCATTCAAAAGACTATCTTAACACTGCATAGAACTTCGAATAGGCCAGATGTGATGTATTATGAATACTAGAAAAGCACTCGGACAGCGCAGACCTCCGCCAAGCGCCACAGTTCCCCCCATACAGTGTTTAACATCATAAATAAAATATTGAAAATGGCCCTATCTCGCAATGTTAAATAAAAAAAAAAAAAAGAAAAAAGAATCCTTTAAAAAATTCCTGGATCCAGACAGTGATCCGGATCACCACCAAAATCTAATCATCTGTAGGATACCCCATTTCTGACAATCTGTGAAAATTTCATGAAAATCCGTCCATAACTTTTTGAATTATCTTGCTAACAAAGAAACAGACAAACAGACAAACCAACGCTGATGATCACATAACCTCCTTGGCGGAGGTAACTAGAAGACTAGAAATATCAGCAGGGTATACTAGCACTGTATAACACACGTGCGTAAATGACGGCAAAATCGCTCTGATATTTTATGTGTTTACATGATACACCAAGCATGACAAGGCTTGCAATTACACAGCACATGTTCTTCAGAATCTTAGGCATTATATAAAATGTATTCTCCCTTTAGATTTCGAATCCATGGTCCATTTGCCAGGATTGAAGTGCAGTCGCGAACGTCTGCAGCAGTTTACGTCGTGTTTACATCTCGCCATGTACGCACGCCTCTCCGGGATTTCGCGCGAGAATAGAAACCTCAATACCCTCAATAGCGATAGCGTTAGCTTAGCAAATGCTTCAGGTAAAGCATAGCAGCGAAGCACGAAAAGAAACGCTACTCAGTTTACTCAAGAGTCCGGTGAAAGGCGAATAAAGGGGTATTTCTACTTCAAAAGCTGGTTTAACCAAGGTGGAAATTCAGCCTGTGCGTGTGCGTCACAAAAGTTGATCCGATATTCGCTGTTGGTTATTTTAGTGGCAAAATCAGCAACTTTGTCTCAGCACTGAAAAAGTGTGACTATCCCGGCCGCCATCACGTGTTGCTCTGTTCTAAATTTAGATACGATTCCTAGCGATCTTGTGTTTGGAATTGTTTTCGTGTTTTTTTTACGATTTAAAATTTTTGACTGAATTTTTAGTGAAAAACCGTAATTTTGATTAATAAAACCGTAACCCGGAATGGGGTCTTGAAAACCGGAACCATTACAGCAAAACCGGAGTAGTTGGCAGGTATGCCTTATTCATATACTCAGACTCGACTAAAAAATTACAGAAACAAGTTAAAAATCCAATTGTAAAGCATATGATCAAAATATGGTGTGAAACCAAAAAATATTTAAAAGAACCACACTTATTGTCACAATTTAGCCCAATATGGGGTAATCAATATTTTACACCAGGGAGAGTGGATGCTGTATTTAAAGTATGGAATTTAAAAGGGATTCAAAAGATTCAAGACTTATATTTGTCACGTTCAGATAACATAATGTCTTTTGAAGAACTGAGGATCAAATTTAATCTTAATAGAACACATTTTTTTAAAATATCTTCAGCTTAGGAATTTTATTCGATCAAATCAAAATAATGCTCTCACCCGACCTACTTATTCATCCTTGGAAAAAATTTTGACAAAAGATTGTAAGAGAAAGGGTATTATTTCAGAGTTTTATAACTCATTGACACTATCCTCAAGTGAAAATTCACAGAAAAGACTGAATTATTGGAAAGAAGACCTGCAAACTGAAATGTCAGAGGAACAATGGGAATTGGCTTGTGCAGAAGCTCAAACCAAATCAATAAGTGTACGTCTTAAATTGATACATTTTAAATGGTTAATGCGGATGTATGTTACACCGGTGGAGTTAAATAGATATAACAAAAATATACCAGATACATGCACAAAATGCATGGAAAGTAAAGGAACCCTATTTCATTGTTTATGGGAATGTAGAAAAATTAGAATGTTTTGGGAAGAGGTGAGGGTAACAATTGAAAAAATAATTTCAAAACAATTCACATTGAACCCTAAACTGTTTTTGTTGGGTCTGTATCCAGAAAAGCATAACTTTAATAAGAGTGAAAGAGCATTCATAGACCTCAGTTTGCTTAATGCCAAAAAATGTATTGCACTACTGTGGAAAAAGACTCATAGACCAGATGTGACTCAGTGGTTAAGACAGATGTTAACAAACCTTCCACTAGAAAGAATAACATACATACTGAAATCAAAGGAAACTGTGTTTGAGAATATATGGAGACCTTTCATTGATTATGTAAAGAAATTAAACATAACTTCTGAAGAAGAAGGTGAATAATGTGTGTGGATCTTGTAAATTCCAAATTGGTGAATGTATAATATGTATACTTATGTAATGGATTACCTAGACTAAACAGAGGAGCATTGTTGAAGACTTGCCTTTGTTAGTGGTTGTTGGTGTTTTTAGTACATTTTTTTTTTCTTTTCTTGTAGTTAGTGTTTTTTATTTTTAAATTACTTTAGTGTTAGTGTTTGATTGTTTGTGTGATGTTTGTAAAAAAAGGTTCAATAAAAAATATTGTGGGGAAAAAAAAAGAGCTTCACTAATTTTCATGTGTTTTGAGATACAACTGCAGGGAGCCGCAGCATGGGAGCTGAAGGGCCGCAGGTTGCCGACTGCTGGTCTCAACTCTAAAATGCAGTCAAACATGGTTGCAATGGTGGGCCTAAAATGGCACAAGAACATACTGTAATTTCAAAAAGAAATTCTCTCTTCCAATAACAATAAAGAGAGGATACACAGACTAAGGAAGGGAGAGGTTGTTTAGATCAGATCAAATTATTCTGATTGGTAAAGAGAGCTCGAGAGATTTTGAAAATTCTCAGGCTTCTTTCCTAACACACCTTTGTGACAAGTGACATTTGAGGACAAGCTGGAATGTGGTGACTGTCAAACATCATTATATCATATTTCAATATGGAATTACCAACTATTCAAAACATTCACAAATATAAAGATCACAAATAAAGTTTCATAAGCGCTCACCTTTCAGCTCGTAACACACCGCTGAGGTATGGGTGATCCCAGGGCATTAGATCCTGTAACAAAGTAAACAGAGTTATATTCTGAAAACAGAAACGGCTTTAATTTTTAAACATTGAACCATCTCACATTATTGGAAATAATTAATACTAATAACAGAGTAACGGAGGGAAATGAATGTTATTGAACTTTTCTGTTATGGAGGTTTTGTAAAGATTGTTTAAAAAAAAAAAAAATCACACACAGAATTAGGAAGGCTGAGTTTCTTCTTCATGTCTCCCATCATCCTGAAGTCTTTTGCTGTCCTAAGAGATAAAAGGAAAAAAAACAACCAAGTTATTAGCTCACTGACTCGAGGCGTTCATTCTTGCTCTCACCCACCTATCCCTCCTCAGGGTCAACAGGGGCCAGAGCCTATCCCAGCATGCATTTGCCTTAAGGCAGGGAAACACCCTGGACAGGCTGCCAGGCTATCACACTCACATTCATACCTGTGGGTAATTTAGAGACTCCCTGCCACCTGACATGCATATTTTTGGTCTGTTCAAGGAAACCCAAGCACACAGAATGCACTTGCAAGAAGACAGTAACAAATGGAGCCAGAGGCCTTCAATGGAAACTGATCAAATCACTACAGTATATAAGTAAATTTATGGGTTACTGTTTGTACTAAATAAAAAAAACAGTTTACAGTTAACTGTGAAAGGAAGCACTGATTTAATACTTAAGTCATGATAAGAAAGAGTGCAAAAAAACATTTCAAAGATGACAGTACCTGTCTGACAGCTTGTCTGTTAATAACTGAAGAAAGCTCATCACTGTCTCTACAAAAGACAATAAGAACAAAGTTGCAGCAGGTCAATTTTCTGAGACTACTTGCCAAAGGTTCAGAAAATGTTTTCTGTGGCTTCTATCTTCTTTGAACCTCTAAAATAATAAAAATGCTTGAATTAAGTATCTCTGCCATGAAGGGTTTTTTTTTAGATAAGACTTCAATTAGTCCCACAATGAGGAAATTACAGGACTGCAGCAGCAAAGGGATAGCAGTACTCTGAGCAATAATAAATAAGATAATTAAAAAAACAAACTGTGTTTTACCTGCGTTTGTGAGTGTGCATGTTAATGGCATAATTCAAAAGCCTGTAGAGGGATTTTGATGACATTTTCATGAGAAGTTGATTTGTTTTTCATGTTTCTAAAAAGCTATTACTATTACCTCTGTCAAAGAGCAGAGATAATGTTTTTGCCAGTGTTTGTTAGTTTGTCTGTTAGTAGGATTACGTAAAAACTACTGCACAAATTTTTGATTAAATTTTCACCAGAGGTGGCCCTTGGGCTATGGATGAATCCATTACATTTTGGAGGTGATCCATGAGAGCATACTGCGGCTAAGTCCCTATCTCGCAAAGTATGGGCAGACCACGGTATGGATGGACGGACAAAGGCACAGAGGAATGGATAAACCAACAGAGCGTTGGCAGAGATATACGCTCTGTGAGTGCCCTCTAGAGTTCTGACTGCATTCAATGGTCTTTCTGGACCAAAGGTAGGAAATTCTGATTTTAGGTATGCCACAAAGAGATCTTGGGCCTGAAGAGGTTTGCCTGACCACAGCAGCAAATAAACAAATAAATTAACTAGAACACACTCAGAGTGCATACCTCTACCAAGGCCCTATCACATAACGTTAGGTCGTACTCTCACTGATGCCATTTGCCTTGTTCCACGCAGAGGTGACATGGCACTCTCAGCAGGGGGCCAGCACCGGTCAGCATCTCTGTTCTTGCACTCGCAAGCAGTGTGTGTCACACACGCAGGTGGAACACAGACTTGAAGTGACTTTTGTTTTCACTGCAGGGTGCGCTGACAGTCAGCTAAGCACACAGCATTCATTTTATTAATTAAAAATTTGTAGTTCACAATCAGCATGAAAATATGCATAGAAATAGATATTTTGTAACCTACATTAATAAACTGAGGAGCATGAGACACCCCCTTCAGGGCTGCGTTACATCTTGGCCTCAAGGTAAATGAGACGACCTTCAACCAGAAAGAAAATTAAAACTGATAAGAAAAAAAGCCTCAAATTTACAAGAAAAAAAAGACTCCAATTTACATGAAAAAGTCTAATATAGCTGTAAGTGGAAAAGGTCAGAAATTTACTAGAAAGAAAGCTGTAAATTTGTGGAAAACAGATTTATGTGTGGGGGTGGGGGCACATTCTTCTTCTTCTTCTTCTGGCTGCTCCCTTTAGGGGTCGCCACAGCAGATCATCTGTCTCCATCTCACCCCATCCCTTGCATCTTCCTCTGTAATACCAACTCTCTCCATGTCCTCCTTCACTACATCCATGAGTCTTCTCTGTGATATTCCTCTTTTCCTCCTGCCTGGCAGCTCCAGCTTCAACATCCTTTGTCCAATATATCCACTATCCCTCCTCTGCACACGTCCAAACCATCTTAGCCTTGCCTCTCTTACTTTGTCTCCAAACCGCTCAACCTGAGCAGTCCCTCTGACATACTCACTTCTAATCGTGTCCGTCCTAGTCACTCCCAATGAAAATCTTAGTATCTTCAACTTTACCACCTCCAGCGCCATGTCCTGTCTTTTTGTCAGCGCCACCGTCCCCAAACCATACATCACAGCAGATCTCACTACCGTCTTGTAAATCTTCCCTTTCACTCTTGCTGCTACCCTTCTGTCACAAATCACCCGACACTCGTCTTCACCCACTCCATCCTGCCTGCACTCTTTTCTTCACCTCTGGTGCATTTTCCATTGCCTTGGATGGTTGACCCCAGGTATTTAAACTCATCTACTTTCGCTACCTCTACTCCTTCCATCTTCACTGTTACACCTGCCTCTCTCTCATTCACACTCATGTATTCTTTCTTGCTTCTACTGACTTTCATTCCTCTTCTCTCCAGAGCATACATCCACCTTTCCAGGTTCTCTTTCACCTGCTCCCTACTCTCACTACAGATCACAATGTCGTCTGCAAACATCATGGTCCACGGAGACTCCTGCCTGACCTCATCTATCAGCCTGTCCATTACCATGGCAAACAAGAAGGTCAGAGCTCAGAATCAGAATCAGATTTATTGCCATTGTTCATGTAGTACACAAACTAGGAATTTGTCTCGGTGCAATGCTACAACATTAAACATGATAAAAATAAAAGATAGAAATAAAAAAACTATACATGCAATAAAATGTACAATATGAATGAGTAATACTAGACAAAGCATTTTTAAATATATTAGCGAGCAGCAGATATTGTGGAGTACCCCATAGTGCAGTCGGTAATGCAAAAAGAAAACCGTGATGATTGACATGAGTCTGGTTGAGCTGCTGTACATAGTGCACGAGAGTCTAATAAGTCACTTAGTATTCAGCAGTCTGATGGCAGAGGGGAAGAAGCTGTTCATGTGACGGGAGGTTTTAGTCTGAATGGACCAAAGTCTTCTGCCTGAGGGGAGGGGGGCAAACAGTACGTGACCAGGGTGTGAAGGATCGGCTATGATCCGGCCTGCACGCCTCCGGGTCCTGGAGATGTACAGATCCTGGAGGGATGGGAGCTTGCAGCCGATCACCTTCTCAGCAGCGCGCACAACGCGCTGCAGCTTTAGTCTGTCCCTGGCAGTGGCTCCTGCGTACCACACGGTTATGGAGGTGGTGAGGATGGACTCGATGATGGCCGTGTAGAACTGCACCAACATCTTGGTGGGTAGTTTGAGCTTCCTCAGCTGCCGCAGGAAGAACATCCTCTGCTGGGCCTTTTTGATGAGGGAGCTGATGGTCGGCTCCCACTTGAAGTCCCGGGTGATGGTGGTGCCCAGGAAGCGGAAGGAATCTGCAGTGGTGATGCGAGAGCCTGTGAGGGTGAGGGGGGGCAGAGGGGTTGTGGCTTTCCTGAAGTCCACGATCATCTCCACTGTCTTCAGAGCGTTCAGCTGCAGGTTGTTGTGGCTGCACCAGGACGCCAGCTGGGCTACCTCTTTCCTGTAGACGGACTCGTCGCCGTTGGAGATGAGCCCGATGAGGGTGGTGTCGTCCGCAAACTTGATCAGCTTGACAGACTGGTGGCTGGAGGTGCAGGAGTTGGTATAAAGGGAGAAGAGTAGGGGGGAAAGTACACAGCCCTGGGGTGATCCGGTGCTGATGCTAACAGAGTCAGAGACAGTCTTTCCCAGCCGTACATGCTGCCTCCGGTCCGTCAGGAAGTCGGTGATCCACCTGCAGAGGGAGTCAGGCACGTTGAGCAGGGACAGCTTGTCCCGGAGCAGAGCGGGGCGTATGGTGTTGAATGCGGAGCTGAAGTCCACAAACAGGATCCTGGCGTAGGTTCCCGGGGAGTCCAGGTGCTGCAGGATGGAGTGGAGGGCCAGGTTGACTGCGTCGTCCACAGACCTGTTGGCTCGGTAGGCAAACTGCAGCGGGTCCAGGAGGGGAGTGGTGATGGACTTGAGGTGGGGCAGGACCAGGCGCTCAAAGGACTTCATGACTACAGAGGTGAGCGCTACAGGTCTGTAGTCGTTAAGTCCAGTGATCCGTGACTTCTTGGGGACAGGGATGATGGTGGAGGTTTTGAGGCAGGTCGGCACGTGGCATACCTTCAGGGAGGTGTTAAAAATGTCTGTGAAGACAGGAGTCAGCTCGTCCGCACAGAGTCTCAGGGTGAAGGGAGACACGCCGTCCGGACCGGGGGCCTTGCGCGGGTTCAGTCTGGAGAACTGTCTGTGCACGTCCTGCTCACTGATGACAAGGGCAGGGGGGGAGTGGGGGGGCCGCCTTTGATGAAGTGGGGACCGTGGAGGCAGTGGCACTGGGGGGAGGGGGGGAGATGGACACAGCTGACAAGGTGTCAAAACGGGCATAAGGTTGGGACAGTCTTTGACAAAGGGCTATGTCATCCTGACCTTTAGAAGCCTGAGGCCGATAGTTGGTGATTTGCCTCAGTCCTCTCCACACAGAAGCAGAGTCGTTAGCAGTGAACTGCTGCTGGAGTCTCTCAGAATACACAGATTTAGCTCTCCTCAGCTCTCTGCTAAACCGATATTTGATCTCCCTGTAGCAGTCCCTGTCTCCACTTTTCAACGCTGCTTCCTTCTCCTTCCTGATCTGTCTGAGCTTAGCAGTAAACCAGGGCTTGTCATTTGAGTACCTCACCCTGGTGCGCGATGGAAGAATGCTCTCCTCACAAAAGTGGATATATGAGTTCACAGTGTCCGTGTACTCATCCAGATCATGCGTGGCTCCTTTAAACATGCCCCAGTCAGTTATTTCCATGCACGTGCTCAGCTTCTCCCCAGCTTCACTGGTCAATTTTCTCGTAGTGCTCACAACAGGTTTAGTGAGCTTTAGTCTCTGTATGTGGGAATCAGGTGGACCATCACGTGATCAGATAGTCCGAGCGCAGCGCGGGGAACAGCGCGATACGCGTCCTTCACTGTAGTGTAACAGTGATCCTGTGTGTTCTTTCCTCTGCTGGGGCATTTAATAAACTGTTTGTATCGGGGGAGAACGTAGCTCAGGTTACTCTGGTTAAAGTCGCCAACCACAATAACCAGAGAGTCCGGGAAAGTGCGCTCCGTTTGTTGAATGTGATCCGCGAGCGCGCGCTGAGCCTCGCGTGCATCCACGTCGGGCGGGACGTAAACAGCGGCCAGGATGAATGAAGCGAACTCCCGCGGGGAATAAAAAGGCTTGCAGTTAATGAATAAATATTCCAGAGCGGGAGAACAGTATTGGGAAATCACCGTTACATCAGAGCACCAGCTGCTGCTGATGTAAAAGCAGACTCCTCCTCCTGAGGACTTACCGGAGAGCTCTGTGTCTCGATCAGCACGAAACAGCTGAAATCCCTCGAGAAGGAGCGCGCTGTCCGGAGTCGCTTCCTTAAGCCAGGTCTCAGTAAAACAGAGGGCAGACGAGGTAGAGAGGTCCTTAAATCGCATCAGCAGTCTCATTGGCATTGGACAGAAATATGCCAGGCAAAGCCGTGCGCATGCCTCTCCTGCGAAGGCGCACGAGAGCGCCCGCTCACCTTCGTCTCTTTCTCAGGGATCAGAGCTGATCCCTGATGTAACCCCACCCCAACCTTGAACCCATCTGTCACTCCTACAGGGGTTAAAGTAAAAAAATTTCACGAGCCTGAACTGTTTTCGGGGGCAGGGTCATCGGGGTGGACACACACACACAAACAGCAACAGTGGACTTTATATAATACTCTAAATTGCATTATTTCCATAACTGTTTTGTTCAAAAGAAATAATCCCTGGGCTTCAAAAATTTACTCTCTATCCTATGGAATGTATGAAAGGTTTTGTGTACATTGAAGGATGAAACACTCGTGCAGGACCAGAGTGGGACCAATTTTCAGCCTGGGAGTTTCATGTCCAAGACCAGCCCACTTTTTGCCAAGTGGAGGAAATTGGAGCAAAAGTTCTATTTCTATCCTATAGTTTTTATTGCAGACATGTTTTGACAAGAATATAGAACTTAGTTCACGTCAGTAAAACAGCTGACAAATGAGAAAATGAAAGATAAATCACAAACGGGAACATCAATTCAGTTGAGCAGCATAAAAATTCTACAGAAACAAAATAGCTATTCATTAGACAAATTTAACCTAGTATGTAAGAGTAATATATACAGTGTCATGTCAGTTCAGTGTCAGTAATATCATATCATTGGGTAATTTCCCCAAATAGATTTTTTTTGGCCTGTTCCAATAAATTCATGTCTGTGTCACAAATTTACCAGAAAAAAGTTAAAAATGTCCAAAAATGTTTACAAGAAAAACTCAATAATTGCAAAGAAAATGGGAAAACCTAAAACATTTATACTAATCTGCAGCTTTTGTTCTTTCAATTTTTGACTTCATTCTTGTGAAGTTCGAATTTTTTGTAGAAATGTGCCATGTCTCCCCTGCATTCATTATGTTTTTCATACAAAATTGTAACTTTTTTCTCACAAATTTTCGATTTTACTTGTAAATTGGCCTCCTTTGTCATATTTTACAGATTTATTCTTGCTAATTTATACTTAATTTACATCTATAGGCTTTACCTTACACTAAATTTTTGAGTCCACCACCACTACCATCCCCCTTGTTCAAAAATTACAAATCACCTGAGACCAGGCAAGGTTTTTTCTTCATTCAACAACATTAACTGTGGAAAGAGGCTTTTTCACCAAACTGTGTCCACAAAAATCTGCAAATTTGACCTTAAAATCAAGACTAGAAAAGCACTCGGAGAGCGCAGACCTCCGCCAAGCGCCACAATTCCCCCCATACAGTGTTTGTGTGTACGTTTTCAGATTCCTTGAGCATGTAAACATATGACTAGCAATTGGATTCACAATGATTATTTGTTTATTTGACAGGGACAGTGCAATAAACACACAATTAATCAATGACAATCAATCTGATAGTGACAGGATTAGTGGTTCAGTAGTAAAAGCATTGCCTCCTTGGTGGAGGTAATAAACTGAAGTGTTGCTGTTGTGTCCATCTCCTCCACTGACGGATGCAAATTGGGTAGACAGGTTGCCGTGGGTTTTATATTATATTATTTTGGGGTTTCGCTCCGCGGCAAACGAGAATTTAGAAGCTTCGCCAGCAGAGAGCTCGTTATTGCGCAGCGCGTATGGCTGGCCGGTGAATTTCTGCCAAATGCGCAGCGCGTATGGCTGGCCGGGGAATTTCTGCCAAATGCGCAGCTCCTATGGCTGGCCGGGGAATTTCTGGCAAAGAATCCGTGGGCGGACAGCTGCCCGTGTGAGGTTTTGCAGTTGCGCGCAAACACAAGCACGCTGGCGGGCCCAGGCCAGCAGTGTTTTCCGCGTGCTTTTGTGCCTAAAACGTTGAAGAACGCAGAGTTTGTGTTGCAGACACGACGACCAGCGCCCTCCATTGCGCCTGCGCACATGTTGAAAATGGCCCTATGTCACAGTGTTGAAAAATGCTTTAAAAAAATTCCTGTATCCAGACGGTGAACCGGATCACCCCCAAAATTTAATCAGTTCTTCCTTGTACCATTTCCAACAACGCCTGAAAGTTTCATGGAAATCCGTCCAAGACTTTTTGAGTTATCTTGCTAACCAACAGACAAACAGACAGACAGACAGACAAACACACAAACCCTGGCAAAAACATAACCTCCTCCTGGCCTTTTCGGCCTGGCGGAGGTAATAATGGGTAAAAGGCCGCAACCACTAGGAATGTTTAGGCTATTATAAATATTCAATTCAATTCAAATTCAAACGTTTATTTCAAACTCAGGGTTCATATTATGAGCAAAACTAAAACGAGTAGAAAATTAAATAAATAAATAAAAGTATATACAGATCAGCAGACACTGGGCACTCTTGTAACAACAATAACATGCAATAATGGGCTCAGTATAAAATGGAACGCCACCATTTCACCAAATATGCAGCTTTTTCTATAAATGTGATTTTCTTCACGTAAAAAAATCATTCTTTTAATTTTAGAACTTTCTGAATGTATTTTTTTCCTTTTTAACCATAAAAATTGCAGCTTTTGCTTATAAATTTTCATATAAACATGTACTGTAGGTTCCTGTAGCTAATTTTTTTTCTTGGAAATTTAGAACTTTATTTAAAAATCTTTGTAATGAGGAATTAATTAGTTTTTCAGTTTATGAGAAAAAAATGTGCCAGAATCAGAGAAGTGTGAACTATTTGATGGCAGCTAAATACTATAGAATTTATTCTGAGAGTCACTTCACTAACTTGAGGTGCTGAAAATCTCACAACCTCTCTGCTGTAGCAAGAACACACTCCTCTGCGGCCTCCTCCCCCCTCACCTGTGCCATTTGACTCATTTTTCTTTGGAAAAAATTCACTTCTTCTATCAATTTTCGCGATTTGTAAACCACCAAAATGTGAACACACCTTCTGGAGTCCCACAATGCTGTCAGTCTGTCTTTCAGTCGGACCAATCATTACTGGCACCAAATTCTGAGGGACGCTCTGGTGTGTAGTTCAGTCAGGCAGATTTAGGGCCATTAAACATCGGGACAGTGCTAACAACATGCCTGCCGCAGATTATCAGATTATACTGATGTTAATAAATTTTACTTCCAACTAGAACACCGGCCTGTCAGTGAAGTGGCCCACTGGGATATGGGCCACTCCAGTCCTGCACTCATGCCTCCAGTCACGCTACATATGGCAACAACGCTTGGACAAAATGTAGTTCTGCGTATTGGAATAAGACATAAATGTTTTGTTTTTAAAATGTTTTTGCCAGGGGTCTGCATTTGTTTTTTTCCAGTGGTTGGTTGGGTAGGAAGGTAGGTAGGTGTACTTTATTGATCCGAAACTGGGAAACTGCAGTGTAACAGCAGTACACACGTGGACAGAATTGTTGGTACCCCTCTGTTAATGAAAGAAAAACCCACAATGGTCACAGAAATAACTTGAATCTGCCAAAAGTGGTAGTAAATAAAAATTCTATGAAAATTAACCAATGAAAATCAGACAATGCTTTTCAATTGTGGTTTAACAGAATTATTTAAAAAAAAACAAACTCATGAAACAGCCCTGGACAAAAATGATGGTACCCCTAGAAAAGATTGAAAATAATGTGACCATAGGGACATGTTCAACCAAGATGTGTCCTCTAATTAACATCACAGGTGTCTACAAACTTGTAATCAGTCAGTCGGCCTACTTAAAGGGTGACAAGCAGTCACTGTGCTGTTTGGTGACATGGTGTGTATCACACTAAACATGGACCAGATGAAGCAAAGGAGAGAGTTGTCTCAGGAGATTAGAAAGAAAATTATAGACAAGCATGTTAAAGGTAAAGGTTATAAGACCATCTCCAAGCAGCTTGATGTTCCTGTGACTACAGTTGCACATATTATTCAGAAATTTAAGATCCACAGGACTGTAGCCAACCTCCCTGGACATGGCTGCAGGAGGAAACGATGAAAAATGGAAGAGACGGATAATCAGGGATGGCAACAGGAAATTCTGATTTCAGCTGAAATCTAATTTGGTCGATTGACTTATGGGGGGGGTGGGGGGCGCAGCCCCCCTGAAGCCGAGAGGTTTTCAGTAAAACAGAAGTAATTTAGACTGAAAAAAAATGAAATACCAGACTTAGATAAATCATTAAATTTAATGAAAAGTTAACTTACTTTTTCTTCAATGTTGTCTCACTGTCTTTAGTCCAACATATTTAACAGTTCTATAAGAGTTTATTACACTATTTACACTGGTCACCAAGTCACTTCTAATGTGAAACTTTCTTCCTTTTGGCAGCAAGCTGTGTCAGTCTCTGAACTTTGAACTTCATCTCCTTTTCTGGTTTCTTCAGAAATTGTCCGAGTGTTTCTGTTACCTCGTCGAACTTTGAGCCAATTTTCACCTTGACCGTCACTTTTCTCTCAAGCCAATTCCATCGGAACTTATTTTTGACACTTTTGTCTATTTCTAGCACTGATGACTCCTGATCCTTCGATAAAAATCTCATAATTCCGCTGAAAACGATACCGAAAGCACAGAATTCCAACACGAACCAGGGATGTGATTTGGGGTTGGGGAAATTATCTGAAAATTTAGCAGGGGGTCTGGGGTACACAGTCCCCCAGCGGGGTCCTTTGCAGAGCCCCGGTGGGGGGGCAAGGGGGGGCAAAGCCCCCCGAAGCTCCTGGGTTTTTATGATTTTTAAGTACCAGAACTGTGCTTAAATGACATAAAACAAACAGCTGAATGCCACTTATTACTGTATAATATTGACTTATGTTCCAAGAAGATAGCATTCCTAAAATATTCCAACAAGCATTATCCATCACATGCTTTAACACTTGATCAAATCAAAATCAGTTAATTTTATCTATTCCATAATAGAAATAAAATTCATTCATACCATAACTTTTTTATAATTTCAGCATTCATTTCAGATCACCAGTTTCAATCTCCATTGAGTCTTGAGCAGTTCATTTTGCATAGTCACTGACGTAGCTAAGTCTTAGAAATATTCAAAAGTTATGAGTCAATGTCCACTGTGCACTGTCAATTTCAAACTGTTTGGAATCATAAAAGTAATCTAACTAAATTGTTTTGCTATTTTTTTCTCCTCAACATCAATGTCAGGGCGCTGCAGGAGTTTTTGGGGATGGTTAACTTTTATAACCATTTCCTCCCCCGCGCAGCCCAGCTCATACAGCCGTTGTACGCCGCACTCAAGAAACGGAAACCGGCGGACAGAGTCGACTGGACTCCTGAGTGGGAGCAGGCATTCTCTGAGGTTAAAACAGCTCTGACAAACGCCACACTACTGGCGCACCCAGACCCGGTGGCTCGGACAATGCCATAGGGGCCATTGTGGAGCAATGCGTTGCCGGTTCTTGGCAGCCGCTCACCTTTTTTAGCAGGTCTTTGCACGACAGTGAGCGTAAATACAGGGTGTTCGACAGAGAGTTAATGGCTCACCACCTGGCCATACGCCACTTCCAGTTCTGCCTGAAAGGGCGCACCTTCACTACGTTCGTGGACCACAAGCCGCTAACATACTTAACGTACTTAACGTACTTTATCTCCCTGGAAGATTAAAAAAAAGCGGAATTCTGCGAATTAGCGGAAAAATCACATCCCTGACGAACACACCACCATGAATTTTTGACAAAGCATACAATGAGCCATTTGATTGGTCCAATCGTTTGCAACTATCCAATCGCAGGGCTGTTTACAATACAGCAGTAGCTTGAGTACAAAACATCCGGGTTATCGCGGGAGACTTGACCCAGGGAAGCGCCGAGCGCTTATGTAATCGTGTTGATTTTCGCTAAAATCGGTAACAATAAGGTACCTTACCCCCCCTAAAATTTTCTCAAAGGATTTAGACGATTCACAGAAATGATCAATTTGAAAATAAATCAGCGGAAATCCGCGGATCGGCGGAAAATTGCCATCCCTGATAATACAAATGGTAACAAAAGAGCCCAGAACAACCTCTAAACACATTCATGGTGAACTCCAAGGTCAAGGTACATCAGTGTCAGATCGCACCATCCGTCGTTGTTTGAGCCAAAGTGGACTTCATGGGAGACAACCAAGGAGGACACCACTGTTGAAAACAAATCATAAAAACCCAGATTGGAATTTGCCAAACTGCATGTTGACAAGCCACAAAGCTTCTGGGAGAATGTCCTATGGACAGACGAGACAAAACTGGAACTTTTTGGCAAGGCACATCAGCGCTATGTTCACAGACGCAAAAATGAAGCATACCAAGAAAAGTACATTGTTCCTACTGTGAAACATGGAGGAGGTTCTGTTATGTTCTGGGGCTGCTTTGCTGCATCTGGCACAGGGTGTCTTGAATCTGTGCAGGGTACAATGAAATCTCAAGACTATCAAGATATTCTAGAGAGAAATGTGCTGGCCCAGTGCCAGACAACTTGGTCTTGTTACGATCCGAGTGCTGACTCGGTCCGCACTCGGGTGGTCCGGTATTTCTCCAGTTCTACCCCATTCTGGGTCTGGTCTTATGGCCTCCTCCGAGGCTTTTACTTTGATAGTGTCTCGGCAGACTTCCGGCTGTCAAAGCCCAGCTGCTCCGGAACAGCTGTATGATATTGTCATTAATTACCTTTCCCCTTCTCCTGATTCAATTCAATTCAATTCAACTTTATTTATATAGCGCCATTTCACAACAACAGTCATCTCATAGCACTATCAACTGTAGGGGGGAACCACCACAGTTGCAGAAAGACCCCAGCAATCAGGCGATCCCCTGTGAGCAAGCACTTGGCGACGGTGGAGAGGAAAAACTCCCTTTTAACAGGAAGAAACCTCCAGCAGAACCAGGCTCAGGGAGGGGCAGTCATCTGCTGCGACTGGCTGGGGGGTGAGGGGATAGAGAAAAAGAAAAGAACAGACATGTAGAGAGCAAACAGCACGATGGGGACTCAATCTATGGGAGCGAACAAACAAATGTTAATGACCAGAAAAAAAAAAAATATTTCATAGAGAGTGAGGAAAGGAGTGAGGCCCAGTGCATTACTGGAGGTCCCCCGGCTGACTAAACCTATTAGCAGCATAACTAAGGGAGGGTTCAGAAACACATGATCCCTCCCTAATTGTAGGCTATATCAAAAAGGTAGATTTTAGCCCTATTCTTAAAAACAGAGATCGAGTCTGACTCCCGAATCCAGATTGGCAGCTGATTCCACAGGAGAGGAGCTTGATAACTGAAGGCTCTGCCTCCCATTGTACTTTTGGAGATTCTAGGTATTACAAGTAATCCTGCATTTTGGGAGCATAGTGCTCTGTTAGGATAATACGGTAGTATCAGATCTTTTAAATAAAAAGGAGCCTGATTGTTTAGAGCTTTGTAAGTAAGAAGAAGGATTTTAAACTTAATTCTAAACTCTATGGGAAGCCAATGAAGGGAGGCCAGAACCGGAGAGATATGATCTCTCTTTCTAGTACCTGTTAAAACTCTTGCTGCAGCATTTTGGATCAGCTGAAGACTTTTTAAAGATGTTTTAGGACAGCCTGATAATAAAGAATTACAATAATCTAATCTCGAGCTAACAAAAGCGTGGATCAGTTTCTCAGCATCACTCTGAGACAAGATGCTCCTAATCTTGGCAATATTACGCAAATGATAGAAGGCAGTCTTAGAAACAAATTTAATATGTGAATTGAAGGACAGATCCTGATCAAAAATAACTCCAAGGTTCCTCACAGAGCTATTAAGAGAAAGAGTAACTGCATCCAAACTGAAAGTTTGATTTGGAAAGGAATTTCTAAGGTTTTTTGGACCAACAAGAATGACTTCAGTCTTATCTGAATTTAATAGCAGGAAATTACAAGTCATCCAAGCTTTGATTTCCTTAAGACAGGCTTCTAACTTGGCTAATTGATTACTATCATCTGGCTTCATTGACAGGTATAATTGTGTCATCTGCATAACAATGAAAATGTATACAGTGCTTTCTAATAATGTTGCCTAACGGAAGCATATATAAACTAAAAAGAGTAGGGCCTAGCACAGATCCCTGTGGAACTCCATGACTAAGCTTTGAGTTGAAAGAAAACTCATTATTTACATGAACAAACTGGAACCTATCAGATAAATAAGATCTAAACCATTGCAACAAAGTTCCATTAAGTCCAACATAGTGTTCTAATCTATCAAGTAGAATATTATGATCGATAGTATCAAAAGCTGCACTAAGGTCTAAAAGGACAAGTACAGAAACTAGTCCATTATCAGATGCAATGAGGAGGTCGTTAGTGACCTTCGCTAAGGCTGTTTCAGTACTATGATGGATTCTAAACCCAGATTGAAACTCTTCAAGTAAACCATTTCCCTGCAGGTGGTCAAATAATTGCGTAGCAACAACTCTTTCTAAGATTTTTGAAATGAAAGGGAGATTAGAGATTGGTCTATAGTTAGCTAAAGCTCCTGGATCTAGCGTTGGCTTTTTGAGTAAGGGTTTAATTACAGCCGTTTTAAAAGCCTGCGGTACATGGCCTAAAGTTAATGAAGAATTGATTATATGAAGAATAAAGCTACCAATAAGTGGGAAGACTTCTTTAAATAACCTGGTAGGAATAGGGTCTAAAAGACAAGTTGAAGGTTTGGATGAGGAAACTATTTTGTCTAACTCACAAAGGTCGATTGGAGTAAATTCATCAAGACAGACATCAACAGAAGGAGTTGTAGTCGTTACAGTATTTAAGTTAACTGTGGGAAGAATCTGATTGATTTTATCTCTGATGGATGAAATTTTATTATTGAAAAAGTTCATAAAGTCCTGACTAGTAAGCTCTAAGGGAATGCTAGGATTGACAGAGTCCTGACTCTTTGTCAACCTGGCTACAGTACTGAAAAGAAACCTGGGATTATTCTTGTTCTCTTCTATTAATGCAGAGTAATAACTCGTTCTAGCTTTTCGAAGAGATTTTTTATAAATTAAAAGATGATTTCTCCAAGCTGAATAGATTTCATCTAAATTAGTAGAGCGCCATTTTCTTTCTAATTGACGAGTCTTCTGTTTTAAGGTACGAGTTTCTGTGTTGAACCAAGGAGTTAGAAATCTCTGATTAGACTTTTTCTTTTTTAAGGGGGCCAACAAGTCTAGAGTCTGATGCAGAGAAGCTGAAACACTATCCACCATGTTATCAATTACAGAAGGAGCAAGCTGTCTATAGCTTATTTCCGTTGTGTTGACACATGGCATAGAGGAAACAATCTGCATAAATTTGGAAACAGCATCATCTGAGAGGCATCTACTGTAATAATATTTTTCTTTAGGAGCCAAATAGTCAGAGATAGTAAAATCAAAGGTTAACAGACAATGGTCTGATAGTACAGGGTTATGAGGAGACACTACAAGATTTTCTATTTCTATGCCATATGTCAAAACAAGGTCCAATGTATGGTGGAGGTAATGAGTAGAATTTTCTACTTTCTGAGAAAACCCAATCGAATCTAATATTGAATTGAATGCCACATTAAGGCAGTCACTATCTACATCCACATGTATATTAAAGTCCCCTACTATAATTATTCTATCAGATTTCAGCACTAAATCAGCTAAGAAATCAGCAAATTCGGATAAAAATTCTGAGTAGGTTGATGGGGGACGATAAACTATGGCAAATAAAATTGGGTTTAACCTAAAATTGCTTAAGTGCCCAATACTGAGGACCAGGTCCTCAAAGGAATTATAACATGTTTTTTGCTTTACATTAACTAGTAATTTGGAATGGTAAATTGTTGCTACTCCTCCTCCACGACCAGAACTTCTAGGATTTTGACAGTTTAAATAACCAGAGGGAGTTGATTCATTTAAACCAACATAATCCTCTTGTCCTAACCAAGTCTCTGTAAGGGAAATTAAATCAATCTGATGATCAATTAACAAATCATGGACTAACAGAGACTTGGGAGTTAGAGACCTAATATTTAATAAACCACATTTAATTTTTAAATTATGAGGAGGAACAGAGGCCAAATCATTCAATTTAGGGGCTTTATGTTTGAGTTTTACCAATATTTTGCTTTATCACTTTGGGATGCTTATACATTATATTTTTATTCACTTTGGAGGGAGCAGACAACGATTCTCTGATGGGGAAGTCAGGGGCTAAGCTGAGGGGTGGCGGATGAAGAGGAGCTGCAGAGAGGCGTGTAAGACTGCGACTCTGCTTCCTGGTCCCAACTCTGAGTAGTCATGGTTTTGGAAATTTGGATAAAAATTATGCCAGATTGTTAGATAAATGAGACGCACCATCCAAAGTGATTGGGTTCTGTTCCCCATTTAAGGAGGCAGCTGAGGATTACTCCTCGCTGCGACCTACACCCTATGACATCGTGCACCTCAGTGTACGTAGCTGGAGTTCCTACGCCCAACTCCAGTTTCTTCTGTGACTGTTCCTCATCCTTCCGTAAGTGGTACTGCTCAGCGTAGGTTCCGTCCTCGCTGCCTTCCCTAGCCAATCTCCCGAGGTAGAGTCCTGTGTCAGAGTTTATGTGCGTGTTTTGCCCCTCGAGGCTTATTGTTTTGTCATCTTGTGTATTCATGTCCTATGTTAATAAAAACACAAACTCATCGGTTGACTATAGCGTCTCCTTAATGGCTCGCGAGAGCCATTCATGACAGAAGGTCGCAGCCAGACTGAGACGCCAGTCCCGGTGAGATTTGCCTAATTGGACTTGTTCTTTCCTGTCTGGGTACCGATGTGCTGAGAGAATATGTCGTCATTCAGGAGCCGTGTTCGGAGCCTGGGCTACGTTGACGGGACTCTCTTCTCCGCCAGTCTCTACGACACTCCCAGCGATATACGCCGACACCTGGACCTTGCTGAGGACATTATAATTCGCCTTCCCCGCTACTCCAACCACCCAGAAATTACAACGAGGAAGGCTGACATCGCTGCGCAACGGGAGAGACTCCGTGGGCTGGAGGGAAACCCTGGCAGGAAGCCGAAGAGGAGGCATCCTCGCTCCTCACGTTCGGATCCCATTCCTGTCTCCATTCCGGTCCAGGAGTTCGCACCGCCCAGGGGTAATCCCCATTGGAGTGTGTCGTCATTCGGGAATCCCCCGGAGAACCTACAACGAACAGCTGCTTCCATCCGGGACCGAGTGGCGGCAGCTCGTTCCGCTGTTCACCCCACGCAGATAATTAAGCATGTGACGGCGGCAGTCAGGCTGTTGGAGAGGAATCCGGAGTTGAGTGACTTTCCTGAGTACGCCGATCTGCTCGCTTCTGTTTCCGCACAGGAGCGGCGATTCCCGGACCTCACCTTCACCTCGCCCTCTGCAAGAAACCGTCATCACACCAGCCACAAACTTCAGCAAGAACCCCGTCCGGATCCTGTTCCGGGCCGCCAGAAGGACTCCACCTCCCAGTCAGCTGTCTCTTCGGCGTCTAGCCAGGAGGGAATTCCCGCAGCCTCTCCCCCCGGGTCATCTTCCCCTGCTGTTCTGTCAGTGCTCCGTGCCCGGTTCATCTCGGCTGTTGCCCCCTCTTCCTCGACGCCTTCCCCGGCTGCTGTGTGTGCCAAAAGTCCTGCTTCGGCGAGGCCCGTCCTCGATCCATCGCGAGTGGCTCCTCCTCGTCTTCCCGGGTGGCCCTCCGTCACCATCTAGCGGGGGAAGGGAGGACTCAAGTCCACTGCGGCGGGTTCCATCAGCTCTCCGGGTATCAGGCAAGTGTCTATTCATTCTCTTCCTGTATTGGGTGGATTGCCTAGTTTGATTCCTGGGGATGGAGTTCGGGGTTCACAGCCCCCCGAGCTTCCTCCACCTGCTGCAGAAATTAATGACAAACCTGCCCCCTTTGTGTCGCCTTCCCCCGAGCATCCTGCGGTGCCAGGCCAACACCACCGGACGAGGAGGGAGCCTGGGGGTCTGGAGAGCCTGGTTCCAGCCCCGCAGCCACGTCACAGGCAGAGGAGGAGGGCAGACTGCTGTTTGGAACCTGCGCCGACGATGAAGCGTCCCCGGGTCTCCACGGTGGAGCGGTCCGACCCAGCAGGTCAAGGATTTCCTGCCCCCACACCGTGCGGGTTGTCGGCGTGGTTGTCAGCGTTGGAGGATCCTCAGGCTGTGGAGACCATCATGCCGGCTACGGGGCCCGCTGTCGCCGAGTGGGAGCCAGTGGACGTTCTTCTTCGTCCTGAGCCCGGATCGCCGAAGTCCTCGACGGCGACAGAACCTGAGATCAGGCAAGTGCTCTACCTTATCTTCCTTCTTTCTACTCTGGAGCATTTTTGCCTGTCTCTCGGGGAAACGAGCCGGGTGCAGCCGTCCGCTGCATCCGAGCCTGTCTCGCCGGGTTCTGTTGCTACCAGTGATCCTGATTCCGGTCCTTTTCTCTCTCCTGAGCCTTCCCCCAGGGTCGCCGGTGATGAGTCGGTCCTAGTCTCTGCTCGGGAGGATCTGGGTTCAGGGTTGAAGGTCGTTCCCGGTGCGGTTCCAACCCAGTCGGGGTCCATCGTGGGTGCAGCCCCAACCCAGTCGAGGTCCATTGTGGGTGCAGCCGCGATCCAGTCGGGGTCCATTGTGGGTGCAGCCGCGATCCAATCTGGGTCCATCGTGGGTGCAGCTCGGGCTCACGTGGGGTCCGATGGGAGGACTGTGCCTAATCTGGTGAAGTTCGGAGGTGGAGCTGCAGATCTCCCACCGATCATAGCTGGACTGTCTCCCTGTTTTTCGTCCATTCCTCGTTTCCGTCCATTGGGGGCCGCTGGGACTTCCCGTCTTTGGTTCAGCCCTCCCTCGCTTTTCCTCTCCATAGGGAGGCCGTCTCCGAGTGCTCTCCAGCGGTTCTGGTGGCAGAATGACATGGGTCGGCCGCCTGGGACATTGCTTCGCCTATTTGGCGTTCTGGGTTTGCCGCCCGAACTAATTCTCTTCCCCCCATTAGCGATCTGGATGCTAGACGCAGGCAGGCCACCTGAACTTGTGGGTTTTTTCTCTATTGCGCTCTGCCTGCTGTCATCCCTCTCCCCAGAGATCGCATATAAGGAAGCCAATTTCGGCTAATTATTGATGTAAATGTTACTGACTCTAAGTGACTCTACACTTTTCAAGAGGTGTTTATATTTGTGTCTCAATCTCCCAGTTCTACATTGTATCTGAGGAAAATGTATGCATCAGCTCCTTTGCTCCCGTTTATACCTTTTTCCCTCAGCTTTGTGTATACATGTTACTGGTAATTTCCGGGCAATATGCCAATGTTATTGCATTGCTTCTAAGGAAGTGAATGTTTTTTTGTTTTTTTTTTAATGTCTGGTGATATCAAATTCGGCTCACTGTGTTAAGTTGCTATCATTTGCTCTGCACGGCAGATGATTGCTTTGTTCCTCTGTATGGCCCCATTTATGTAGTTTGTTCGAGGGCCGTCTTCTGTATTTTGCTTCTGTACTGGTTGCAGTATTCTGGAGTTTTTTTTTTCCTCTCTCCCTGACTTTATGTCTTGCTTCTTGCCCGCCTGGCCTTCCCCCCGCCTCCCTCCCTGGGGTGGTCTGGTTGACCCTCTGGGTGGTGGTGGTGGGGGGGGGCCTTTGATGTTACACGGCGCCTGGAATTCGCCTTGCGAACAGGGGGCTACTGTTACGATCCGAGTGCTGACTCTGTCCACGCTCGGGTGGTCCGGTATTTCTCCAGTTCTACCCCATTCTGGGTCTGGTCTTATGGCCTCCTCTGAGGCTTTTATTTTGACAGCGTCTCGGCAGACTTCCGGCTGTCAAAGCCCAGCTGCTCCGGAACAGCTGTATGATATTGTCATTAATTACCTTTCCCCTTCTCCTGATTGGGTTCTGTTCCCCATTTAAGGAGGCAGCTGAGGATTACTCCTCGCTGCGACCTACACCCTATGACATCGTGCACCTCAGTGTACGTAGCTGGAGTTCCTACGCCCAACTCCAGTTTCTTCTGTGACTCTGTTCCTCATCCTTCCGTAAGTGGTACTGCTCAGCGTAGGTTCCGTCCTCGCTGCCTTCCCTAGCCAATCTCCCGAGGTAGAGTCCTGTGTCAGAGTTTATGTGCGTGTTTTGCCCCTCGAGGCTTATTGTTTTGTCATCTTGTGTATTCATGTCCTATGTTAATAAAAACACAAACTCATCGGTTGACTATAGCGTCTCTTTAATGGCTCGCGAGAGCCATTCATGACAGGTTTCAGTCGCAGGTCATGGGACTTGCAACAGGATAATGACCCAAAACACACAGCTAAAAACACCCAAGAATGGCTAAGAGCGAAACATTGGACTATTCTAAAGTGGCCTTCTATGAGCCCTGATCTAAATCCTATTGAACATCTGAGGAAGGAGCTGAAGCATGCTGTCTGGAGAAGGCGCCCTTCAAACCTGAGACAACTGGAGCAGTTTGCTCATGAGGAGTGGGCCAAAATACCTGCTGAGAGGTGCAGAAGTCTCATTGACAGTTACAGAAATTGTTTGATTGCAGTGATTGCCTCAAAAGGTTGTGCAACAAAATATTAAGTTAAGGATACCATCATTTTTGTCCAGGCCTGTTTCATGAGTTTGTTTTTTAAAATAATTCTGTTGAACCACAATTCAAAAGCATTGTCTGATTTTCATTGGTTAATTTTCGTAGAATTTTTATTTATTACCACTTTTGTCAGATTCAAGTTATTTCTGTGACTATTGTGGGTTTTTATGGGTCTCCTGGGTTTTTATAATTTTTAAGTATCAGAATTGTGCTTAAATGACAAAACAAACAGCTGAATGCCACTTATTACTGTATAATATTGACTTATGTTCCAAGAAGATAGCACTCCTAAACTATTCCAACAAGCATTATCCATCACATGCTTTAACACTTGATCAAATCAAAATCAGTTAATTTTATCTATTCTATAATAGAAATAAAATTCCAACATACCATTACTTTTTATAATTTCAGCATTCATTTCAGATCACCAGTTTCAATCTCCATTGAGTCTTGAGCTGTTCATTTTGCACAATCACTGATGTAGCTAAGTCTTAGAAATATTCAGAAGTTACAGTGGGGCAAAAAAGTATTTAGTCAGCCACCAATTGTGCACGTTCTCCCACTTAAAAGATGAGAGAGGTCTCCAATTTTCATCATAGGTATACCTCAACTATGAGAGACAAAATGAGAAAAAAAAATCCAGAAAATCACACTGAAGGATTTTTAATGAATTAATTGGTAAATTCCTCGGTAAAATAAGTATTTGGTCAATAACAAAAGTTCATCTCAATACTTTGTTATATACCCTTTGTTGGCAATGAGAGGTCAAACGTTTTCTGTAAGTCTTCACAAGGTTTTCACACACTGTTGCTGGTATTTTGGCCCATTCCTCCATGCAGATCTCCTCTAGAGCAGTGATGTTTTGGGGCTATCGCTGGGCAACACAGACTTTCAACTCCCTCCAAAGATTTTCTATGGGGTTGAGATCTGGAGACTGGCTAGGTCACTCCAGGACCTTGAAATGCTTCTTACGAAGCCACTCCTTCGTTGCCCGGGCAGTGTGTTTGGGATCATTGTCATGCTGAAAGACCCAGCCACGTTTCATCTTCAATGCCCTTGCTGATGGAAGGAGGTTTTCACTCAAAATCTCACGATACATGGCCCCATTCATTCTTTCCTTTACACGGATCAGTCGTCCTGGTCCCTTTGCAGAAAAACAGCCCCAAAGCATGATGTTTCCACCCCCATGCTTCACAGTAGGTATGGTGTTCTTTCTCCTCCAAACACGACAAGTTGAGTTTTTACCAAAAAGTTCTATTTTGGTTTCATCTGACCATATGACATTTTCCCAATCCTCTTCTGGATCATCCAAATGCTCTCTAGCAAACTTCAGACGGGCCTGGACGTGTACTGGCTTAAGCAGGGGGACACATCTGGCACTGCAGGATTTGAGTCCCTGGCGGCGTAGTGTATTACTGATGGTAGCCTTTGTTACTTTGGTCCCAGCTCTCTGCAGGTCATTCACTAGGTCCCCCCGTGTGGTTCTGGGATTTTTGCTCACCGTTCTCATGATCATTTTGACCCGACAGGGTGAGATCTTGCGTGGAGCCCCAGATCAAGGGAGATTATCAGTGGTCTTGTATGTCTTCCATTTTCTAATAATTGCTCCCACAGTTGATTTCTTCACACCAAGCAGTTTACCTATTGCAGATTCAGTCTTCCCAGCCTGGTGCAGGTCTACAATTTTGTTCCTGGTGTCCTTTGACAGCTCTTTGGTCTTGGCCATAGTGGAGTTTGGAGTGTGACTGTTTGAGGTTGTGGACAGGTGTCTTTTATACTGATAATGAGTTCAAACAGGTGCCATTAATACAGGTAACGAGTGGAGGACAGAGTAGCCTCTTAAAGAAGAAGTTACATGTCTGTGAGAGCCAGAAATCTTGCTTGTTTGTAGGTGACCAAATACTTATTTTACCAAGGAATTTACCAATTAATTCATTAAAAATCCTTCAATGTGTCCGGTTATGGCTGCCACGTAGGACGGACGTGTCTCGCTCTGCTCTGCTCCTGGAGAAAAAAAATCGGCAAATAACTCTCTCATTTGGGACAGAACGTATCCCAGCATTTGGGCGAGGATATGTCGGCGAAGCCTAAGGCTGGAAAACCAGGAAAAGGAAAAAGCGAGCCGCCGAAACAGTCCAAATTAACGGACTTTCAGGTCTGTGACGCAGCAAACAAAACTCCATATATGGCGGAGGAGGCTGGCGGCGGTGCGATGTTTGCGGGGAATGGCGCAGATGCGCTGATGGCTGCCATGAGTTCAATGAGAGCGGACTTTTCCTCTAGATTTGATGGGATTATGACAGCGTTGGAAGGAATAAGAAAGGAATTGGGTGACTGTGTAGAACGAACGGCGCAGATGGAGCTCCGTCTCGCTAGTGCTGAAGATGACGTCACCCGTCTTCAATTAAAGGTGCGCACTTTGGAAAAAAAAATAAATCTCTGGAAGATAATATTTTGGATTTGGAATCTCGGTCGAGACAGAATAATTTGAGGCTGGTGGGTCTTCCAGAGGAATCAGAAGGTCGGGACGTATGTTCCTTTCTGGAAAAGTGGATTCCGGAGGTGCTGGGCAGCGAGGAGTTGCAATCAGCAGTGGTTCTGGAAAAAGCACATCGTATTGGCCCACGGAGAGATAAGGGACCGCCGAGGACCTTAATTATGAAGTTTCTTAGCAACAGAGACAGGATGAAGATCTTCAACGCTGCACGTGCTAAAGGAGAGATTAAACACCAGGCCCAGCAGGTGCGGTTCTACCCAGATTTGGCCACAGGAATCCAGCAATTGAGGAAGCAGTTTGATCCCATACGTAAGGAGCTGCGCAACCTTGGGATTCGTCATGGTGTAATCTATCCTGCGAGACTGCTGACCACGTATGAGGGCAGAACCCACATTTTCAAGACCCCAGAGGAGGCGCAGGAGTTCATCAAGAAGATCAAAGAAGAAGAAGAGACTGGTGGGAGCTAAGCATGAACAAAATATAAGGTAGAATAATTAAGCATTTGCACAGGCATCTGACTGACTTGAAGTAAATAGTAAGTTTACAAAATATAGATTGTATTATATATTAAAAAAACAAAACAAAAACAAAACAAACAAAAAAAAAAAACTATGATGTACAAAGTTGTTAAAAATTTTGGAGTTAAGTTGGAAAACTACAGAGGAGAGTTAATGTTACGTCATTAAAAGCAGTAGAGTTGGGGTGATTGGGAGGATGAAGAAGGAGTGGCTTAGGCTGTTCCCCGTGGGTGTGGAACGGTCGATGGCTATATCGGGAGACAGAATTTTTCTTTTGATTTTGGGGGGTTTGCCACAAGTGTGGGAAGGGGAAATTTGTTTGTGTGTAGTTTGTAGGACGAATGTTCAACCACTCATGTTTTTGCTTCTCTGTATGAGCATGTTTACACTGCAAGGTAATCCCAAACTCTCTATTGATCATGGACCAAAGTGTTAATCTTAATTTAACTTCATGGAATTGCAGAGGTCTACAAAATTTAAAAAAACTTAAACAAGTTATGAATAAAATAAAGGACATGGGTTCAAGAATTGTGTTTTTACAAGAAACTCATCTGATAGAGGAGGATGTTAAAAGAATTAGGAGTAGATGGCAGGGAAGTGTATTCACCTCTTCATTTTCATCCCGAGCCAGGGGAGTTATGACTCTCATACATAAATCAGTTCCTTTTCAGGTGAAAAATGTAATTGGAGACAAATTTGGAAGATATGTAATCATTCAAGGTTCTTTGCTATTAGAAAATATAAATCTTGTGAACTTATATGGTCCCAATATAGATGATCAGAAGTTCTTTGCTAATTTATTTCTCATCTTATCATCACTTACAGGGCAACATATAATAGCAGGGGATTTTAATTGTACATTGAATCCAGGTGTGGATAGATCAACAGGACTGGATTGTACGCACATTGGATGTAGGATGACTATTAATCATTTTATGAAAGAATTGAGATTGTTAGATATATGGAGAGAAATGAAACCACAAGTTAAAGCCTATTCTTGTTATTCCAGTACCTACAAGACATTCTCACGTATTGATTATTTTTTGATTTCCACAGAATTAAGGTCCAAGATTCAAAACTGCTTTTATGATAACATCGTGATTTCTGATCATGCACCCTGTTGTCTAATATATGTAGATAAAAAATTGACAAAGGAATCAGGTAGATGGCAATTTCAGCATAAATGGCTTCAGGATGAGGAATTTGTCAAGTATATAGAAAAACAGATAGACGAGTTCTTTGACATCAATACTACACAAACATCAGCATGTGTAAAGTGGGAGGCTTTCAAAGCTTTTATTAGGGGACATATTATTAGTTATACAGGATCAAAATCTAAGAAGACTCGAGAGGAGAGAGCTAAATTGGAACATAAAATAAAAAGTCTTCAGGAAAAAGTGTATGCAGGAAGTGACCCAAGGTTGGAGAATGAATTACTGATTTTGAGAGCTGAATACGACAAAAAATCAGCGAATAGAGCTGCCTCGAGTCTTCTAAGATTGAAACAATCTTTTTATGAACAAGGTGAAAAATCAGGAAAATTATTAGCATGGCAGATTAAACAATTGGAAATTAAAACACCAATTACCAGTATTATAAGTAATGGACAGGTAGTTATAGATCCTTTAGAAATTAATAGAGCCTTTAGAGATTACTATGAAAAATTATATGATACCAAAAATGAACCTGATTTAACAAAACTAAATGGGTTTTTGAACGAACTATCTATACCGTGTATTCCAAATGAAAACAGGGAGATATTGGAGTCTAAAATTAGTCAAGAAGAAGTTGGGCTAGCCATTGATAATATGAAATCAGGAAAAAGTGCAGGACCAGATGGTCTTCCAGTTGACCTTTATAAAAAATTTAAGAATAAATTAATAAAACCTTTTTTGGAAATGGTTTTAGAAGCATTTCAAAATAATAATTTACCATCATACATAAATAATGCCTTAATTATACTGCTGCCAAAACCAGGTAAGCCCTCTAATAAATGTGAAAATATGAGACCAATAAGCCTATTAAACGCCGACCTTAAGATAATCTGTAAAATTTTAGCAAGACGAATACAAGAAATTTTACCAAATATTATTAATCGAGATCAGAATGGCTTTATAAAGGGTAGACAAGGCTTCCATAATGTAAGGAGACTATTTAATATTATTTATTTTAATAAAGAAGCACCGGATACAGCTCTCCTATCATTGGACGCCGAAAAGGCCTTTGATAGAGTTGAATGGCCCTTTCTTTTTGAAGTCCTACAAAGGTTTGGACTTGGAAATAATTTCATAAAATGGGTTCAAATAATATACAATAATGCTACAGCAGAAATCCTAACAAATAACAATATTTCAAAACCAATAAAAATCAATAGAGGATGTCGACAAGGCTGTCCACTTTCACCTTTACTGTTTACTATGGCAATTGAACCTTTAGCGATAGCGATACGTTTACATTCACAAATATATGGAATTAAAGTTGGACCAACAGAACATAAAATCTCCCTGTACGCCGATGATATAATTTTGTTTATGTCGAATCTAAAAAAATCAATTCCAACCTTGTTGAATTTAATAAAGAATTTTGGGGAAATATCAGGATATAAAATAAATAAAACTAAATCTTCAATATTAATGCTAAATGAGACCCAGAGAAATTACCCAGCCCCTGAGGTAAATCAATTCAATGTTGTAAATCAGTTTAAATATTTAGGAATCCAAATTATGCCTAAGCTAGAATCAGTCGCCAGTGTCAACTATGAAGCCTTAATGTCAGATATCAATGAGTTAACTCAGAGATGGATGTCACTACCAATGTCGATGATCGGGAGAATCAATATACTTAAAAGTAATATTTTACCTAAAATACTTTATTTATTTCAATACATTCCCTTATCACCACCTTTAGATCTATTCTCAAGAATAAAAAAAAAGTTAGTGGAATTTATATGGAACAACAGGAGGGCTAGATTACGTTTGTCTTTATTATATTTACCATTTGATCGTGGAGGTCTGAAATGTCCAAATTTTATGTTGTATTATTGGTCGGCACAACTGAGGTCTATGACATATTATTTTTCATCAAATGATCTCCCTCACTGGACTGAAATGGAATCATACAATTTACCTTTACCTCTTCCCATATTCATATACTCAGATTCGGCAAAAAAATTACAAAAACAAGTTAAAAATCCATTTGTAAAGCATATGATCAAAATATGGTGTGAAGCTAAAAACTATTTAAAAGAACCACAGTTATTGTCACAATTTAGTCCAATATGGGGTAATCAATATTTTAAACCAGGGAGAGCGGACGCTGTATTTAAAGTATGGAATTTAAAAGGGATACAAAAGATTCAGGATTTATATTTGCCATGTGCAGACAACATAATGTCTTTTGAAGAGCTGAGGATCAAATTTAATCTCAATAGAACACATTTTTTTAAATATCTTCAACTTAGAAACTTTATTCGATCAAATCAAAATAAAGCTCTCACTCGACCTATTTATTCATCCTTGGAAAAAATGATGATGAAAGATAGTAAAAGAAAGGGTATTATTTCAGAGTTTTATAACTCATTGACACTATCTTCAAGTGAAAATTCACTGAAAAGATTAAACTACTGGAAAGAAGATCTGCAAATTGAAATTTCAGAGGAACAATGGGAATTGGCTTGTACAGAAGCTCAAACCAAATCAATAAATGCACGCCTTAAATTGATACATTTCAAATGGTTAATGCGGATGTATGTTACACCGGAGGAGTTAAATAGATATAACAAAAATATACCAGATACATGCACAAAATGCATGGAAAGTAAAGGAACCCTATTTCATTGTTTATGGGAATGTAGATTAATAAGAATGTTTTGGGAGGAGGTGAGGGTAACAATTGAAAAAATAATCTCAAAACAAATCATATTGAATCCTAAACTGTTTTTGTTGGGTCTGTACCCAGAAAAGCATAATTTCAATAAAAGTGAAAGAACATTCATAGACCTCAGTTTGCTTAATGCCAAAAAATGTATTGCACTATTATGGAAAAAGACTCATAGACCAGATGTGACTCAGTGGTTAAGACAGATGTTAACAAACCTTCCATTAGAAAGAATAACATATATACTGAAATCAAAGGAAATTGTGTTTGAGAATATATGGAGACCTTTTATTGATTATGTAAAAAATTTAAACATAACTCTTGAAGAAGAAGGTGAATGATGTGTGTGGACCTTGTAAATTCCAAACTGGTGAACATAATATGTATACTAATGTATTGGATTGTCTAGACTAAACAGAGGAGCATTGTTGAAGACTTGATTTTGTTGGTGGTTGTTGGTGTTTTTAGGGTATTTTTTTTTTTTGTAGTACTTTAGTGTTAGTGTTTGATTGTTTGTATCATGTTTGTTAAAAAAAAAAAAAAAGGTTCAATAAAGATATTGTGGGAAAAAAAAAAAATCCTTCAATGTGATTTTCTGGATTTATTTATTTTTTTCTCATTTTGTCTCTCATAGTTGAGGTATACCTATGATGAAAATTGGAGACCTCTCTCATCTTTTAAACTTGCACAATTGGTGGCTGACTAAATACTTTTTTGCCCCACTGTATGAGTCAATGTCCACTGTGCACTGTCAATTTCAAACTGTTTGGAATCATAAAAGTAATGTAACTAAATTGTTTTGCTATTTTTTTCTCCTCAACATCAATGTCAACATATCTACAGAAAATATACAAAGTTCCAAGTCCATGTCAGCATATTCCCCTATATCTACACTACATTTTTTAAATTTTGGATTTCAGTGCCTTAATGTGGGTCTTCCTGGCTTGTTTCTGAGCAGCTTGAACCATCTTCCTTGAAGCAGACTTGCTCATTTGGGCATCCATTTTCACTTCAAGCAGCTTCCGCTTTGCCGAGAGCACCTTTTTTTCGAGCAATACAAACGGGACTACAAACATTTAACTGTAGAAAATAGCATACATATATGTGCATGCAACCAAGCAATTATCATTCAGTAACATAACAGATGACAAAATCCATATCTGATATATGTGTGATATTAATTAGGGAAGACAGAAAAGCACAAACATAAACGTAATTCTAAGTATGTGTGGCGTCAAAAATATTTTTTAAATAAAGTCCAAAACATCTTCAGCAGGCAAGATGAAGAAAATATTAACTAGATGACATGTATACAAAAATATATCTTCACATACCTCAAAATTCACTACTCTAACCGCAACTGGCACTGGTTGTTGGGGTGGATCATTCCTTTCGATTTCCGTGTCCGATCGTGTCGTCAACAAAGGGTGGAGGCCGTATGGTTTCGATGGTTATTTCTGAACACCGAAAGTTCCAGCAATTGAATAATTAGTGGACCTCGATTTGACCTCTTGTACATGTTTTTTTGCTCCTAGCATGACTCTCGAGAGACTTAAATCCTCTTCCACCATAGTCAATCATGTTGTGACACCACGTGCATATCGCCTTCCCGGCACAGTCGATTTTCCGTATGCGAGCGTGAGGAAAACAAAGGATTGCCTTTAAGATAAGAAACAGCCACTTTCATCGGTCACTGCAAGGACGATCAGCCAATCAGGCGCGTCGTTTCATAAAAAAGGCGGAATTCCGCGAATTGGCGGAAAAATCACATCCCTGACTTACCAACAATACAGTGACACTCCGTGAAACCAGGGTAGATGCCTCCTCTGCTTTCATCCAGAGATCACCATGAGGGGCAGAAAGCAGTCAAAAAAAAAAAATCTGCCAACTTTTTTAGTTGATAAATTTATTTAAAATACAGGCACAGAAACTTAACCCTGTCTCACCACCAGCTGAGGCCACCACAACAGGAACAGCCGGCCAAAGAGCTCTAGATTTGCGGGAGGGGAGATGATGTGAGGGAAAAATGCACAGTCACATGAAAAAAAGGACAAGCCAGCCGCAACTATTGGGGTTGCTTGGCAACCTACGGTCGGCTTGTCAATAGCGAGGTTATAGTGACAGTCCAATATGTGCACATGCTCATACATGAGGAAGCACTGGCATTCGTTCTGTTCCACAGACCACCTCTTCCAACAATTCCAAAGCTGGGGGGAAGGTGCTGTTCTGTAGAACGGCTGGGAGCGATCACACTGACAAAGGTTCCATACTTTAGGGCTCAAACCTCGGACAGCACAGAACCGTCACTACAGTGAGAGTATGCCCTTAAAGAAAGTGAAAAAGTGTTCCAGAATCCACATCCTGACCTAGATCAACTCCAAAATCTAATGGGTTAATCATAGCCCAAGGGCCACATGTGGTGTAAATATCATCAAATTCTGTCCAGTAGTTTTTGCGTAATCCTGCTACCAATCAGACAGACAAACCACAATGATCACATTACCTCCTCTGCGGAGGTAAAGACTTACAACAGTACTATGCAACTTTCTTGTTCCTGGTAGGTACACTAAAAAAATTACAACTGGGATGTTTTACGGTCTGAGTACCAATAGCCAATTACACAGTGCTTTGTTAGCTGAGAGGCTAAAGCTGTGCCCTATGATTGGCTTATGGGACTCAGGCTGCAAAACTGCCAGTTGACTTTTCAGTGTCCCTACCAGGGACAGGGAAGTTATATAGAGCTGTTGCAGATGATGTATGCCCACTCAGGCTATGATGAAAGTGATACGCACCTGGTCAGAGGTGAATGAACAAAATTACTTTGAATTAACATTATTTTCAAGTGAAAGGCTTACATAGTGTTGCTGTAATGACCCTGAAGTACTTGTTGGGCTTGCCTCAATTTGTGTTGCACCAAGGTGATGACCAAAATCAGCTGCCTTGGTGGAGGTTTGCAATCTCCAGGTGCTGTCATGCCGTTTTTGGTTTTATTTTGATTTACTGAATATACTGAAAAAATGTCAAAATGATTAATTTAGCAACCTCTTCATTAAATGGTGATGCAATTACAGAACATACTAATGCTAACTCTTATTAAAAATTTAAAAAAGCACAACAAAACAAACAAAAAAAAAAGCATTAACCTGGAGTTTTGGCCATTGTTCCTTTCAGGGCTCTGTGTCCATAGGTCTCATAACCCACTAGTTTGGCCAGTTTGTATCTACATTTGAGCAGCTCTTCCAGACAATTCATTAGATCAGCATTGGGATACAGGTAAATCCTGTAGGCAATCTCTCGCACCTATGAGTGGAAGAAAAAGAGAGAACAGAACAACCTTTATATTAGAATTCAATATGTGAAATTGTTTAGATAAACATGGCTGTAAAGATCTGCAGAAAATGAACAAACATTAATGGAGTGAAGGCACCACCTTGTGGGCAAAAGTAGAAATGTTCCAGCGACCAACACCTAATACTTACCAAGTCATTTGGGGAATCTGCATGCAATCCACCAACTTGGATAAAGGTACCTTCAGTTGCAAAGTCCAGGTGCAGATGCTCAGGAATTGCAGACCTAGCAATTCTGTTTGGCATGTGAGACCCAATGAGAAACTCGTTGCTTAGATCCAAAAGCTTCACGTGAAGGCCAACTGCCTCTTTCCTCTGTAACATGTGTAAAAGCAAAATGTTGTCTTTATGGTGGGACTAATAAAGGGTTATCTTATCTTATATATATATATATATATATATATATATATATATATACACAGAAATATTTATAAATTAACATTTTTTATTAATAACATCAAATTATTTTGTTTCAGCATTTTTTTAACTCACCAGTTTGTCATCTAGGTGAATTCCACTGATTTCAAAGTCAAACATGAACAATTCTGCCACACGCCTGCAAAGGAGGAAAAATGCCAGTGAACATGACATCCTTAAGAACAGACATCATTGAATACTTAGCAATTTTACATAGTGGTATACTGACTTTCTTGAAGGTGTACAGCAGAACTACAGGCCAGATGAGTAAACACGAGCAAAGTTACCTTGTGTCAGGATCCAGCTGAGCTACAACGTCGGGGTTGTCCAGCAAATTCTTCAGACTCTTACACAAATCAACATTTGTGTTCAGCCTGAAAAGCAGAATTAGGACATGCATATGAAAAGGGTTTCTCACAAACCAAAGAATGAAAAAAAAAAAAAAATCCCACTCAAACCCTTGTTGTGAGCAGTATAATAAATGTGTTTTCCTTGGTGATTCCTGATCTTATGCCAGTATTACATCTATAGAGATGAGAGCCATAAACATAGGTCCTTACTTTTCCACAACTGTGCCAATCTTCATGCATGTCGTCTCTGCAGCCTCTCTGAATGCAGGATCTGGGTGGGCTACTTTTACAAAGTCAGCCTGCATTAGGGAAAAATAAGAAAATCTTAAATTAATGATGCAAAGGTTGTAAGTTTAATGGCTGGAAGTGCAAATTTTGAATCAAAACAATAATTATACCACAAAAGGCAGTGACAACTGATCTAGCCATAAATGTGGCATGCTATAAGCCAAAACTCGAGTCTCCTGATGTGTAACGCTGCAGAATTACCTACCAACAGTAATGTAAAGATTTAAAACTGCACCAGCACATCAGCTGTCCTCATTTGTCAGGAATGTAATGGAGACAGACAAAATCCAGGTTAGGTACATAAGTCTTATGGAAACCTTTGTGGCCGATTTTTAAAAAATTTAATTTAGGAGAATACAGTGGATATAAGAAGTCTACACACCCCTGTTCAAATGCCAGGTTTTTGTGATGTAAAAATATGAAACCAAGATGAATCATTTCAAAACTTTTTCCACCATTAATGTGACCTATAACCTGTACAACCCAACTGAAAAACAAACTGAAATATTTTAAGGGGGAAAATAAAAAACCTACAATAGCCTGGATGCATAAATATGTACACCCTTAAACTAATACTTTATTGCAGCACCTTTGGCTTTTATTACAGCACTCAGTCTTTCTGGGTAGGTGTCTGTCAGTGCGGCACATCTTGATGTGGCAATATTTTCCCACTCTTCTTTGAAAAAAGGCTCCAAATCTGTCAGATTGTGAGGGCATCTCCTGTGCACAGCCCTCATCAGATCACCCCACAGATGTTCGATCGGATTCAGGTCTGGACTCTGGCTGAGCCATTCCAAAACCTTAATCTTCTTCTGGTGAAGCCATTGTTTTATTGATTTTGATGTGTGCTTTGCTGAAAGTTGAAGTTCCTCTTCATCTTCAGCTTTCTAGCAGAAGCCTGAAGGTTTTGTGCCAACATTGACTGGTATTTCGAACTGTTCATAACTCCCTCCACCTTGACTAAGGCCCCAGTTCCAGCTGAAGAAAAACAGCCCCAAAGGATGATGCTGCCACCACCATGCTTCACTGTAGGTATGGTGTTCTTTTGGTGATGAGCAGTGGTGTGTTTGTGCCAAATATACCTTTTGGAATTATGGCCAAAAAGTTCAACCTTAGTTTCATCAGACACATTTTCCCACATGCATTTCGGAGATTTTAAACGTGTCTTTGCAAAATGTAGCCGGGCTTGGAAGTTTTTCTTTGTAAGATAAGGCTTCTGTCTTGTCACTCTACCCCATAGTCCAGACATATAAAGAAGACGGGAGACTGTCGTCACATGTACTAAACAGTACTTGCCCAGAAATTCCTGCAGCTCATTCAATGTTGCTGTCGGCTTCTTAGCAAAGTAACCTGAACCTGAACCTTAGCAGCCTCCCTGACCAGTTTTCTTCTCATCTTTTCATCAATTTTGGAGGGATGTCCAGTTCTTGGTAATGTCACTATTGTGCCATATTTTCTCCACTTACTGATGACTGTCTTCACTGTCATCCATCCATTCATCCATCTTCTTCCGCTTAATCCTTTTCGGGTCGCGGGGGGGGCTGGAGCCTATCCCAGCATCTTTGGGCGAGAGGCAGGGTACACCCTGGACAGATCGCCAGTCCATCGCAGGGCCAACACAGAGAGACTGACAACCATTCACTCTCACAGTCATACCTAAGGACAATTTAGAATCCCTAGTTCGATGGCAATTAACCTAACTTGCATGTTTTTGGCATGTGGGAGGAAACCGGAGAAATCCCGGAGTAAACCCACGCAGACACGGGGAGAACATGCAAACTCCACACAGATCACCGTTGGTCAGGGGCTGGGATCGAACCCAGAATCCCCCGGCCAAGGGTGAATTGCTGTGCTGCCACAGTGCTAACCACTCTGCCACCACGCTGCCCATGTCTTCACTGTGTTCAATGCTATATTTAATGCCTTGGAAATTCTTTTGTACCCTTCTCCTGAATGATACCTTTGAAAAATGAGATCCCTCTGATGCTTTGGAAGCTCTCTGCGGACCATGGCTTGTGCTGTAAGATGTAGCAACAAAAATGTCAGGAAAAGCCCAGCTGAACTTTATTTGGGGTTAATCAGAGGCACTTTAAATGGTGGCAGGTGTGTGCTGACTCCAATTTAACATGAGTTTGAATGTGATTGGTTAATTCTGAACACAGCCACATCCCCAGTTATAAGAGGGTGTGCATATTTACGCAACCAGGTTATTGTAAGTTTTTTTATTTTTCCTCTTAAAAGAGCGAAATATTTGCTGAATCAACCCACATTATATACTTTGTATCATTCATTAATACTCCCATACATGACATATTGTACTGAAGTATGGGGAAATGCATATAAAACAAACATATATCCAGTCTTTATGTTTCAAAAGAGAGCTATTAGAATAATAAACAAAGCTGCTTACAGGGAACCAACAAACCCACTTTTTCTTAAATTAAAAGCTCTCAAGTTGAAAGATCTGGTTGACTTTAAAACTGCAGTAATAATGTTTAAAGTGAAGAATCTATCACTGCCCGCAAATATCCAAAAGTTGTTCCAAATAAGGGAGAAACAATATCATTTCAGAGGAACATGTATATTTCAAAAACCTTCAGTGAGAACTACCACCAAGCAACACTGTGTTTCAGTGCAAGGAGTCAGATTATGGAACGATTTTGGACCCGAATTAAAATCATGTACAACGCTTGGACAATTTAAACAAAAACTAAAGGAAGAAATACTCCAAACATATATCCAAGATGACATGTAAAATCACATAAGGATTGTCATATCCAGTCTGTGTTGTTGCTTAGTTTTTTTTGTCACATTTTGTCGTAGCTTTGTTCCGAATTGTAATCGCTCTTGCTTTGTTTTTCTTTTGAATTCTTGGATGGAATATGGGTGGGAAATATAAGCTGTGGCTTCAGCCATCACCCATTTCGGATAACTTATGTTGAACTGTATAATCAGAGGAGTTATTGTTTAATTTGACCTTGTTGGATTTTTTTCCCCTTTGTTATATTATTCTGTTTCTTTTAATCTTTACTTTTAATCTATCCGAAATAAAGATTCATTCATTCATTTCAGCATGTTTTTTCAATTGGGTTGTACAGGTTATACAGTAGGTCACATTAATAGTGGAAAAGGTTTTGAAATGATTTATCTTGGTCTCATTTTTTTTACATCACAAAAGCCTGCCATTTGAACAGGGGTATGTAGACTTTTTATATCCACTATCTTAAATTCATGAGTGGATTTGATGCACAATTACTCTGACTTTTAAAAAAAAATCTCAAACTTGCAAGAAAATTCTCATTTTAAAAAAAACTGCTATTTACTCAAAAGCTGCATATTTAAGGTGAAAAAATTCCCCTATTGCTAATGACTATAAACCAGTCAATGCTTATAATGTAGCTATTTGATTTCAATTTTATGGCCTTATGCTTTAAGCTTTACTTACTTATCTTAGGTCCTCTGAGAGATCACCTCTCTTTTTCAAAGTCCCCCGGTCACATTCACACAGTTAAACATTCACAACTGGAAGCAGCCTGGTACAAACACAGACTGACCTGTGGCCATTGAGCAGCTTCATAGGAGCAGATGGGGTTAAGGGCCTTGCTCAAGGGCATCACAGTGAGTAAATGAGGGTGGGGTAAACACTGCTTTATCATCTGTTCCACCCAGATCTGACTGTGCCGGTCCAGGGATTGAACCAGCAACCCTCCACTCAAGCCCTAACCATAGGGCCACAACTGCCCTCAATCCTGTAACTTAGCATAATCACAGAGGCATTAGTTCAGTGCTTTTTCTTCTTTTTACATGTAGAGTATGAGTTTAAAGTATTACCTTAACCTCTTCTGTCTGCAACTTAGGCATAAGCCCACAAGCAGATTTAGCCTAACATATCAAAATTACAGTAAATATTGGGTAAGTGCTGACTGAATTTACAGTTTATGCTAGGGATCATTAAGGTGGTTTTTGAATGTCTTCAGATGTGTTTAGAGCAGGGCTGGTCAAGAAGTTCTGCCATACCAGCACATTGATCCTTGGTTTGAGTGGTCTAATTTTTGACCTTTTGTGTAAAAACACTACCTTAATGCAGTGACTAGATGCAATATACTTTATGTAGTATGTCTATATCCTTGTGGAACATGGCAGCCGAGGCTCTGCTACAACACTGATTATTACCGCCGCCCAGAAGCTAACGTAATCGGGGTGATTTGTTTGTCTGATTGTTAGCAGGATTACCAAAAACTACAGGATGGATTTTGATGAAATTTTCACCACAGGTAACCCTTGGGGTAAGAATGAACCCATTAAATTTTGGTGATATCTGAGACTGCATACCTCCACCAAGGACCTTGCTTGTATTTGTGCAGCAGGATTACACAAAAAGTACAGGATGGATTTGGATGAATTTTTCACTAGAGGTGGTCCTCAGGCTAGAGAGGAACCCATTAAATTTTGGTGAGGATCCAAGAATGCATACCTCAGCCAAGGCTCTTATCTTCTCACAGTGTGTTTGCAACAATACTCCAAAACTACTGTGTGGATTTGGATGAAATTTTTACCAGAGGTGGTCCTTGAGCTAGAGAGGAACCCACTACCTTTCGGTGATGATCCGAGAACGCAAACCTCCACCAAGGCGCTTATCTTCTCACAGTGTGTTAGCAAGAATACTCCAAAACTACCGGATAGACTTTGACGCAATTTTCACCAGAAATGGCTGGTGGCCTAGACACAAACCCATCACATTTTGGAGATGATCCATGAGGGACAGAAGGAGCCTTGGCGGAGGTATGTGCTCTCTGAGTGCTTTTTCTAGTTGTTCTCTTAAATCGTTGTTTTTTTGAGGGTGTTGAATTACCAGATCCGCCACTCTACATAACCCATCTGAGAGCTGGTCGAAATACTGGACTGTCTGAACCCCAGGAGGACAACAATAAGCCTTTTGTAGCAAATCCTCTGTGCTTCTCAGAGCTTTCTCTGTGGCCACCTGAAAACCTGCAGGACAGCTCAGCTCTGGCACTCCAAACAAACCCTGCAAATACAAAAAACAAACAAGCAAAACAGACGTAATATTACCAATAAATAATGAGGCATGTCAACAGTCTTGAAAGTGAACAGGAACACAAACACTAACCACGCTCTTCTCAAACAGGTCCAGTCTCCTGTGAGGTTTGGCATTGAAAGCAGCTCCCACAGGTGACCAAGTTGTGACATTTCTCCCAACACGCGTCCACAGGCTCCCGTGTTTAACTGGGTGAAGTAACCGTGTCCACCACACTGGCATTGCGCTACAGCTTCTGTCGGAGCGTTACTGTCTATCGAGGCTAACAGTGACTGACAGAGGGCATGCTAAGGTTTAGCTTTACCGCTCGTCCGCTTACAAAAAATCCACAAATGTAAAAGCCGTATTTGAATTATATTAGTGTTTCAAATCGCTCTGAAACGGTAAATAATACGTTGTTTTTTGCTTCTAAATAGGAACCCTACACACACAGCTTCTACTCACATGTCAACTCACTGGCTAATCAAGGCGAATCCACATGATGTTGCTGCTGGTATTTTCGTGAGAAATGTTTGAAAATGTATTAAAGTCATATTTATGGCAGACAAAATTGAATTGGGACGCACCTTAGGTACATCTGTTGGAACGCACTGTATGTTTTTTTTCATAAGGGGACGAGAAACTATTAAATCAGTTTGACGAAAGTGCAGTGAGTTACTGAAAATTATAAATCTGTGAAGGAAGTAAGTGATACTTGTGGCCTTTCATAATAAAATATTCATGGAACTTTGTGCATGGAACTGGCTCGAAAATATTTTATATTTTTAAAAATCTGAAATAAAAAAAAACAACCGCAACATTTTTTAAATAGAGAATCTAAATCACGCCCCCTCTACGTCGGCATATGGGACCTTAAATCGAAAAAAAAATTCTCCACTGAAATGAATGGCAAGAGCGAAATTATGTTTTGATCCCGATCAAATTTTTGCCAGGAGTTACATATCTGGTGTTTTCCAACTGAAAAGATAGTTTTCCACGTAATCTACCTTATTCCTGAGGGCGCTGCTGTAGGAACGATATAGGCGGAGCTTCCGGTTTCGTTGACGGTAGTGTTAAATCAGTCGGCAAGACTGGAGTAGCAGGGGTATTTAAAATGACGTTTTTAAAAGTTTTCAGTTTCATTTTAATGGATAGTCCACATAAGTGTTTTGCATTCAAGTGGCAGCTAATTTCAGCACTTGTAGTTTTTGTATTTTTTGAATGTTTTGGCATAGTTCTGATACTTGTTGCTGTTGTTCGTGGTTTTGCCATAGACTGTATACTGAATAAATGTAAAGTAAATGTAAATGTAAATGGAGGCTTCTCACCAGCAATGCAGAGATGATGCACTGAAAACAATAAAGGACTATTCATGACATCGGTGGTACAGACACAAGGGCACAGCAGATATGTTTTCGCTTGTATGGATGTCATAGATCTTACGTTTATGTGTTATATTGTGGAGAAAGGAATAGACGAGGCAATGAGCTGAACAACACAAGACTTAATTCTTTCTCCAACAAAACAGTGTAGCAAAAGCTCATCCTGGGCCTATGTGCATCCCTCTTTTATATCTTTATTTCCATGCATTGAGGCCCGGAACTTCTGACCATAACACGTTATGTTTAGAACAAAGCTTGTGTGACACATTAACATGACATAACACCTGCATCGCTCTTATACCCCTCTCAAGCGGCCCCAGCATTTACTCCTCTCCCCGGGGGGGGCACATAGTCCTTACTGTCCCGTCTGAACCCCCCGGTGACACCTCCTCTTTTGGTCCATTGTTCCCTGGGTGGAGAAGCCCCAACACTGTGCCCCCACACAGCCCACCCCCAACACCCAGAATGGGCCTTAAGCACCCCCCCCCCCCCCCCCCCCGCCGTCCTTTGGGCTTGAGCTGGCGCCCATAGCGGCTGAAGCAGGGGGTCGCCAATACAGTCGAACTGCCCTGCTGGTGGGGTGTACAGGAGGGCGTCCGTGCCGGGGAGCTTGGGCCAACACCACCTGCTCGTCTGCCAACACAAAAGCGGGCTTCAGCCTGTCGATGCAGATGGTTTCCCTACGTCCCCCCAAGTCTAACACAAAATGTTTCACCCCAGGTTCCAACACCCTGAACAGTCCGTCGTACGGTGGGTGCAGCGGGATCCGGTGCACATCGTGCCTGACAAAAACAAAACTGGCATTCTGCTTTTTGGGACGAATGTGCGGGGAAAACAATGGTGGGCCGGGTCCAGTACGCTCACAGCATCCGTACTGTGCAAAAATTGCGTGGGCGGATTGGGTGCGGGGGGTTTCTGGTAAAAAAAACTCTCTGGGGATCCGCAGCAGTTGAGAAAAAACAAGTTCTGCCGGGGAGGCTGCCAGATCCTCCTTTGGTGCGGAACACAACCCTAAAAGAACCCAAGGCAGGCGGTCAACCCAATTTGTGTCCGTGAGCGAAGCTCTGAGCGCTGCTTTAAGCGACCCATGGAAACGTTCCCATAACCCATTAGCCTGGGGGTTGTACGCGATAGCGTGGTGAATTTTGACCCCCAGGCTCTGAGCCATTGTGGACCAGAATCCTGAAAAAAATTGTGGACCTCTGTTGGACGTGATATCCAATGGAGATCCAAAACGTGCAACCCAAGCCGACAAAAAAACGCATGCCACTTCCGCGGACATGGTATAAGTCAGCGGGACCACTTAAGGCCAGCACATGGTGTGGTCCACGACAGTCAAAAGCTGCGTGAAACCTTGCGACAGCAGGAGGGGTCCCACCAAATTCACATGGATGTGGTCAAACCTCCTAGCCAGGATTTGGAATGACTCGAGGGGAGCTCTGGTGTGCTTGTGCACTTGGGCCCGCTGGCCCACAGCACAAGCTGCAGCCCACTCTTTCACGTCTTTGCCTAAGCGTAGCCAGAGGAATTTCACCCCCATTCCTGTGTCTCCTGGTGTCTGCTCCGGCTACCACCAATGGCTCCTCGACCTCGCTGGAGTCCCTCCTGGACGTCAGTGTTGCTGCATTCACACTGCACGTTCTGGTCAGTAAAATGATGCGATCCGCTTCCTGCGCATGTGCGCAGTAGTCCTTCGTCACCAGCAATGGCAAGTTGTCCAGGATCACCCTCGCTGCAGCCGGCAGGTTCCTGAGGAACAGGTGGGCGAACAGGAAAGACTCGTCGTTTCTGCCCATCAGCGCCAACATGCTCTCCATTAGCTCTATGGCTGATCTGTCCCCCAACTCTGAACGCGTTAGGAGTCTCTCCACCCTTTTGCTGTCCGAAAGGGTATACAGTGGGGTAAAAAAGAATTTAGTCAGCCACCAATTGTGCAAGTTCTCCCACTTAAAAGATGAGAGAGGTCTCCAATTTTCATCATAGGAATACCTCAACTATGAGAGACAAAATAAGAAAAAAAAAAAATCCAGAAAATCACATTGAAGGATTTTTAATGAATTAATTGGTAAATTCCTCAGTAAAATAAGTATTTGGTCAATAACAAAAGTTCATCTCAATACTTTGTTATATACCCTTTGTTGGCAATGACAGAGGTCAATCGTTTTCTGTAAGTTTTCACAAGGTTTTCACACACTGTTGCTGGTATTTTGGCCCATTCCTCCATGCAAATCTCCTCTAGAGCAGTGATGTTTTGTGGCTGTCGCTGGGCAACACGGACTTTCAACTCCCTCCAAAGATTTTCTATGGGGTTGAGATCTGGAGACTGGCTAGGCCACTCCAGGACCTTTAAATGCTTCTTACGAAGCCACTCCTTCATTGCCCGGGCGGTGTGTTTGGGATCATTGTCATGCTGAAAGACCCAGCCACGTTTCATCTTCAATGCCTTTGCTGATGGAAGGAGGTTTTCACTCAAAATCTCACGATACATGGCCCCATTCATTCTTTCCTTTACACGGATCAGTCGTCCTGTTCCCTTTGCAGAAAAACAGCCCCAAAGTATGATGTTTCCACACCCATGCTTCACAGTAGGTATGGTGTTCTTTCTCCTCCAAACACAACAAGTTGAGTTTTTACCAAAAAGTTCTATTTTGGTTTCATCTGACCATATGACATTCTCCCAGTCCTCTTCTGGATCATCCAAATGCTCTCTAGCAAACTTCAGATGGGCCTGGACATGTACTGGCTTAAGCAGGGGGACACGTCTGGCACTGCAGGATTTGAGTCCCTGGCGGCGTAGTGTGTTTCTGATGTAGCCTTTGTTACTTTGGTCCCAGCTCTCTGCAGGTCATTCACTAGGTCCCCCCATGTGGTTCTGGGATTTTTGCTCACCGTTCTCGTGATCATTTTGACCCCACGGGGTGAGATCTTGCGTGGAGCCCCAGCTTGAGGGAGATTATCAGTGGTCTTGTATGTCTTCCATTTTCTAATAATTGCTCCCACAGTTGATTTCTTCACACCAAGCTGCTTACCTATTGCAGATTCAGTCTTCCCAGCCTGGTGCAGGTCTACAATTTTGTTTCTGGTGTCCTTTGACAGCTCTTTGGTCTTGGCCATAGTGGAGTTTGGAGTATGACTGTTTGAGGTTGTGGACAGGTGTCTTTTATACTGATAATGAGTTCAAACAGGTGCCATTAATACAGGTAATGAGTGGAGGACAGAGGAGCCTCTTAAAGAAGAAGTTACAGGTCTGTGAGAGCCAGAAATCTTGCTTGTTTGTAGGTGACCAAATACTTATTTTACTGAGGAATTTACCAATTAATTCATTAAAAATCCTTCAATGTGATTTTCTGGATTTTTTTTTCTCATTTTGTCTCTCATAGTAGAGGTATACCTATGATGAAAATTGGAGACCTCTCTCATCTTTTAAGTGGGAGAACTTGCACAATTGGTGGCTGACTAAATACTTTTTTGCCCCACTGTAGTGCTGGAGAAGCATCCTCTTGAGTGCCTTGTATTCCCCCTGGGCGTGCGGCTCCTGGAGCAGGCTTGCTACCTGTTGCGTGGCACACGTGTCCAGTGCCGCGACCACAAATTAGTACCCCTTGTGTCATCTGTTGTTATCCTGCAGAGTGCAAACTGGGCTTCTATGTGCAAAAGCCACGCTGTCGGGTCATGAAGCCAGAAGTCCGGGAGCTTGACTGAAACAGCGCATGTGGCGTTGATGCTCTCCCTCCAGGTTGTCTCCGGGGCTGTGCCCGTCTCGCTCTCCATGACATGTCTTGGGGTCACCAGTGTGGAGAAAGGAAACGTCCAACCATAACGCATTATGTTAAGAACAAAGCCTGTGTGGCACATTGACATGTCATAACACCGGCGCCGCTCTCATACCCTTCTCCAACGGCCCGGGATTTACTCCTCTCCCCGGGGGCCTTACTGTCCCGTCTGAACCCCTCGGTGACACTTCCTTTTTTGGTCCATTGTTCCCTGGGTGTAGAAGTCCAACACCGTGCCCCCACAATATATATCACCAGAATGAAAGCTGCATGAAGTAAAATAATAAATAAAAAATAGTAACAGTTTGCTTCGTAAGGCTTAGCGATTTAAGAAAGATATCAAATAGTTTTTTGGGGTTTTTTGCATTTGTTGCACTGCCTTGGACTGCACTTGCCTAGGCTTCGTATGGGGTCGGTGGACCAGTTCGGCTCAGAGAGGAAGCCCAGTCTAAACATCGTGAACATTTGAAGCCGAGTTGAGCTCCCCTGTGGGTCGCTGATGTGGTTCGGCCCAGGGGGGAGGCTTAGCTAAGGGGGGCCCATGACAAGAGGAAACGACGGAATGACCAGGGGCAGCTGTGGGTGGTAGCTGTTCGGGAGGACAGTTATCTCCAGCTGTCCGATGACTCATGGAGACCCCCAACAAGCTGTGGTGCATCGGCGATGAGAAGGTGGTGTCGAGACTCCGTCATGGCTTATCTCCAGAGGTGAAGAGATGAAGGCACTCTGGGTGGGATCTGCCAGACGGGTCTCCGGGGGTGGCTTCTCCATTGGGACTGTATGGTAGCAAGGGTAGCAATGTGTTAAACTGCATATGGTGTTGTGAATTGCCTGAGCTATGTGATCAATATGTTCTTTGCTTTGAGTGCTATGTGAGTTACCCATGTACAAAAAAAAAAAAACAAGTGATGTTTGAAGTGTACATTACCGTGTGGTTTGCCCGGGTTATGGGGTGGTTTTGTTGGGTGTGCTTGTAGCAGGGTGTGAATGTAAATACTGACTGTTTAATGGGTGAAATAGAATTTGTTGTATGTATTATATGTAAAAGTTCATGGCATTATTTTAGTATATTAGGAACACGGTAGTTTCTTTTATTTTCATGGACTATATATTGACAAAGACGGCAGAATAATCCGTCTAGCCGTGTGGAGGTGGGACAGTAGTCCACCTGTCCCCCTCTAGTTTTAATCGTTTTGTGTGCATGGATAGGCCTAAATATTTTGTTCATTGTTAGTGTGTGATTTGGGTTGCAAATTTTGGAGGGCCTAATTGGTGTGTTTTGGACTTTTCTACGGGGGAGGGGGGGTGATGTATCAAATATGATACATTTGATATTGTTGTGTGTGCTATGGGTGACTGCTCCACCTTTCCGTTTCCGCCGCCACCCTGGGTATAAGAGGCGGATGCGGAAGAGGCACGGTCTCTTTACAACCAGACCTCTGCCTATGCGAGAGTGCCTGTGACACACTGCGAATTCATTAATAAACCTATGTTTTACTGCACTTCCGGCCTCGTTGTTAAAGTACGGGTTATGGACATAATAAACCATACGTTCTAAACTAGTACCGGAAGTTGCGTCCATAATTCACGCAAGGCATCATGGGGGCTAGGAATAAGGTGGATAATAACAGTAATATTTATGGGATGATGGGAGTTGTTGTCCGCTAACCATTTAAACAAAAACTAAATATTACTCTGTTATGCAACAGCCAACAACTTTAATTACATGGAAAATTATCTTTTAAATTGACAAACATCATATGTGTAACTCGTGGCAAAATTTGATCGGGATCAAAAGATTTCACTCTTGTCATTCATTTCAATGGAGGATTTTTTTGATTTAAAGGGGTCATTGTGTGACGTATTAAATATGATCAATTTCATATTGTTGTGTGTTATGGGTGGCGGCTCCACCTTTCCAGTTCCGCCACCACCCTAGGTATAAAAGCCTGAAAAGCTATAAAAGTGGAAGAGGCATGGTCTCTTTACGACCAGACCTCTGCCTAGACGGGAGCGCCTTTGACACACTGTGAGTGCAATAAAGTTATGTTCTACTGCATCTCCGGCCTCGTTTTTGAAGTACTGATTATGGACATAACATTTGGTGACGAGGATAAAAGTATGGATAAGGGAGTTTTTAGTATTCAGCCATTTTTGGGGCTCCCGGGCAAGCTGCCAGGTCCCTGGGTGAGGTGGTTTGCAGCATTCTTGAATTATTTGGTGGCTTTGAACCTCGGCGAATTGGTGAAACTACGTGCATGAGCGATATTGGTCCATAATCTCGGCATGGAGGGACAATGCATTCTCAGCACATTGGGTGAGAGTGACAATTTTCAAGACGTGGTTAAGCTAATGGCACGCTACTTTTGCACTCTGGAAAACGTCATAGTCCAAAGGATTCAGTTTCAGCAGCGGTGCCAGTGGACTGGAGAGTCGGTGCAGCGATACGTCGCAGACCTGCGTCAGCTGGCTGGGGAATGCCAATTCGGAGCTTTGGAAGAAGAAATGGTCCACGATCAGCTGGCGGAGCACACGCTATGTTCTGCAGCATGGTCAAGGCTCCTCACACACTCTGGTGAACTGACGTTAGCCATGGCAGTCAAGATAGTGCAACAGTTTGAAGCAGCGGAGAAACTATCTAAGGACCTCGGTGAGAGAACGTTGAGGCAAGCTGAATCACAGTCAGCGGCGCAGGCTGTGGACCCGGGTAGCGATGTTAGTGCAGAAGACACAGAAGAATACGCTACCGCTGTTAAAATAAGGTCCGCCCCAGGGTCGCCCAGATATATGGGCTGCGGGTCCACCAAGCACTGATACAAGGCAAGAGAGTGTCCGGCGAGGTGCAAACACTGTGGCAAGTGTAGACTCCTACATCATTTCGCCAGGGCCTGTAAAAAATTTGAGCGAGGGGAATGGCGACCCGAAGTGGATTCCCCCGCCACGACTCCTACAGTTATTCACACCGTCTCCCCAAGCACAGATGGGTGGATTTACTGTGACATGATGCTGGACGGCATGGAAGTGCCGTTGTTGGTGGACACAGGCACAGCGGTTTCTGTGTTGAATTGGCCTACTGTGAGGAATTTGTTCCCATATTACCGAGAGGACTGTTGACGCCATACTGGGGCTACGGAGGTAATAGACTGGCCATCATGGGTTCGCTGGAGTTGATGGCGAGATACAAGTCGACAGTGATGTCCAACGTCCAATTTGTGGTGACCGTCAGCGGGTCGAATGTGATGGGCTGCGACATGTTCTATGGCCTGAGCTTCAAGATCACCAGTGGCGTCGGAGAGGAGTGGTCGGGCTGTGGTTTGTGGGACCGACTGGTTCCGAGTGTGGTGGACCATGCGGTATGGGACAAAGATTGGCCTAGTATTCTGGGAGATAGACAGGACCAATTCCATCCAGGGTCATCGTGGGAGGGTTCCGGTGGTAGGGCCCAAGTTACCCTGGATGTGGCAACTGGGCGGCACGGTCAAACGCCCGTGACGGTGAATAGAGCCGAGAGGATAGCTCCCTCTGCTTCCGGAGTTCAGCCTGGAGATACTGAGAAGCAAGGAGCTGCAACAGCTTCGCCAGCATTTAAAATGAAAGAAAGCTTTAATCTGTCCACAAGGGATTACACTTTTTATTCCACTGCTCATAATGTGTTTTCCAGGATTGATTACTTTCTAATGTCAAAATCCTCTGTTTTCTCTGTAAATTCGAGCTCCATTGGTAGCATACTACTATCAGACCATGCCCCTGTTTTTTTTTACATATGATTCCGCCTTGTCAGTTAAAAAAAAATTCTAGATGGAGGCTTAATTCAAGCCTTCTCCTTAATCCAGATTTTGTGTCCTCTTTGAAAGCAGAGATCTCCTTATATCTTGAGACAAACTGGGATTCTGCTCCCTCTGCTAGTGTTGCTTGGGAGGCCTTTAAGGCATTTATCAGGGGTCATATTATTCAATATGCATCTTTTAAAAAGAAGGTTAATATTGCTAAACAGATTGATTTGGAGAGGAGAATAGCTATATCAGAGACTGCATTCAAACAGGACACAAACTTAGTAAATCTGCCACCCCTTGTGAAGCTTAAGTATGAGCTGAATTCAATCCTAACACAAAAAGCTGAATTTTCCCTATTTCGCCTTAGGCATAAACAATTCGAGGAGAGGGACAAAGCTGGCAAAATGCTGGCTAGATATATGAAAATGAAAGAAGCTCAGTGCACTATATCTGCTATTAGGGCACAGGATGGTACTCTGGTGTCAGACTCAAATGAAATTAATGGCGCTTTCAGAGAATTTTACACTTCGCTTTATTCTTCTGAAATGGAGGCTGGATCTCAAGAGATTTATGCATTTTTGTCTTCTCTATCTTTGCCCTCCCTAACAAAGGAACAAATAGACCTGCTTGATGCCCCAATTACTAAAGATGAAATTGTGAAAGTTATTAAGAGCCTTCCGACTGGAAAAGCACCGGGCCCTGATGGATTCACTGTAGAATTTTACAGGGCCTGTGTTGATGAGCTTTCTCCTTTACTTTTAGAAATGTTTGCGGAATCTTTTGAACAAGGCCGTCTGCCCCCTTCTTTAACAGAGGCTTTAATTTCGCTTATTTTAAAAAGCAGTAAAGGCCCGTTAGATTGCAAGAATTATAGACCAATTAGTCTTATAAACTGTGACTGCAAAATTCTTTCCAAAATTTTGGCATTAAGATTAGATAAAGTAATGATATCTCTTATAAATCCTGATCAGGTGGGTTTTATTTGTTCCAGGGGTGCGGCAGACAATATTAGGCGATTTATTGATTTCATATGGTCAGTTCAAAATGATCCCTCACTTGCACACCTCTCTCCAGTAGCAGCCCTCTCCCTGGATGCTGAAAAAGTATTTGACAGGGTTGAGTGGCAGTATCTTTTTGCTACTCTAGAGACTTTTGTTTTTGGTTCAAAGTTTCTTTCCTGGATTAAATTACTATATAATGAACCTAGAGCTTCAGTGATATCAGATCGAGTTACATCACAGCCTTTTAGACTCTATAGGGGTACGCGCCAGGGCTGCCCTTTAAGTCCCCTGCTTTTCGCTTTGGCATTAGAACCATTAGCTGTTGCTATCTGCAAAGACGGCAATTTTCCAGGTATTCAGGTCCATGGCAGTACCCATAAGATAATGTTGTATGCTGATGATGCATTGGTACTGATTACACAACCTCAAAAATCAATTCCAGCTCTCCTTAAAACTATTAATCAATTTTCATGTCTGTCTGGTAATAGAGTTAACTGGATAAAATCAGAAATTCTCCCTCTAACACCTTATTGCCCTAAAACACTGTTTACATTTGGTCAAAATATAGGCTTTTCTTGGCCAAAATTAGGAATTAAATATCTTGGCATCCTGTTTCCTCACACTTTATCGGATCTGATTCAGATTAATTTTGAGCCTTTGCTCGAAAAATTTAAAATAGACATAGAGAGGTGGTCGCCTCTTTTTTTGTCTCTTTGGGGCAAGGTCAATGTTATCAAGATGATTTGTGCACCCCGATTTAATTACCTTCTACAATCCCTTCCTCTTAAGATTCCACTTGGTTATTTTCGGCAATTTGATAGGTTGTGCAATAAGTTTTTATGGAATGGTAAGCGCCCTAGATTAAAGTTGAAAAGATTACAAAAGGCTACAGATTCAGGAGGTTTGGGGGTCCCAAATCTAGTTTTATATCATTACGCTTTTAGTCTTAGACATTTGATTCATTGGGCTCTCCCCCCTGAGAGAGCTCCCCCTTGGTTTTATTTGGAGAGTTATCTGACCAGCCCTCTCCCCTTAGTACATCTAATCACAATCAAACTTCCTTCTGAATTTCAGTCGCATCCTATTGTATCCTTTTTACAATACGTTTGGAAGAGGGTTGCTTCTATACTAGGGTTTAGCTCTCATCTGCATTCTATGGCTTCTATTTGGCTTAACCCAAGTCTCCACATTGGAAAATCCCCATTTATTTGGAAAATCTGGGTGAAAAAGGACATCTCGATGTTAAAAGATCTATATGAAGGGGGAGCTCTCAAATCATTTGATGTTCTACGGGCACAGTATGGACTACCACAGAATCAGTTTTGGAAATATTTACAACTTCGACATTTGCTGTGTCAAGTCTTTGGATCTACAGCTACCCCTCCTCCTGAGGCAGATTGGCTCACCCAGGCACTGAGTTCCTGTGGTAAAAGATGTAAGGCCTCAAATTTTTATTCAATGCTCCTTAAGAGCTCAAATAAAGATTTTTCATCCCTTAAACACGTATGGGAAAAAGACCTGAATTCACAATTTACTGATGCTGAATGGGCAAATATTTTAAGGAATGGGAAGAAAGTGTCTAGGGAATTGAAAACCAGACTTGTTCAATTTAAAATTTTGAATCGATTCTACTGGACACCTTGTAAAATGTTTAGAGCAAATCTCATTCATTCGCCAAGCTGCTGGAGATGTCTACAGGGGGAGGGTACATTTATTCATATGATCTGGAGTTGTCCGGAAATACAGGACTTTTGGTTGGAGATCCATAGACATATTATGACAATTGTTAAGCAAGAAGTGCCATTCACTCAGCGACTTTTTGTCCTTGGGGATCCATCAACTATTCAGGACCCAATCTCTGACGCCGAGTGGATTCAGACTGCTTTGATGGTGGGCCGAAAGTTGATTACTTCTTATTGGAAATCTTCCTCTGCCCCACCCGTAGCTCAGTGGCTCAGGGAGCTGGGCAAGCTTGCTGCACTTGAACGCCTTTCATATAAACTTTTGGACAGGATGGACAGCTTTTACAATAAGTGGGGATCCTATCTCACCTTTATAGGTGTTGTAGGTTAAGCCAATCCTCTTAGGAGTATTAGGGTGGAACTGGAATGTTTGATCCTCTCACTGGGTATATTTGTTTTTGATGTTTTTTGGGGTTTTTTTGTTTGGTTTTTTTGGCTTGTTTGTTTTTTGCTTTATTTTCTAAATTGAAAACCCAATAAAATTCAAATTATAAAAATAAAATGAAAGAAAGCGGGGCAGGACCGGCTGGCATGGTGGACAGACGTGTCACACAGTAACACTGGAGGCCGAGTCGGGCTTTGCATGGGGTCGGTGGAGTGGTTTGACCCAGAGAGGAAGCCCGGTCTATTCGTGGATATTTGAAGCCAAGTCGTTTGAGCCAACCTCCAGCTGTCCGATGACTCATGGAGACACCCCAACGAGCTGTGGCGCACTAACGATGAGAAGGAGGTGTCGAGACTCCAACGTGGCTCGTCTCCAGGGTTGAAGAGACGAAGACGCTCTGGGCGAGATCTGCCAGATGGGTCTCCGGGGGTGGCTTCTCCATTGGGACTGTATGGTAGCAAGGGGGCGATGGGTTAAACTGCATATTATGTTGTGAATTGCCTAGGCTACATAGTCAATATGTTCCCTACATTGAGTGCTATGTGAGTTGCCCATGTACAAAAAAAAAAAAAAAAAAAATCAAGTGATGTTTAAAGTATATATTACTGTGTGGTTTGCCCGGGTTCTGGGGTGGTTTTGCTGGGTGTGCCAATAGCAATGTGTGAACATAAATATTGACTGGTTCGTTGTTGAATGGGAGTTTGCCTGTATGTATAAAAGTTCATGGGATTATTTTCGGTTACATTGGGAACACGGCAGCTTTTTTTATTTTTTCATGGACTATATACAGTATATATATATATTGATTAAGACGGCAGAATAATCCGTCTAGCCGTGTGGAGGTGGGACAGTAGACTACCTGTCCCCCTCTAGTTTTAGTTGTTTTGTGTGCATGGATAGGTCTAAATGTTCTGTTCATTGTTAGTGTGTGATTCAGGTTGCAAATTTTGGAGAGCTTAATTGGTGTGTTTTGGACTTTTCATGGGGCGGGGGGGGGGGTTGATGTATTAAATATGATCAATTTCATATTGTTGTGTGTTATGGGTGGCGGCTCCACCTTTCCAGTTCCGCCACCACCCTGGGTATAAAAGGCTGATGGGGAAGAGGCATGGTCTCTTTACAACCAGACCTCTGCCTAGACGGGAGTGCCTTTGACACACTGTGAGTGCATCAATAAAGTTATGTTCTACTGCACCTCCAGCCTCATTATTGAAGTACTGGTTATAGACATAACACATTGATTGAAAAATGGTGTGTTTGTAGGTTTTAATTGTCTCATATGTGTCAACTGGTCATGCAATTAGCCAAAAATTTTCCAAAAAGTCAACTATGTATCTGAAAAAAGCACACAGGCTTTATCTTGTTTTTCTCTCAGAGAAACTCCCAAAAATGTTTTTTGACTCTTCTGGGTAAATCGTATAGGTAAATCATATATGGCCACCACAGGATGGTGGCCATAATTTTCTGAAAGCAGCTCGGGGCAGAGCCAAGGCCAAAGGGCATGCGTGTGTATATGAAAACCCCCATGTGTATAACGAAAGCTGTCAGGTTTCGGGTGTCTGGGTGGAGTGGTGCCTGTAGGTAGCCTTGGTGGAGGTCCAGCTTTGAGAAAATTTTTGAACTGCTGAAGGTCGCTGTTAGCATCTCCATCGTGGGCAGGAGATATTTATCCAGGAAGATTGTCTTGTTAACCATCTGGAGGTCGATGCATGGTCGTATGCTGCCTGACTTTTTCTTTGCCATGACGATATTCAAAATCCACGGGGCTGTGTCAACCCGCTCAATGATGCTGGTGTCCAGATGTTTTTTAAGCTCCGTTGTAACGTTGTTTCGAGGGCGAGGGGCAGTTGGCGGAGCGGTTGAATTTTGGGTGCCACTTCTGGGTTAATGAGTGGTTGGTGGTTAAAAGCAGCAATGCACCCTAGTCCCGTAAAGAGCGCCGGCCAGCAGCACTGCCAGGATGACAAGACCATTAGGACAACGGAGCCTGTTGGGTCTGTGATGGAAAACCTCAACTCACCTAACAGGTCAATTCCCAGCAGGTTGGCCCCTTGGCACGTCACCTGAAATGTAAACGATGGGATTGTTTTCAGGCCGCAGGTCACTGAAACGTCAATTGTTCCTACCATGGCGATCTTGATGTGCCCATATCCGAACAGATCGTCCGCCTTCACTGTAATGGTCTTGTTGGGGAAGAGCTTTCTGAGTGTGGCTACTTTTAGTAGGGACTGTGAAGCACCTGAGTCCAATAAAAGCGGCACGTTGACACTGTCCAGCTGGATGGTGTGCCATTTGAGCGGCCAATTCCTTGCACCTACTGTGCAGACTGTGGCTAGGTCCGGTGGCCAGACTTTGTTTTTCATGGGGCTCGAGCGGCAGACCTTGCCAAAGTGGTTAGCTTGTTTGCAGCGGTAACATCTCTTCCGTCTAGTAGGGCAAGTGGGTGAGCAGGCTCAGTGTTTAGATGAACTGCAGTCGGCACACAATGGCCACTCACCCGCCTTGGTCCATGTTCTGGTCAACCGCTTCATGCCGCCCAGTGGTTGTGTGTGTTTGGGGCGGCTAATGGTGTTGCTAATAGCCTGCTCCTGCGGGGTCAGTTGAGGGGCCTGTCGGCTAGGTGTCGTTAGCTGTTTCGCTAGCTGAGCGGCTTCCTCCATCTGGCTGGCCATCCTCACTAACTGGCTTAGCTTAAGATTGTTCGTTGTTAGCATTAGCTCTTCTCTTAGCCACTTGTTGTTCATACCTTCTGCTAGCTTGCCACGGGTTAGCTTATCTTCTAAAGGCCCAAAGGCGCACGTGCTCGCTAAAACTCGGAGTGTGGAGGAAGGAATCAGACGAGATCACCAGCTGACGACACCCACTTTATTCTCCTCCATCAAACATAACAGACTGAATCTGAGTGTCAGAGCGAACTCTCTTATACACTTTATTCCCGCCTCCGGTGTGGTGTAATCTAAGTATTACATATGTGGAGCCACTAGGGGGAGACACAGACCGGATGTTGTCAGGAGTACAGCACGATGGCGAATAATATGGCGGAGTTCGTGTGTTAATGTGTTGCAGCCAGTCAATAAAGGAGGCTCCGTGTTCACCCAAAGCAGCAGTCTTTATTTTTTTTTTTCCACAATATCTTTATTGAACCTTTTTTTTTTTTTTTAACAAACATGATACAAACAATCAAACACTAACACTAAAGTACTACAAAAAAAAAAAAAAAGGCACTAAAAACACCAACAACCACCAACAAAATCAAGTCTTCAACAATGCTCCTCTGTTTAGTCTAGACAATCCAATACATAAGTATACATATGATGTTCACCAGTTTGGAATTTACAAGGTCCACACACATCATTCACCTTCTTCTTCAAGAGTTATGTTTAAATTTTTTACATAATCAATAAAAGGTCTCCATATATTCTCAAACACAATTTCCTTTGATTTTAGTATATATGTTATTCTTTCTAATGGAAGGTTTGTTAACATCTGTCTTAACCACTGAGTCACATCTGGTCTATGAGTCTTTTTCCATAATAGTGCAATACATTTTTTGGCATTAAGCAAACTGAGGTCTATGAATGTTCTTTCACTTTTATTAAAATTATGCTTTTCTGGGTACAGACCCAACAAAAACAGTTTAGGATTCAATATGATTTGTTTTGAGATTATTTTTTCAATTGTTACCCTCACCTCTTCCCAAAACATTCTTATTAATCTACATTCCCATAAACAATGAAATAGGGTTCCTTTACTTTCCATGCATTTTGTGCATGTATCTGGTATATTTTTGTTATATCTATTTAACTCCTCCGGTGTAACATACATCCGCATTAACCATTTGAAATGTATCAATTTAAGGCGTGCATTTATTGATTTGGTTTGAGCTTCTGTACAAGCCAATTCCCATTGTTCCTCTGAAATTTCAATTTGCAGATCTTCTTTCCAGTAGTTTAATCTTTTCAGTGAATTTTCACTTGAAGATAGTGTCAATGAGTTATAAAACTCTGAAATAATACCCTTTCTTTTACTATCTTTCATCATCATTTTTTCCAAGGATGAATAAATAGGTCGAGTGAGAGCTTTATTTTGATTTGATCGAATAAAGTTTCTAAGTTGAAGATATTTAAAAAAATGTGTTCTATTGAGATTAAATTTGATCCTCAGCTCTTCAAAAGACATTATGTTGTCTGCACATGGCAAATATAAATCCTGAATCTTTTGTATCCCTTTTAAATTCCATACTTTAAATACAGCGTCCGCTCTCCCTGGTTTAAAATATTGATTACCCCATATTGGACTAAATTGTGACAATAACTGTGGTTCTTTTAAATAGTTTTTAGCTTCACACCATATTTTGATCATATGCTTTACAAATGGATTTTTAACTTGTTTTTGTAATTTTTTTGCCGAATCTGAGTATATGAATATGGGAAGAGGTAAAGGTAAATTGTATGATTCCATTTCAGTCCAGTGAGGGAGATCATTTGATGAAAAATAATATGTCATAGACCTCAGTTGTGCCGACCAATAATACAACATAAAATTTGGACATTTCAGACCTCCACGATCAAATGGTAAATATAATAAAGACAAACGTAATCTAGCCCTCCTGTTGTTCCATATAAATTCCACTAACTTTTTTTTATTCTTGAGAATAGATCTAAAGGTGGTGATAAGGGAATGTATTGAAATAAATAAAGTATTTTAGGTAAAATATTACTTTTAAGTATATTGATTCTCCCGATCATCGACATTGGTAGTGACATCCATCTCTGAGTTAACTCACTGATATCTGACATTAAGGCTTCATAGTTGACACTGGCGACTGATTCTAGCTTAGGCATAATTTGGATTCCTAAATATTTAAACTGATTTACAACATTGAATTGATTTACCTCAGGGGCTGGGTAATTTCTCTGGGTCTCATTTAGCATTAATATTGAAGATTTAGTTTTATTTATTTTATATCCTGATATTTCCCCAAAATTCTTTATTAAATTCAACAAGGTTGAAATTGATTTTTTTAGATTCGACATAAACAAAATTATATCATCGGCGTACAGGGAGATTTTATGTTCTGTTGGTCCAACTTTAATTCCATATATTTGTGAATGTAAACGTATCGCTATCGCTAAAGGTTCAATTGCCATAGTAAACAGTAAAGGTGAAAGTGGACAGCCTTGTCGACATCCTCTATTGATTTTTATTGGTTTTGAAATATTGTTATTTGTTAGGATTTCTGCTGTAGCATTATTGTATATTATTTGAACCCATTTTATGAAATTATTTCCAAGTCCAAACCTTTGTAGGACTTCAAAAAGAAAGGGCCATTCCACTCTATCAAAGGCCTTTTCGGCGTCCAATGATAGGAGAGCTGTATCCGGTGCTTCTTTATTAAAATAAATAATATTAAATAGTCTTCTTACATTATGGAAGCCTTGTCTACCCTTTATAAAGCCATTCTGATCTCGATTAATAATATTTGGTAAAATTTCTTGTATTCGTCTTGCTAAAATTTTACAGATTATCTTAAGGTCGGCGTTTAATAGGCTTATTGGTCTCATATTTTCACATTTATTAGAGGGCTTACCTGGTTTTGGCAGCAGTATAATTAAGGCATTATTTATGTATGATGGTAAATTATTATTTTGAAATGCTTCTAAAACCATTTCCAAAAAAGGTTTTATTAATTTATTCTTAAATTTTTTATAAAGGTCAACTGGAAGACCATCTGGTCCTGCACTTTTTCCTGATTTCATATTATCAATGGCTAGCCCAACTTCTTCTTGACTAATTTTAGACTCCAATATCTCCCTGTTTTCATTTGGAATACACGGTATAGATAGTTCGTTCAAAAACCCATTTAGTTTTGTTAAATCAGGTTCATTTTTGGTATCATATAATTTTTCATAGTAATCTCTAAAGGCTCTATTAATTTCTAAAGGATCTATAACTACCTGTCCATTACTTATAATACTGGTAATTGGTGTTTTAATTTCCAATTGTTTAATCTGCCATGCTAATAATTTTCCTGATTTTTCACCTTGTTCATAAAAAGATTGTTTCAATCTTAGAAGACTCGAGGCAGCTCTATTCGCTGATTTTTTGTCGTATTCAGCTCTCAAAATCAGTAATTCATTCTCCAACCTTGGGTCACTTCCTACATACACTTTTTCCTGAAGATTTTTTATTTTATGTTCCAATTTAGCTCTCTCCTCTCGAGTCTTCTTAGATTTTGATCCTGTATAACTAATAATATGTCCCCTAATAAAAGCTTTGAAAGCCTCCCACTTTACACATGCTGATGTTTGTGTAGTATTGATGTCAAAGAACTCGTCTATCTGTTTTTCTATATACTTGACAAATTCCTCATCCTGAAGCCATTTATGCTGAAATTGCCATCTACCTGATTCCTTTGTCAATTTTTTATCTACATATATTAGACAACAGGGTGCATGATCAGAGATCACGATGTTATCATAAAAGCAGTTTTGAATCTTGGACCTTAATTCTGTGGAAATCAAAAAATAATCAATACGTGAGAATGTCTTGTAGGTACTGGAATAACAAGAATAGGCTTTAACTTGTGGTTTCATTTCTCTCCATATATCTAACAATCTCAGTTCTTTCATAAAATGATTAATAGTCATCCTACATCCAATGTGCGTACAATCCAGTCCTGTTGATCTATCCACACCTGGATTCAATGTACAATTAAAATCCCCTGCTATTATATGTTGCCCTGTAAGTGATGATAAGATGAGAAATAAATTAGCAAAGAACTTCTGATCATCTATATTGGGACCATATAAGTTCACAAGATTTATATTTTCTAATAGCAAAGAACCTTGAATGATTACATATCTTCCAAATTTGTCTCCAATTACATTTTTCACTTGAAAAGGAACTGATTTATGTATGAGAGTCATAACTCCCCTGGCTCGGGATGAAAATGAAGAGGTGAATACACTTCCCTGCCATCTACTCCTAATTCTTTTAACATCCTCCTCTATCAGATGAGTTTCTTGTAAAAACACAATTCTTGAACCCATGTCCTTTATTTTATTCATAACTTGTTTAAGTTTTTTTAAATTTTGTAGACCTCTGCAATTCCATGAAGTTAAATTAAGATTAACACTTTGGTCCATGATCAATAGAGAGTTTGGGATTACCTTGCAGTGTAAACATGCTCATACAGAGAAGCAAAAACATGAGTGGTTGAACATTCATCCTACAAACTACACACAAACAAATTTCCCCTTCCCACACTTGTGGCAAACCCCCCAAAATCAAAAGAAAAATTCTGTCTCCCGATATAGCCATCGACCGTTCCACACCCACGGGGAACAGCCTAAGCCACTCCTTCTTCATCCTCCCAATCACCCTAACTCTACTGCTTTTAATGACGTAACATTAACTCTCCTCTGTAGTTTTCCAACTTAACTCTAAAATTTTTAACAACCTTGTACATCATAGTTTTTTTTGTTTGTTTGTTTGTTTTGTTTTTGTTTTGTTTTTTTAATATATAATACAATCTATATTTTGTAAACTTACTATTTACTTCAAGTCAGTCAGATGCCTGTGCAAATGCTTAATTATTCTACCTTATATTTTGTTCATGCTTAGCTCCCACCAGTCTCTTCTTCTTCTTTGATCTTCTTGATGAACTCCTGCGCCTCCTCTGGGGTCTTGAAGATGTGGGTTCTGCCCTCATACGTGGTCAGCAGTCTCGCAGGATAGATCACACCATGACGAATCCCAAGGTTGCGCAGCTCCTTACGTACGGGATCAAACTGCTTCCTCAATTGCTGGATTCCTGTGGCCAAATCTGGGTAGAACCGCACCTGCTGGTCCTGGTGTTTAATCTCTCCTTTAGCACGTGCAGCGTTGAAGATCTTCATCCTGTCTCTGTTGCTAAGAAACTTCATAATTAAGGTCCTCGGTGGTCCCTTATCTCTCCGTGGGCCAATACGATGTGCTTTTTCCAGAACCACTGCTGATTGCAACTCCTCGCTGCCCAGCACCTCCGGAATCCACTTTTCCAGAAAGGAACATACGTCCCGACCTTCTGATTCCTCTGGAAGACCCACCAGCCTCAAATTATTCTGTCTCGACCGAGATTCCAAATCCAAAATATTATCTTCCAGAGATTTATTTTTTTTTTCCAAAGTGCGCACCTTTAATTGAAGACGGGTGACGTCATCTTCAGCACTAGCGAAACGGAGCTCCATCTGCGCCGTTCGTTCTACACAGTCACCCAATTCCTTTCTTATTCCTTCCAACGCTGTCATAATCCCATCAAATCTAGAGGAAAAGTCCGCTCTCATTGAACTCATGGCTGCCATCAGCGCATCTGCGCCATTCCCCGCAGAAATCGCAGCGTTGCCAGCCTCCTCCGCCATATATGGAGTTTTGTTTGCTGCGTCACAGACCTGAAAGTCCGTTAATTTGGACTGTTTCGGCGGCTCGCTTTTTCCTTTTCCTGGTTTTCCAGCCTTAGGCTTCGCCGACATATCCTCGCCCAAATGCTGGGATACATTCTGTCCCAAATGAGAGAGTTATTTGCCGATTTTTTTTTTCCAGGAGCAGAGCAGAGCGAGACACGTCCGTCCTACGTGGCAGCCATAACCGGAAGTCAGCAGTCTTTATTTATAAAAGAACCCAACACAACATGGTGTCAGAAGCTGGTGTGCTTTCCATCCATCCATCCATCTTCTACCGCTTTTCCGGAGGTCCGGGTCGCGGAGGCAGCAGTTCAAGCAGAGAAGCCCAGACTTCCCTCTCCCCAGCCACCTGCTCCAGCTCTTCAGAGGGGATACCAAGGCGTTCCCAGACTAGCTGGGAGACATAGTCTCTCCACCGAGTCCTGGGTCTGCCCCGGGGTCTCCTCCCAGTGGGACGTGCCTGAAACACCTCAAGTGGGAGGCGTCCAGGAGGCATCCTAATCAGATGCCCATACCACCTCAACTGACTCCTTTCAATGTGGAGGAGCAGCGGTTCTACTCTGAGCCTCTCCCGGATGACTGAGCTCCTCACCCTATCTCTGAGGGTGAGTCCAGCAATCCTACGGAGAAAGCTCATTTCAGCCGCTTGTATCCGCGATCTCGTTCTTTCGGTCATTACCCAAAGCTCGTGACCATAGGTGAGAGTAGGAACGTAGATTGACTGGTAAATCGACAGCTTTGCCTTAGAACTAAGCTCCCTCTTCACCACAACAGACCGGTACAACGTCCGCATCACTGCAGATGCTGCTCCAATCCGTCTGTCGATCTCTCGCTCCATTTTCCCCTCACTCGTGAACAAGACCCCAAGATACTTAAACTCCTCCACTTGGGGCAGGAGCCTGTCCCCAACCCGGAGAGGACAATCCACCTTTTTCCGGCTGAGGACCATGGACTCGGACTTGGAGGTGCTGATTCTCATCCCAGCCACTTCACACTCAGCGGCAAACCGTCCCAGCAAGAGCTGTAGGTCATTGCTGGATGAAGCCAACAGGACAACATCATCTGCAAACAACAGAGATGAGATCCTGTGGTCACCAAGCATGACACCCTCCATTCCCTGGCTGCGCCTAGAAATCCTGTCCATAAAAATTATGAACAGGATCGGTGACAAAGGGCAGCCCTGGAGGAGTCAAACTCCTCCAGGCCGGTCCAACGGCCGGACTCTCCTCTCCAGTACCCTGGCATAGACCTTCCCAGGGAGGCTGAGGAGTGTGATCCCTCTAAAGTTGGAGCACACCCTCCGGTCCCCTTTTTTGAAAAGAGGAACCACCACCCAGGTTTGCCATGCCAAAGGCACTGCCCTCGACCTCCACGCAATGTTGCAGAGGTGTGTCAACCATGACAGCCCAACAATATCCAGGGCCTTGAGGTGCTCAGGGCGAATCTTGTCTACCCCGGAGCCCGGCCACCAAGGAGATTTTGAACCACCTTGGTGACCTTAGCCCCTGTAATAGGCAAGTAATCCCCCTCGTCCACAAGCCCTTCTTCCTCTATGGAAGGCGCATCAATGGGATTGAGGAGATCCTCGAAGTATTCCTTCCACCGCCCGACGATATCCCCAGTTGAAGTCAACAGTGTCCCATCCGCACCATACACAGTGTGGACGGGGAGCTGCTTTCCCCTCCTGAGCCGCCGAACAGTTTGCCAGAATCTCTTTGAAGCCGACCGAAAGTCTTGTTCCATGGCCTCACCGAACTCCTCCCATACCCAGGTTTTTGCTTCAGCAACCACCCGAGCTGCACTCCGCTTGGCCTGCCGGTACACCTCAGCTGCTTCGGGAGTCCCACAAGCCAACCAAGCTTGATAGGACTCCTTCTTCAGCTTAATGGCCCCCCTCACCACTGGTGTCCACCACTTGGTTCGGGGGTTGCCACCACGAGATGCACCAACCACCTTGTGGCCGCAGCTCTGGGCTGCCGCTTCAACAACAGAGGTGGAGAACATGGCCCATTCAGACTCCATGTCTCCAGACTCCCTCGGAATGTGGTTGAAGTTCTTCCGGAGGTGGGAGTTGAAGACCTCCCGGACAGGGGCCTCAGCCAGACATTCCCAGCCCACTCTCACTACTGTATATGTTTGGGTCTACCAGGTCTGAATGGCTTCCTCCCCTGCCATTGGATCCAACTCGCCACCAGGTGGTGATCAGCTGACAGCTCTGCACCTCTCTTTACCCGAGTGTCCAAGACATACGGTCTTAGGTCTGATGACACGATAACAAAATTGATCATTGACCTACGACCTAGGGTGTCCTGGTGCCAGGTGCACATATGGACACCCTATGCTTGAACATGGTGTTCGTTATGGACAAACTGTAGTTAGCACAGAAGTCCAATAACTGAACACCACTCGGGTTCAGATCAGGCAGGCCGTTCCTCCCAATCACCCCCCTCCAGGTTTCACTGTCATTGCCCACAGGCGCATTGATGTCCCCCAGTAGGACAATGGAGTCTCCAAGAGGAGCACCCTCCAGCACCCCAGTCAGAGACTCCAAAAAGGGTGGGTACTCTAAACCATCATTTGGTGCATAGGCACAAATGATGGTCAGGACCCGTTTCCCAAACCGAAGGCGCAGGGAAACAACCCTTTCATCCACTGGGGAAAATGCCAATACAGAGGCAGCAAGGTGGGGGATACAAGAATACCCACCCCTGCTCGTCGCCTCTCGCTCAGGGCAACTCCAGAGTAGGCCAAGCTCCAGCCCCTCTCCAGGAAACTTTTTCCGGAACTGGAGCTGTGTGTTGAGGTGAGGCCGACTATATCTAGCCGGTATCTCTCAACCTCATGCACCAGCTTAGGCTCCTTCCCCACCAATTAGGTGACATTCCACATACCAAAAGCCAGTTTAGGAAGCCTGGGATCAGACCGCCAAGGTCTCCGCCTTTTACCGCCACCTGATCCATATAGCATATGTGGATCAAGCATAGCATACTTAAATAGCACAGAGCCTGGCCGGGTCCCGTGGGCGGAAACCCGGCCACCAGAAACTAGCCATCGAGGCCCTCCCTTGGGCCTGGCTCCAGGGTAGGGCCCCGGTAACCCCATACCGGGCGGGGTACACTGAATCTTTGTTCTATTTATCATGAGAGTCTGTTGGATCGTTCTTAGTCTGGCCCTTCACCCAGGACCAGTTTGTCTTGGGAGACCCTATCAGAGGCAAATTGCCCCGGACAACATAGCTCCTGGGATCACTGGGGCACGCAAACCCCCCCACCACGATAAGGTGACGATCCATGAGGGGGCAACATAGCTCCTGGGATCACTGGGGCACGCAAACCCCCCCACCACGATAAGGTGACGATCCATGAGGGGGCTGGGGGTGTGCTTTGAGGTGAGAAAAGTCAGCTTTGCAACCGGCTAGCGGCTATGCCAGACAAAGTTCAAAGGGCTGCAGCTGCACCAATTGATCCTGTAATGGCGGCGGCTACTCCAGCGGCAACCTTCACCATTAAACCACCGGAGCCCTTCGACTTTGCGAAACCCCAAGAGTGGGAAAAGTGGATAAGACGTTTTGAGCGTTTTAGACTGGCAAGTAACCTGAATAACTCATCTGAGGCGAACCAAGTAAATACGCTGGTTTATTGCATGGGAGATGAGGCTGACGACGTGCTAAGAGGGCTCGAGCTAACGAGTGTGCAGCGCCGGCAGTACAAGGCCGTTAAAACAGCTTTTGATAGACATTTCGTTCCCAGAAAGAACGTGATTTACGAACGAGCAAAATTCAACAAGCGAGTGCAACAGCCGGCAGAACCAGTAGACTCGTTCATAACAGCACTCTACGCACTGGCAGAAAACTGTGAGTACGGTGCACTTCACGATGACCTCTTGAGAGACAGGCTTGTAGTGGGTCTAAAAGATTTGTCGCTGTCAGAAAGAATGCAGCTTGACAAAGATCTTACCCTAGCTAAAGCTATAACAATGGCAAGACAATCTGAAGAAATAAAACGACAACAAACTGACCTAAGAGGTGAAACTAGCGTTAACAGAACAGCCGTGGGTGCGGTACACATCAGAAAAGCCAAGCCAGACAAGTTCATAATCAAGGAACAAAAACAGATTAAGTCCTCAAGGCCTCAGCAGACAAAACAAGACAGTAAAGCTTGTTCCAAGTGTGGCAAAGCACCAGCACATGCAGCGGTATAGTGCCCAGCTAAAAACGCGGAATGCCATAACTGTAAAAAACGTGGACACTATATTAGAGTCTGTAGGTCCAACCCAACTGTGAATGAGGTCACTGACAATGCAGACGGACTTTTTCTGGGTGAAGTGGATCTAGGGGAGGATCCATGGCTGGCAGACATAAATGTGAGAGGAAATAAAGTGACTTTTAAGTTAGATTCCGGAGCGGACGTCACAGCGGTTTCTGACCAAACATTTGAAATCTTCAAGAAGAAAAATGAACAGTTGGAAAAGGCACAAAAACCACTCTATGGACCGGGTGGAACTGCACTAACCGTGTTGGGGTCTATGACAGAGACTATTACATACGGTGATAAGAGCGCTACTGAGAAAATCTATGTTGTCAAAAATCTGCGCATGGCACTACTGAGTAGAACAGCTTCCGTGAGACTGAAACTAATTGCCAGAATTGACACTATAGACCAAGAGACAGTGAGAAAAGCGTACCCCAAGTTATGCGATGGACTTGGGCTTGTTCAAAAGCCATACACAATTAAACTGAAACCTGATGCTAAACCCTTTTCGCTCAAGGTGCCAAGGCGTGTGCCACTGCCGCTCATGGGTAAAGTGAAAGAAGAGCTCGAGAGGATGGAAAAGTTGGGAGTCATCAGTCGCGTGGAGCAGCCAACAGATTGGTGCTGTGGCATGGTTGTAGCTCCCAAAAAGGACAAAGAAAAGGTGCGTATCTGTGTGGACATGACACCTTTAAACGAGTCAGTGTGTCGCGAAAGATGCATCCTCCCGTCTGTGGACCAAACGCTAGGCATGCTCACAGGAGCTCAGTATTTTTCAAAGCTTGATGCAAATATGGGATTTTGGCAAATACCACTGTCTAAAAAGTCGGCCTTTCTCACCACATTCGTTACGCCATTTGGCAGATACCACTTCAACCGTTTGCCATTTGGTATTTCCAGTGCACCTGAACATTTCCAAAACATGATGGTGACAGAGGTTACAGCGGGTCTCGACGGAGTCGTCTGTCACATGGATGATATCCTGGTCTGGGGATCCACCAAGGAGCAGCACAATGCAAGACTGCACGCTGTCTTGAAGCGCGCAGAGAAAGCCGGCGTTACGGTGAATATGTCAAAATGTGAGTTTGGCAAAAGAGAGGTCAAATTTCTTGGGTTTATTGTTTCAGCAGAAGGAATGAGGCCAGATCCAGACAAAACCCAAGCTGTTCAGGACATGAAAGAGCCAAACAATGTGAGTGAGCTCAGGAGCTTTCTCGGAATGGTGAACCAGCTGGGGAAGTTCATTCTGAACCTTTCTGAAAAGGACAAACCATTGAGAGACTTGCTTTCAACAAAGAACATGTGGTACTGGGGGCATGAACAACAAAATGCGTTTTGTAACCTCAAACAAGAACTGTCCTCTGCTCCTGTATTGCAGCTCTATGACCCAAACAAACCACAGAAAATATCTGCAGATGCCTCTTCATACGGATCGGGGGCAGTCATGCTACAGAAAGAGAGAGACGTGTGGTCACCAGTTGCTTACGCTTCCCGATCATTGACACCTACAGAGCAGCGCTACGCCCAGCTGGAAAAAGAAGCGCTGGCTCTCACGTGGGCCTGCGAAAGATTCAATGACTTTATCCTGGGTCTGCACTTTGAACTAGAAACTGATCATAAGCCACTAGTGAGTCTGCTGGGAGGACAAGCTTTGGATGCGCTTCCACCACGTATACAGAGATTTCGTATGCACCTAATGAGGTACTCATACACTATAAAGCACATCCCTGGCAAAAGTCTAACCACTGCCGACACGCTCTCACGCTTACCGCTCACAAACAGTGTTACTCACACAGACACAGATCTTATGGAGGACACTAACATTTATGTTGACTCTGTGCTAGAGGGACTCCCTACAAGCAGCAAATATCTTGCAGATCTCCAAGAGCAACTGCAGTCCGACAGCGTCTGTTCACAGGTCATGAAATACTGCACAGAAGGCTGGCCGGATCGTAACCAGCTACAGGGAGCGGTGAAGCACTACTGGTCTGAGAGAGCCGTTTTGAGTGTGCATAACGGACTACTACTGAGAGGCACGAGGTTAGTTATCCCCGCTAACATGAGAAATGCAGTTTTGGACAAGATACATGAGGGCCACCAGGGGGTGGTTAAATGCAGAGAGCGCGCCCGTCAGGCTGTATGGTGGCCAGGTTTAAGCAACCAGATTAGTGAAATTGTACTCAAATGCAGAAAGTGCATACAGGAAAGAGTTAATGTGAGAGAGCCTTTAATGCCCACAGATTTACCAGAAAGGCCATGGCAGAAGTTGGGAGCTGATTTGTTCACGCTACAAGACAAAAACTATCTGTTATTAGTGGACTACTTCTCTAGGTATATAGAGATTGCTCAGCTCAGCCCAACTCGCTCTGCCAATGTCATTGTGCATTTAAAATCAATGTTTGCACGTCACGGAATACCGGAGATACTGATCACAGATAACGGCCCGCAGTTCGCAAGTCAGGAAATGGAAGACTTTGCAAAGGAGTACTGTTTTGAGCACGTGACCAGTAGTCCCAGGTACCCCCAAAGTAACGGTGAGGCAGAAAGAGCTGTCAGAACAGTCAAAAACCTAATTAAGAAAGCCAGTGATCCATACCGAGCACTGTTAGCCTACAGAACCACAGCGTTGGCAAATGGCTACAGCCCAGCACAGCTTCTCATGGGGCGTAGGCTTCGTACCACCCTGCCAATGCTTCCAGAGGCCTTGCAGCCATGCGTGCCGAATCTGCAACAAATTCGTCACGTGGAAAAGGAGAGACGGATGAGGCAAACAGAATGTTTCAACAAAAGACACAGAACGAGAGATTTGGATAAACTGTTAGCCGGAAACTCTGTTTGGATTACAGATGCAAAAGCACAGGGCACAGTGACATCTGTCCACAAAACTCCACGGTCTTATGTCATCAGTGGACCACAAGGAACACTGAGGAGGAATCGCAGCCACTTAGTGCCTATGCCTTCTCCAGAGAGCCAAATGGAGACTTCACAGAGAGAGACTTCACAGAGACTTCACACAGACTTCACCGTGGCTGCATGGTGGCGCAGTGGTTTAGCACTGTGGCAGCACAGTTTTACCCTCGGCCGGGGGATCGCGGGGATCATGAGATCGTGGGTTCGATCCCAGCCCCCGACCAACAGTGAGCTGTATGGAGTTTGCATATTCTCCCCGTGTTGCGCGGGTTTACTCCGGGATTTCTCCGGTTTCCTCCCGCACACCAAAAACATGTAGGTTTAGGGCTCTCGCGCACGCAGCGACCAGCAGCCGGTGGCTTGTCACCAGACTGCAAACCAAGTCTACCTACGGGTACAAATAAGTAACAAAAAAAAAAAAACAAAAACAAAAAAAAAAATGACGCCCAGTCTGAGGAAACCTCCACAGAAACTCAGACTCAGGAATGCACACCTGCCATCATGAGAACAAGATCAGGCAGAGAAGTGAAGAAACCACAAAGACTGGATCTGTAGAGTTGCATGTTAATATTTGTGAAAGCAGAGTTGAGTTCTAAAAATGCCTTCCTTAAATAGAAAATAAGAGGCCTTTGCATAATATGTTCTTACATGGCAACAGTGTGGAAAAAAAAAAAGAAATGTTATAGATTTGTTAAAGGGGGTGATGTGTTAAATTTATGCTGTCATAGTTAGTTGACAAAAGGGAACAGAAATGATCTCATATAAAAATGTATCTTGTGTTTTTCAGCTAAAAGGGGTCAACTTGGCTTCAGTAAGGGGGATGTGGTGTAATCTAAGTATTACATATGTGGAGCCACTAGGGAGAGACACAGACCGGATGTTGTCAGGAGTACAGCACGATGGAGAATAATATGGCGGAGTTCGTGTGTTAATGTGTTGCAGCCAGTCAATAAAGGAGGCTCCGTGTTCACCCAAAGCAGCAGTCTTTATTTATAAAAGAACCCAACACAACATCAGGCACCAAGGGTAAACACATTAACATACAAGCAGTGAAACATGCACAAACATCCACATACACATTAACATGCCGTCACAGAGCAGGTCTTCATACAGTACATTTGCACCCCTGTGTCCTCAGGTGTGAACCTGGCACAGCGGGGGTAGAAGGCACATCTTTCTTTGGCTTTATACCCCCTAGTGCTCTGGCACCCTTATCTGGCTCTTCTCGCCTTTTCCCATTACCATTTCTGACTACCTTCTCCCCCACCAACCCCCTGTCCTGGGTGGAGTGCCATGTCCTCTTGTTTCCCCCACACAGCCCACCCGCCCAAACACCCAGAAGGGGTCCTATCCATCTGGACTTTTGGGCTTCAGCAACCGCCCATAGCGGCTGTAGCATGGAGCCACCGGGCCAGGTGAAACTCCTTCCTGTCGAGGTGGGTGGAAAGGGAGGTTGGTCTCTGGAGGGGGAAAGGGTGGGGAGGGAAAGGGTTAGCTCCATGCAAACCATTCTTTGCTGGGGAAACACAAACCTGTGGAGCCGCTGTAGGTGGTCGCCCACTCCGCAGAGCTTGAGCCAACACCACCTGTTCATCTGCCAACGCATAAGCAGGCTTCAGCCTGTCTATGCAGACGGTTTCCTTACGCCCCCCCAAGTCTAACACAAAATGCTTCTCCCCAGTTTCCAACACTCTAAGCAGGCTATTGTACGGTGGCTGCAGCGGGGTTCTGTGAGCATCGTGCCTGAGGAAAACAAATTTGGCGTTCTCTAAGCGCTTTGGAACAAAAGTGTGGGGAAAACAATGGTGCGCTGAGTCCGAAACGCTGGTAGCCCCTGCATCAGAAAAAAGGTGCGCGGGTGGGATGGTCTCGGGCACAGGGATCTCGGGCAAAAATTCTCCTGGAATCCACTGCGAAAAAAATAAGTTCTGCCGGGGAAGCTGCCAAATCTTCCTTAGGTGTGGAGCACAACCCCAATAGAACCCAAGGCAGGTGGTTGGCCCAATTTGCAACCGCCAGCAAGGCCCTGAGCGCTGCCTTCAGTGACCTGTGAAAACGCTTGCACAAACCATTAGCCTATAGGTTGTAAGCGGTGGTGTGGTGGATTTTGACCCCCAGGCTATCGGCCATTGTGGACCAAAGCTCCGAAACAAATTGCAGATCCCTGTCGGAAGGGATGTCCTACGGGGATCCGAACCATGTGACCCAAGCTGACAAGAATGCGTGGGCTACCTCGGCAGACATGGTGGAACTCAGCGGTACCACCTCCGGCCAACCCGTAGTGCGGTCCACGATTGTTAAAAGGTGTGTGAACCCGTGATGGTGGGAGGGGGCCCATTAAATCCACGTGTACGTGGTCGAACCTCCTGGCTGGAATCTGAAATGGCTCGAGGGGGGCTTCGGTGTGCTTGTGCACTTTAGCCTGCTGGCATGCGACCCACACTGCAGCCCGTTCTTTCACATCCCTGCGTAGGCAAGGCCAGACAAATTTGGACCCCACCAGTTTAACCAAGGCACGCATACTGGGATGTGAAATGGAGTGGACGGACTCAAAAACACAGCAGTGCCAAGAGCTCGGAATCACTGGGCGGGGGCGGCCGGTGAAGACGTCGCAGAGCAAGGGGGGGCACCCTTCTTGCACCACCCTGCTCTCCAGTTTTAATCCAGTAGCTGCAGACTGGAGCGTGCAAATATCCGCGTCCCCGGTTTGGTCGGCGGCCATAGCGGAAAAATCTATCCCCATGTAGACTGGGGAGACTAACGCGTGCGACAGGCAGTCGGCCACAAAATTAAGCTTACCGGCTACGTGTTGAATGTCGGTAGTGAACTCAGAGATTGCGGCCAAGTGCCATTGCTGCTGGGCCGACCATGGCTCTGCGACACTGGATATTACATACATTAGCGGTTTGTGATCAACAAACATGGTGAACTCACGGCCCTTGAGCCAAAACTGGAAATGATGCATAGCCAGGTGGAGAGTCAACAACTCCCGGTCAAATGTGCTGTATTTACACTCATTGTTGCGCAAAGTATAGCTGAAAAATGCAAGGGGCTGCCACGAACCGGAGACGTACTGCTTCACTACTGCCCCTATAGCAACATCAGACGCACCTGTGGTGAGCGCTATTTGCAATGACGGGGTTGGGTGGACCAGCAGAGCCGCATTAACGCAAGATGGCGGCGCGTGCACAACGCGAGGCTCAGCGTCCTACCAGATTCTGGGGACTAGCAGTGTTATTTCTGCTCATTTCGGGTATGTTCATTCAGAACAGCTCTGCTTTTACATCTTACACCCGAGATGAGCTTTTGAATATTGGTTTACAAAACAACGATAACGACCTTTTTATCAGCAACCTACGACTGAATCTACGTCTCATCCCGGAGCTCTGGAGAACTCCCGACGCTCGGCAGGCTTCCCGGCCGACCGGAAGTGCTCGCAGGCGGCGTAAGGACCGTAAACAAAGGAGGGGTAGACGCGGTGGGCTAAGAGCTAAGCTAAAGCTAACACCACACCGGCTATCGCTACCCAGTATTTTCCTTGCTAATGTACGGTCTCTGGCGAGCAAAATGAGTGAACTACGGCTTCGGATCACCAACAATAAGAAACTTATGAACTGCAATATCATGATTTTTACGGAAACATGGCTTCACAGTGGAATACCCGACAATGCTATCGAGCTAGCCGGCCTACACACGCTCCGGGCAGACAGAGCAGCAGTTGACTCCGGTAAGACAAGAGGGGGGGGATTGTGCATTTATATTAACAAGGCTTGGTGCACGAACTCTGTCACTGTTGAGAGACACTGCTCAGCTAACCTGGAGTTTCTCATGGTTAAATGTAGACCTTTCTATCTGCCACGCGAGTTCACTTGTACCATCATAACAGCCGCTTACATTTCTCCGGATGCTAATGCTAAGCTTGCTATGAAAGAACTGCATGCAACTATTAGCAAACAACAAACTGCACACCCAGAGGCAGCATTTATTGTGGCGGGTGATTTTAACCACTCTAACCTCAAGACAGTGCTTCCTAAATTCTACCAGCATGTCTCCTGTCACACAAGAGGGGACAAAACATTGGACCATGTTTACACCAATATTGTGGGAGCCTACACAGCAACTCCCCTCCCCCACCTAGGTCAGTCTGATCATTTATCCTTGTTCCTTACCCCCAAGTATGTACCGCTCATCAACCGGGTGAAGCCATCAGTGAGGACCATCAAAGTGTGGCCAGAGGGGGTTGACTCTGTACTCCAGGAGAAGTTTAGGAACACAGACTGGAGTATGTTCACCTCTCAGGCTACCTGTGGCTCCCACATAAACATCAACTCTTACACCCACTCAGTCCTGGACCATATCAACACCACTATTGACAGTGTCACCACGGAAAGACAGATCACCACGTACCCAAATCAGAAGCCATGGATGAACAGAGAAGTGCAACTTCTGCTAAAAGCACGTAACAATGCCTTTAGATCTGGTGATGCACAGGCCTACAGTTCATCCAGGGCAGATCTGAAGAGGGGCATCAAGAAGGCCAAGCACAGCTACAAGCTGAAGGTGGAGGAACATTTTGGGGACTCTGACCCCCGACGTATGTGGCAGGGCATTCAAGCTATCTCTGATTATAAGCCCAGCAACTCCATACCTATAGCCATGACTGTGCCCTTTCTCAGTGAGCTAAATAACTTCTATGCTCGTTTTGACAAGGACAACAATGAAAAGAACATCAATTTCCCACCCTCTGATGACCTCCACCACCTCACACTCACCCACACCGACGTCCGTAATGCACTGAGTCATGTCAACGTACGTAAGGCTGCTGGCCCTGATGGCATTCCTGGGCGTGTGCTGAGGGCATGCGCTGAGCAGCTGGCAGGGGTCTTCACAGACATCTTCAAACTGTCCCTGGCCCAGGCCGTGGTACCAGCGTGCTTCAAGACCACTTCAATAGTACCAGTGCCGAAACATTCAACACCATCGTGCCTAAATGACTATCGCCCTGTGGCACTGACGCCCATAGTCATGAAGTGCTTTGAGCGACTGGTCTTGGCACAGCTCAAAAAAGGCCTGCCCCCTACACTGGACCCTCATCAGTTCGCCTACCGGAGCAACAGGAGTACAGAGGATGCGCTTTCTACAGCGCTGCACTATGTACTCTCACACCTGGATGACAAGAACACCTACGCAAGAATGCTGTTTATTGACTTCAGCTCAGCATTCAACACAGTTATCCCCTCCAAGTTGCTCACCAAACTTGGGGACCTGGGAATCAGTACCTCCACCTGCAACTAGATCATGGATTTTCTGACCAACAGACCCCAGCATGTTAGGTCAGGCCCCAACCGTTCTTCCGTCATCACACTCAACACTGGTGTACCACAGGGCTGTGTGCTCAGCCCATTCCTCTACTCCCTCTACACCCATGACTGCAGGCCTATGTATGGATCCAATTCCATCATAAAGTTCGCAGATGACACCACGGTGATTGGACTCATCAGGGACAACGATGAGTCAGATTACAGGGCAGAGGTTGAGCACTTGGCTACTTGGTGCGCTGGCAATAATCTGCTCCTTAACACCAGCAAAACCAAGGAGCTCATAGTGGACTACAGGAAGGAGAGGGGAGAGACACATGACCCCATCCATATCAATGGCATAGCTGTTGAATGTGTCCCCAGCTTCAAATTCCTGGGGACCCACATCTCGGAGGACCTGTCCTGGTCAGTTAACACCACCAGCCTGATCAAGAAGGCCCATCAGCGCCTCTTCTTCTTGAGGACACTGAAGAAGAACCATCTGTCAACTGACATCCTGGGCAACTTCTACCGCTGCGTGATAGAGAGTACCCTGACCAACTGTGTCACAGTCTGGTATAGGAGCTGCTCTGTCGCTGACCGTAAGGTGCTGCAGCGGGTGGTGAAAACCGCCCAACGCATCACAGGGACTCCACTTCCAGTTATAGAGGACGTCTACAGGAAAAGATGTCCGCGCCGGGCACGCAGCATTCTTAGGGACTCCAACCATCCTGCTCATGGACTGTTCCAGCTTCTCCCCTCCAGAAGACGTTTCAGAAGCCTTCGGACTAGAACCAGCAGGTTTAGGAACAGTTTCTTTCCAACAGCTGTCACGTTATTGAACTTAGTTCCCCGCTGACTCTCTTACAATCATCTTTTACCATCCTCACCTGTACATAACTGCATAACTACATAACTACATCTAACTTATTGCACATTATTTGCACATAACAGTACTTTTAACTTTCTGCACTGCTGCATATATTTGCATATATTTGCTTAAATTGCACATACTGTTAATTACCGTATATACTGCACTGCTGTCCTTTGCACTTCTGATTGGATGCTAAACTGTGTTTCGTTACCTTGTATTCATACATGTGTAATGACAATAAAGTTGAATCTAATCTAATCTAACTAGCAAGCGCCATTTTGGTGTTTGTGAAAGCCTGGGCCCACTCGGGGGTCCAGTCGATGCTATCCATGGGCTTCTTTTTTTTGAGCACGCCATACAGCAGTTGCAGCAGTTGTGCTGCCCAGGGAAGAAAATGGTTGTAAAAATTGACGATCCCCAAAAATTCCTGCAGCATCCTCACAGTCTGTGGAAGCGGAAAATCCGACACTGTGTGCACTTCATCTGGCAGCGGGATCACACTGTCTGGCGAGATACAGTTGCCCAAAAAATCAATCACCGGCAGCCTGAACTGGCACTTTGCTGGGTTGACAATAAGCCCGTATGCTTCCAACCATTGGAAAACTTGTTTGAGGTGGCTGAGGTGCTCCTCCTCTAACGCGCTAGCTACCAAAATGTCGCCCAAGTAGACAAAAACGAACGGCAGGTCACAGAGCACCATGTCTATCATTCTTTGAAAGGTTTGCGCTTTGCCTTTTAACCTGAACGGCATGCGTAAAAACTCAAAAAAGTCTGAAAGGAGTTATTACCGCCGTTTTAGGAACGTCCTTTGTGCAAACTGGAATGTGGTGGTACCCGCTTACCAGATCCACTTTTGAAAAAAATGCACATCCCAGCCAGATGCACGGAAAAATCCTGGATGTGTAGGATGGGATACCGATCATGTTCCGTGGCGTTGTTCAAGTGTCAGAAATCTCTGCACGGCTGCCATGACCCATTGGCCTTGGGTACCATGTGCAGCAGAGATGCCCAAGGGCTGTTGGAGCACCTAACGATGCCCAGTTGCTCTAAGTTAGCAAATTCCTTGCGTGTGCTGGCTAGTTTAGCTGCGTCCAGGCAGCGAGGGCGCACGAACACAGGTGGACCTTTCGTTGTGATGAAATGTTTGACCCCGTGCTTGGTTACTGCGGCGGAAAAGGTGGGAACCGTGAGGGCTGGGAACTCGGAAAGCAAACACTGGTGCTTACCCCCTGAAGCTAGAACGTTAGCGTGTGTTGGTGGCCCAACTCCCTGAGCTGTGCAGGGCAAGGAGGAAAAAGAAACAGTGTCCACTAAGCGTCTGTTTGCAACATCAACAAGCAATCTGTGAGCACACAGAAAATCAGCACCTAAGATGGGGACCGAACATGCAGCTACCTCAAAGTCCCACTGATAATTGCATCTGTGTAAACACACAATCACCATCCTTTCTCCAAACATCCTGATGTGGGATCCGTTGGCAGCCGTAAGAGCCGGGCCGCTGCCTTCTGCCAACCAATTCCTGCTGACTGGCAAAATGAGGCTCTTCTAGAAGCCGAGGTCCACCAGAAAACGTCTCCCAAAACGTGTGTCCGTGATGAAAAGCAGCTTCACCCTGTCACCAGCGGTCAGCTGCTACCGATCGCTGGCTGACTTGTTTCTCGGCTTTTTTGAAGTGGCACCGCGGCGACAACATGGTGCTTCCTTGCCAAAACAGTGGTGATAAAAACAGTGTCCTGGTCCTGTGCCTCCAGGTGGCTGTCTCTGCCACCACCATCAGCTCCTCGACCTCGTTGGATTCCTTTGGAGAGCCCGGTATCGCTGCGTGCACGCTGAGAGCCCTGTTTGCCAAGATGATTCGGTCTATCTCTTCTGCCAGCGCGTGGTAATTTCTGGCCACTAGCAGCGGCAAGTTAGCGAGGATCGCCCGCATTGTAGCTGGTAGGTTCCTGAGGAAGAGGTGAGTTAACAGAAAAATGCATCGTCTTAGCGCGAACATGCTCTCTATAAGTTCCACAGCCGATTTGTCCCCTAACTCTGAGTGTGTGAGGAGCCTTTTTGCCCTCTCCCCATCCGAAAGGGTATAACTGTGCAGCAGCATCCGCTTGAGAATGTCATATTTTCCTTGGGCTGGCGGGCCTTGGAGTAGCCATCATGGCTTGCTGCGAGGCACACACATCCAGCAATGTCACCACATGATGGTACTTTGTGTCATCTGTTGAGACTCGGTGGAGGGCGAACTGGGCTTCCACATGAATAAACCAAGCGACCGGGTTGTGAAGCCAAAAGTCTGGGAGTCTGACTGCTGCAGTGCACACAGCGGTGGAAGCCTCCAACGGTAGTGTCTCCATGGTGGTGCTCGGTCCGTGTTCCATTTCACGTCTCTAGGTCACCAATGTGGAGGAAGGAATCAGACGAGACCATGAGCTGATGACGCCCACTTTATTCTCCTCCATCAAACATAACAGACTGAATCTGAGTGCCAGAGCGAACTCTTTTATACACTTTATTCCCGTCTCCGGCATCCAAGGTAAACACATTAACATTCAAGCTGTGAAACATGCACACACATCCACATACACATTAACATAACGTCACAGAGCAGGTCTTGATACATTTGCACCCCTGTGTCCTCAGGTGTGAACCTGGAGTAGCATTGGCAGAAGGCACATCTTTCTTTGGTTTTATACCCCCTAGCGCTCTGGCACCCTTAGCTGGCTCTTCTCGCCTTTTCCCCATTACCATTTCTGACTACCTTCTCCCCTACCAACCCCCTGTCCTGGGTGGAGTGCCATGTCCTCTTGTGTCCCCCATAGGAGCTCTGTGGCATAACGTTGAGCTGACTCACCCACATGCTGTTTGCGGTGGAAGAAGGCAGTTCTTCGGGCCATAACGTTGCTCACATTGCTGTAGTATTTCTCCATGAGAGCCATGCATTCGTCGAATGAGTCCACTTGGGCCAGAGTGCAGAGCACGAGCCACCCTTCTTCGCCTAGACTGAGAGCCAGCACAGTCTTTAGCTTCTTGTCATCAGTGTCACCCAGCCTGCCCGCGACAACATAATTTACAAAGATGTTGAACCAGCAGTGCCATGGAATCGGTGGTTCTCCCAGTGAGGTGAGGAAAGGTTTCACCAGCTCCATGACTGAGGGTTTCACCCTCATCGCCATTTGTTATGTCTGAAGTAAGCAAGCCGTGAGCCGTCTTACACCGAACAACGAACTCTTTATTATTTAACACACTTGACTATATACAAAATGGTGGCGGCACCCTGCATCATCCCTTTTTTTCCCTTGTCCTGTCAAGCAGCTAGGTGAGCAGAACAGAAGTCTGCTTCCTTTACTGTGCCAAACAGATTTACTTTGGCAAAAGGAGCTTTATGCAGTAAATATATGTACTGTATATTGTTTATAAACTCCTCTTGTAATAACTTTATTTTACAAATACTTTATTTAAATTGTTTTACCCATAAAGGACCTGACAGGGGGGAATGGGGAAAAGAGGGGTGGGGAGGGGGAAAGAAGATAAGATAAGATAAGCCTTTATTAGATAAGAACGTAAGAATAAAATACGTGTGATAAGATAAGATAAGAATAAAATACGATAAGAATTAATGATAAGAATAAAATACGTGTGCATGTGTATGAGAGCGTGTGCAAAATAAGTGCATGCATGTGAATGGTTTGCCAGGAAACATACGAAGAAGGTGGCCGGTCACAGCACCACCCCCCCACCTCCCACCGGAAACCCCGAGCAAGCAGAACAACGTCACCAACCTCCACAGAGCACAAATGCCCCGGGGTCAACAAGCCCCAGGACAGCCAGGCATCCGCCCCAGGAGGGATGGCTGATGGAGGCCGGGCAGCCAATCAGCCAGCGCGGCACACCCCAGCTCCCAGACCAGCCAACCCCAGCCCCTCCCCAGTGGGGCCAACGCCAGTCCCCAGTCCCCAGGTGCCGGAAGGCCAGTACCCCCATCTCCCGGGCTGGAGACCGGGCCGTGCCCCTGGCACGAGCCCCCCCAGACACCTCCACAGTGTTCCTGCCCCCAGTCCAGCGCCACTGCCGCACACCCCGGGGACCCCCGTGCCCCACACCCAAAGAAGGCGGCAGCAAAGCACAGGGGCCCCACGTGGGGCCAGCCCCCCCCATCCAGGATAGTCCACACAGCCAGGAGGTGCCACCCCCTCAATCCAGCACCCCCCGACCAGCACACACACCCATTCCCACGCACTCACACCCTCATGCTCTCATATGCACCCACTTGCCTTCCCCCCCACACAATCCCACACTCGCACTCCCGGACCCACCCACTCTCTCCTACTCCTGTGCCTGCTCAATCTTGCTCCTAATGTCACTCACCCTCAGAGTCACCCTCACCCACTCACGCTCACCCATACACCCACTCTCACTTGTGCTCCGACCCACTCACATCCACTCGTGCTCTCCCCCACAGAATCACCCACACTTATTCACCCTTATTACTTGGGGAGGCTGCGGCGTAGATGCAGCGAGTATGAATGCGCACCAGCACCCGGCAGCGGCTGGGGAGACTGCTGGCACAGGACAGCAGCCACCCCCCCACTGACCTGCCCCAGGGCGGCCATGACCACAGAAGCAGACCACCACCCCCAACGCCCACCCGAAGCAACTGATCAGTGGACCACCGCAAGCACTCCAAGATGCCACCCGACATGCAAAGCGTCACACAAAACCGACTCACCATCACCATCTCCACTCAGTACTCCCTCACTCTCACTTACTCTCTTGTTCAATCACTCTCTCACTCCCTTGCTCGCACCTATTCATTCGGCAGCACCAAGGAATTTTGACAACATGACAGGCCCCAGGCCTCCCACCAGGCCCCCGGCAGAAGGAGGGCAGCAGGGGTGGGGGAAGACCCCCGCCCCCATCTCCCATGCACGAATCATGATTGGCGTGTATTAGTTGTGTGGTGTGAGTGCGTGCAGGTGTGTGAACTACCAGAGTGCAGTTAAAATTTGGGGGATGGTGGTTGGAGCACTGCTAGCTACTGCTATAGGCAGTGGGGCTCCCATCCCCTCAAGCCCTCAGTGTCTCTAGTGCAATTAAAATTGAGTTGAGGGCGGCCCCACTGCGCAGTAGACAGAGGGATCCTCTTCACCAAAACAATATGGCACACCCCCACCCAAAACCCTAAGTTAGGGGTGTCCTATCATGTGCTATGGAGGGCCAAGACCCTGCAGGCTATACCTCCAACCTGTGTCTTCAACAGCAGATTTCACTGAACTTTTTCCCACTGATTGCTGATCAGTGAAAACACCTGCCGAAGAGACCTGGGTAGAAGAGAAAACCTGCAGGGTCTTGGTCCTCCATGGCACATGACTGGACACCTCTGCCCTAAGTGTATCCAATAAGATGTATGTTCTACACAGAATCGGGGGGGGAGGTAAGACTGGGAGGGAGGCGGTCCAAAAGGGAGCCCCCCCCCCCCCCCCAGAAGCCACCCACTGCCCCAGATCCCAACCCAGGGCGAGGGCCACCAGGCTGAGCTGCCCAGGACCCGCCAGTGTCACACCCCGGCACTCCCCAGCGCCACAGGCGTGATGGAGTGTCATCCATCCCTTACGTCTGACGCCAGCTAAGGCAAGCCCCAATGTCCAAACCCCCCACCCAATTCACACATTACACTGACCACGCCATTGTAGAAGGAAAAGACATTAGGGCAGCTTTAATGGAGTACTTTAACAGTGGGGAGCAATAACTTGTTTAGTGCCCTCCATATCATTTACAAAAGTAGTGCAAAATAAGATAAGATAAGATAAGCCTTTATTAGTCCTACAATGGGGAAATTCCAGGATTGCAACAGCACAGGGATAGCAACACTCAGAGCAACAATCAGAAGGCAAGAAAAAAACAAGAGCAGCTAGTATACATATGTACATATTAATATATATATATATATACTGTATATATAGACACACAGTGCGGAGCATTGTGGTTGGTGGATGCGCAGCACAAAGTCTAAGCTCTCTCTCCGCGGATGCGGCGGGCCAGCTGGATGTCTTTGGGCATGATGGTGGCCCTCTTGGCGTGGGTGGCGCACAGGTTGGTGTCCTCGAAGAGACCCACCAGGTAGGCCTCGCTGGCCTCCTGCAGAGCCATGACGGCGGAGCTCTGGAAGCGCAGGTCGGTCCTGAAGTCCTGAGCGATCTCCCTCACCAGGCACTGGAAGGGCAGCCCACGGATGAGCAGCTCCGTGGACCTCCGGCAGCGACGGATCTCTCTCAGAGCCACGGCACCGGGCCTGCAACGGTGAGGCCTACTCACTCCACCGGCGGCCGGAGTGCCTTTTCGAGCAGCCTTGGTGGCCAGCTGCTTCCTGGGGGCTTTTCCTCCAGTAGATTAACGGGCGGTCTGCTTGGTTCTTGCCATCGCTCTTTATTATTCTGTCTTATATTTCCTGCACGCCACCCAAACTCCAGCCCAGCACCCGCGTCGCTCCCGCTTCAGCTCTCCCGGTATGTCGAGCCTCTCCGTTAGCACCGGGTGGTGGCCGAGTGCTAGCTAGCTCCTCCCCGCTGCATCGTCTCCCGCTGTAAACAGAGGCTCCGTCCGCCAACTCGGGAGACCCCCGGGCGCGATCTGTGTGTCCGTGATACACATAGAGTGAAAGGTGTGCCGGATCAGAAAGCCATCACCGGATCAGAAAGAAGAAGGAAGATTAAAAGACTCAGAATTGAGCCGCTGTTGCAAAAGGCAGCCAACTCGTGTGGCGCCGGAACCGGAAATCATTAATGAATTAAAAATTCAGCTGACAATCGGTCCTCAATGTACTCTGTTTTGAAGTATTTATGGTGTATTTATAAGCACTGTGAAGCTCTGTTGTAATAATGCGTTAGGTAGACCTCTTGTGAACAAAACTCCTGCAGTATCCACCTTATTCCTGGGGGTGCTGCTGTAGGAGTGATTATGGGCAGAGCTTCCGGTTTCGGCTGAAGAAGTGTTAAATCAGTCAGTAAGAGTGGAGTATCATGGGCATTTAAAATAGCGTTTTTAAAAGTTTTTCAAATTCATTTTAATGTATAGTCCACATATGTGTTTTCCACTCAAGTGGCAGCTAATTTCAGCTCTTCTAGTTTTTGTATTTTTTGAATGGTTTTGCGTAGTTCTGGCACTTGCTGGTGTTCGTGGTTGTGCCAGACTGGATAAATGGAGGCTTCTCACCACAGCTGCACGGTGGCGCAGTGGTTAGCACTGCGGCAGCACAGTTTACCCTTGGCCGGAGGATCGTGGGGATCGTGGGATCATGGGTTCGATCCCAGCCCCCGACCAACAGTGATCTGTGTGGAGTTTGCATGTTCTCCCCGTGTATGCGTGGGTTTACCCCGGGATTTCTCCGGTTTCCTCCCACATGCCAAAAACATGCAGGTTAGGTTAATTGGAGACTCTAAAGTGGCCCTAGGTGTGAATGTGTGTGTGAATGGTTAAGGGATAGCGCCGTATCGTGGCTGCTTCATCCATCCAGGTGGTGGATGACCATCAATTTCCCCTCTGGGGATCAATAAAGTATACTAAATCTAAAAAAAAGGACTTCCAGTTATGGCGGCCACGTAGAAGGACACATATCACTCTGCTCTGCTCCTAGAGATAAAAATTCGGCAAATAACTCTCTCATTTGAAACAGAACTTTTCCCAGCGTTTGGGCGAGGATATGCCGGTGAAGCCTAAGGCTGGGAAATCAGGTGGGGGAAAAATTGAACCGCCGAAGCAGTCCAAATTAACGGACTTTCATGTCTGTGGCGCAGCAGGAAAAGCTGCGGATATGGCGGATGAAACTAGCGGTGGTGCGGTGACTGCTGATGATGGCGGCACAGGTGCAGTGCTGGCTGCCATTAGCTCAATGAGAGCAGACTTTTCCGCTAAACTTGATGGGATTATGGCAGCGTTGGATGCAATGAGAAAGGAATTGGGTGACTGCGTGCAGCGAGTGACGCAGGTGGAGCTTCGTGTTTCCAGTGCGGAGGATGACGTCGGCGGACTTCAATTAAAGGTGCGCACTTTGGAAAAAAAAAATAAATGTCTGGAAAATAATGTCCTGGACTTGGAGTCCCGGTCGAGACGGAACAACCTGAGGCTGGTGGGTCTACCGGAGGGAGCCGAAGGTCGTGATCCATGCTCCTTTTTGGAGGGGTGGATCCCGGAGGCGCTGAACAACGCGGAGCTAAATTCATCAGTCGTCTTGGAAAGCGCCCACCGAATTGGCCCACCGAGAGATAACAAGGCAGCACCGAGGACGCTAATTATGAAGTTCCTCAGCTACAGAGACAGGATGACGATCTCCAACGCGGCGCGAGCCAAAGGAGAAATTAAATACCAAGATCAACAGGTGCGGTTCTACCCAGATTTGGCCTCAGGAATCCAACAATTAAGGAAGCAGTTTGACCCCATCCGTAAAGAACTGCGCAACCTTGGGATTCATCATGGAGTGATTCACCCTGCAAGACTTCTGGTCACATATAAGGGCAGAACACACATCTTCAAGACCCCTGAGGAGGCGCAGGAGCTCATCAAGAAGATCCAGGAAGAGACTGGTGGGAGCTAAGCATGAACAGAATATAGGGTAGAATATTTAAGCATTTACATAGGCATTTAACTGATTTGAAGCATATAGCAAGTTTACAAAATATAGATTGTATTACATATTTAAAAAAAAAATATGATGTACAAAATTGCTATAAAATTTTGGAGTTAAATTGGAAAATTACAGAAGAGAGTTAATGTTACATTATTAAAAGCAGTAGAGTTAGGGTGATTGGGAGGATGAAGAAGGAGTGGCTTTGGCTGATCCTCGTGGGTGTGGAGCGGTCGATGGCTATAGCGGGAGACGGAATTTTTTTTTTGATTTTGGGGGGTTTACCACGAAGGTGGGAAGGGGGAATTTGTTTGTGTGTAGTTTGTAGGATGAATGTTCAACCACTCATGTTTTTGCTTCTCTGTATGAGCATGTTTATATTGCGAGGTAATCCTAAACCCCCTATTGATCATAGACCAAAGCGTTAATCTTAATTTAACTTCATGGAATTGCAGAGGTCTACAAAATTTAAAAAAACTTAAACAAGTTATGAATAAAATAAAAGACATAGGTTCAAAAATTGTGTTTTTACAAGAAACCCATCTAATAGAGGAGGATGTAAAAAGAACTAGAAAAGCACTCGGAGAGCGCAGACCTCCGCCAAGCGGCACAGTTCCCCCCATACAGTGTTTGTGTGTATGTTTTCAGATTCCCTGAGCATGAAAAGATATGACTAGCAATTGGATTCACAATGATTATTTGTTTATTTGACATGGACAGTGCAATAAACAGACAATTAATGAATGACAATCAATGTGATAGTGATAGGATTAGTGGTTCAGTAGTGTAAAACGGGGCTATAAGGGACGGCGGGTTGATAAGGGACACTTTTCTGGGAAATGTTTTAAATGTAATTCTGCTTTTTTTATTTTGAGCAGGACGCTGAGTTGTGTTGTTATTGTGAAATATCCATGAATCCTTCATCAAATCTAGGCGGAAGCAAAATTAAAAAAGCAGAATTACATTTAGAAAAGTGTCCCATATTACCCCGCCGTCCCTTATAGCCCCGTTTTACGGTAGTAAAAGCAAATGCCTCCTTGGCGGAGGTAATAAGCTGAAGTGTTGGTGTGTCCATCTCCTCCACTGACGGATGCAGATTGGTTAGACAGGTTGCCGTGGGTTTTATATTATATTGTGGTTCAACAGAATTATTTAAAAAAAACAAACTCATGAAATTAGAAATTAGAAATTATTGGGGTTGCGCTCCGCAGCAAAACAGAATGTAGAATTTTCCCCGGCAGAGAGGTCGTTTTTACGCAGCGCCTATAGCTGGGCGGGGAATTTGTGGCAAATAATCGGGCGGCGGACAGGTGGCCGTGTCAGGTTTTGCAGCGTGGCGCAAAAACACGCACGCTGGCGGGCCCAGGGCAGCAGTGTTTTCCGCGTGCTTTTGTGCCTAAAACGTTGAAGAACGCGGAGTTTGTGTTGGTCAGACACGACGACCAGCGCAATGTGCGCAGCGCCTATGGCTGGTGGGCCCAGGCCACCAGTGTTTTCCGCATGCTTTTGTGGGTAAAACGTTGAAGAAGGCGGAGTTTGTGTTGGTCAGACACGACGCCCAGCGCCGTCCATTGCGCCTGCGCACATGTTGAAAATGGCCATATGTCACAGTGTGGAAAAATGCTTTAAAAAATTCCTGTATGCAGACGGTGATGCGGATCATCCCCAAAATTTAATCAGTTCTTCCTTGTACCATTTCCAACAACGCCTGAAAGTTTCATGGAAATCCGTCCAAAAGTTTTTGAGTTATCTTGCTAACCAACAGACAAACAGACAGACAGACAGACAAACACACAAACCCTGGCAAAAACATAACCTCCTCCTGGCCTTTTCGGCCTGGCGGAGGTAATTAGGAGAAGATGGCAAGGAAGTGTGTTCACCTCATCATTTTCATCCCGAGCCAGGGGAGTTATGACTCTCATACATAAATCAGTCCCATTTCAAGTGAAAAATGTAATTGGAGACAAATTTGGAAGATATCTAATTATTCAAGGATCTTTGCTATTAGAATCAGAATCAGAATCAGAATCAGAAAAGATTTATTGCCAAGTACATTAACAGATCACTGATAACATACGAGAGAATTTGACTTGACACAGAAAATGAACCTGCATTTCCAGTGACACGGCTGCATCGGGGACGCGCCTGCCAACAGGATAGAGGGTACAGGTAGCATAAGAATAAGAATAATACGAGGAACAGTAGGAAGGAGCAAAAAAATCATTGATTCAGAATACTGGTTGCATAATCAATCAATATTATGATTACAAGGAAAAAAAAAAAGCTCTTGATGCACATACGCAAGACAGGATTCGGACACAAGACACAAGAGAGCAGTGTGTGTATCTTTATTCAGTTCATGGATCAATGTGTGTGCGCTGTTGAAGCAATGTTGATGATAATAAGAGAACAACAAGGGCACTTGGCAGGAGATGTTTTGTCTGGCTGCCGCCAATCGTCCTTGCGATTATCTGGGCAGGCTCTCCAGATGGCTGTCCAAGGCCTTGTGCTCGATGATTTTGAAAACACAGACTGCAGACAGCCAGGAGGAATTTTCATGGGGAAATTGAGCCAAATCGGACTGATCACAGAGAAGGCTTTTTATTTCTTCTGTAGATTCAGTACTTAATCCTTCATTGCGGGGCTTTAAGTCCATCGTGGAAAGACCTAAGCGAGACCATGATGTAATCCACCTTCCGAGACAGTTCTCCATTTGTCGCTATCAGGGTCTTCTCCAATTTTTCAATTTGACAGATGCACCTCGCCTGGCCAGCATTTTGATAGGTTGTATCCATCTTCAGCAATTTGCGGTACACCAGGACAATCCCAGTTCCAATCAGAAAGATCCCGATCACCATTATCACGAAGACATACAAATCTTCAATATCTTCGATAGAGAGATTAGTGAGACACAAGATCTTCCAATTACTTGTGTCACGTAAATAGCCCGCTGGAGCCGTTCCTGCGGGGCAGACAGCTTCCCCCGGAGCACTTTTCCTTGTTGAAAAAATAGTGTCAATTGTGTTCAAAGCCCAGCTTATTAACTCCATAATTTCTTTCTTTCGACGGTCGCAGTTAGACGCAGACAGACAACAGCAAGCTGGGATCCAGTAGTTGGGAGGGAAGGAAAAAAAGTCAGAGCAAGAGAGAAGGAAAAGGCGTCTGCTCTCTTGGGAGGGCGGAAGTGAAGAGAAAACATAAATCTGGTGAACTTATACGGTCCCAACATAGATGATCAAAAGTTCTTTGCTAATTTATTTCTTATCTTATCATCACTTACAGGGCAACATATAATAGCAGGGGATTTTAATTGTACATTGAATCCCGGTATAGACAGATCAACAGGACTGGACTGTACACACAATGGATGCAGGATGATCATTAAGCATTCTATGAAAGAATTGAGATTGCTGGATATATGGAGAGAAATGAAACCACAAGTTAAAGCCTACTCTTGTTATTCTAATACCTACAAGTCATTCTCACGTATTGACTATTTTTTGATCTCCACAGAATTAAGGTCCAAGATTCAAAACTGCTTTTATGATAATATTGTGATCTCTGATCATGCACCCTGTTGTCTCATATATGTAGATAAGAAATTGACAAAGGAGCCAGGTAGGTGGCAATTTCAGCATAAATGGCTTCAGGATGAGGAATTTGTTAAGTACATAGAAAAACAGATAGATGAGTTCTTCGATATTAATACAACACAAACATCAGCATGTATAAAGTGGAAGGCTTTCAAAGCTTTTATTAGGGGACATATTATTAGTTATACAGGTTCAAAATCTAAGAAGACTCGAGAGGAGAGAGTCCAATTGGAACACAAATTAAAAATTCTTCAAGAAAAAGTGTATGCAGGAAGTGACCCAAAGTTAGAGAACGAATTAATAATTCTGAGAGCTGAATATGACAAAAAATCAGCGAATAGAGCTGCCTCGAGTCTTCTAAGATTGAAGCAATCTTTTTATGAACAAGGTGAAAAATCAGGAAAATTATTGGCATGGCAGATTAAACAATTAGAATCTAAAACACCAATTACCAGTAGTATAAGTAACGGACAGGTAGTTGTAGATCCTTTAGAAATTAATAGAGCCTTTAGAGATTACTATGAAAAATTATATGATACAAAAAATGAAACTGACTTAACAAAACTAAATGGGTTTTTGGACGGACTATCTATACCGTGTATTCCAAATGAAAACAGGGAGATACTGGAGTCTAAAATTAGTCAAGAAGAAGTTGGGCTAGCCACTGATAATATGAAATCAGGAAAAAGTGCAGGACCAGATGGTCTTCCAGTTGACCTCTATAAAAAATTTAAGAATAAATTAATTAAACCTTTTTTGGAAATGGTTTTAGAAGCATTTCAAAATAGTAATTTACCATCATACATGAATAATGCCTTAATTATACTGTTGCCAAAACCAGGTAAACCCTCTAATAAATGTGAAAATATGAGACCAATAAGCCTATTAAATGCTGACCTTAAGATAATCTGTAAAATTTTAGCCAGACGAATACAAGAAATATTACCAAATATTATTAACCGAGATCAGAATGGCTTTATAAAGGGAAGACAAGGCTTCCATAATGTAAGAAGATTATTCAATATTATTTACTCTAATAAAGAAGCACCGGATACAGCTCTCCTATCACTGGATGCCGAAAAGGCCTTTGATAGGGTCGAATGGCCCTTTCTTTTTGAAGTCTTACAAAGGTTTGGATTTGGAAATAATTTCATAAAATGGGTTCAGATAATATATAATAATGCTACAGCAGAAATCCTAACAAACAGTAATATCTCAAAATCAATAAAAATCAATAGAGGATGTTGACAAGGCTGTCCACTTTCACCTTTATTGTTTACTATGGCAATTGAACCTTTAGCGATGGCAGTACGTTTACATCCGCAAATATATGGAATTAAGGTTGGACCAACAGAACATAAAATCTCCCTGTATGCCGATGACATAATTTTGTTTATGTCGAATCTTAAAAAATCAATTCCGACCTTGTTGAATTTAATAAAGAATTTTGGGGAAATATCAGGATATAAAATAAATAAAACTAAATCTTCAATATTAATGCTAAATGAGTCCCAGAGAAAGCACCCAGCTTCTGAGGTAAATCAATTCAATGTTGTAAATCAGTTTAAATATTTAGGAATTCAAATTGTGCCCAAGCTGGAATCAGTCGCCAGTGCCAACTACGAAGCCTTAATGACAGACATTAATGAGTTAATTCAGAGATGGATGTCACTACCAATGTCGATGATTGGGAGAATTAATATACTTAAAAGTAATATCTTACCCAAAATACTTTATTTATTTCAATACATTCCTTTACCACCACCTTCAGATCTATTCTCAAGAATTAAAGAAAAGTTAGTGGAGTTTATATGGAACAATAGGAAGGCTAGATTACGTCTGTCCTTACTATATTTACCATTTGATCGTGGAGATCTGAAATGTCCAAACTTTATGTTGTATTACTGGTCAGCACAACTGAGGTCTATGACATATTATTTTTCATCAAATGATCTCCCTCACTGGACTGAAATGGAATCATACAATTTACCTTTACCTCTTCCCATATTCATATACTCAGACTCGGCAAAAAAATTACAGAAACAAGTTAAAAATCCATTTGTAAAGCATATGATCAAAATATGGTGTGAAACTAAAAAATATTTAAAAGAACCACACTTACTGTCACAATTTAGTCCAATATGGGGTAATCAATATTTTAAACCAGGGAGAGCGGATGCTGTATTTAAAGTATGGAATTTAAAAGGGATCCAAAAAATTCAAGATTTATATTTGTCATGTTCAGATAATATAATGTCTTTTGAAGAGCTGAGGATCAAATTTAATCTTAATAGAACACATTTTTTTAAATATCTTCAGATTAGGAACTTTATTCAATCAAATCAAAACAATGCTCTCACTCGACCTATTTATTCATCCTTGGAAAAAATCTTGACGAAAGATAGTAAGAGAAAGGGTATTATTTCAGAGTTTTATAACTCATTGACATTATCTTCAAGTGAAAACTCACAGAAAAGACTGAATTATTGGAAAGAAGACCTGCAAACTGAAATCTCAGAGGAACAATGGGAATTGGCTTGTACAGAAGCTCAAACCATCAATAAATGTACGTCTAAAATTGATACATTTTAAATGGTTAATGCGGATGTATGTTACACCGGTGGAATTAAATAGATATAACAAAAACATACCAGATACATGCACAAAATGTATGGAAAGTAAAGGAACCTTATTTCATTGTTTATGGGAATGTAGAAAAATTAGAATGTTTTGGGAAGAGGTGAGGGGAACAATTGAAAAAATAATTTCAAAACAAATCATATTGAATCCTAAATTGTTTTTGTTGGGTCTGTATCCAGAAAAGCACAACTTTAATAAAAGTGAAAGAGCATTCATAGACCTCAGTTTGCTTAACGCCAAAAAATGTATTGCACTATTGTGGAAAAAGACTCATAGACCAGATGTGACTCAGTGGTTAAGACAGATGTTAACAAACCTTCCACTAGAAAGAATAACATACATACTGAAATCAAAGGAAACTGTGTTTGAGAATATATGGAGACCTTTTATTGATTATGTAAAGAATTTAAACATAACTTTTGAAGAAGAAGGTGAATGATGTGTGTGGACCTTATAAATTCCAAACTGGTGAATGTATAATATGTATACTTATGTAATGGATTGCCTAGACTAAACAGAGGAGCATTGTTGAAGACCTGTTCCTGTTAGTGGTTGTTGGTGTGTTTTAGTACATTTTTTTTTATTACTTTAGTGTTAGTGTTTGATTGTTTGTGTTATGTTTGTAAAAAAGGTTCAATAAAAATATTGTGGAAAAAAAAAATCTAAAAAAAAAAAATCTAAAATTTTCATCATAGGTATATCTCAACTATGAGAGACAAAATGAGAAAAAAAAATCCAGAAAATCACATTGAAGGATTTTTAATGAATTAATTGGTAAATTCCTCAGTAAAATAAGTATTTGGTCAATAACAAAAGTTAATCTCAATACTTTGTTATATACCCTTTGTTGGCAATGACAGAGATCAAACGTTTTCTGTAAGTCTTCACAAGGTTTTCACACACTGTTGCTGGTATTTTGGCCCATTCCTCCATGCAGATCTCCTCTAGAGCAGTGATGCTTTGGGGCTGTCACTGGGCAACACGGACTTTCAAATCCCTCCAAAGATTTTCTCTGGGGTTGAGATCTGGAGACTGGCTAGGCTACTCCAGGACCTTGAAATGCTTCTTAGGAAGCCACTCCTTCATTGCCCGGGCAGTGTGTTTGGGATCATTGTCATGCTGAAAGACCCAGCCACGTTTCATCTTCAATGCCCTTGCTGATGGAAGGAGGTTTTCACTCAAAATCTCACGATACATGGCCCATTCATTCTTTCCTTTACACGGATCAGTCGACCTGGTCCCTTTGCAGAAAAACAGCCCCAAAGTATGATGTTTTCACCCCCATGCTTCACAGTAGGTATGGTGTTCTTTCTCCTCCAAACACGACAAGTTGAGTTTTTACCAAAAAGTTCTATTTTGGTTTCATCTGACCATATGACATTCTCCCAATCCTCTTCTGGATCATCCAAATGCTCTCTAGCAAACTTCAGACGGGCCTGGACATGTACTGGCTTAAGCAGGGGGACACGTCTGGCACTGCAGGATTTGAGTCCCTGGCGGCGTAGTGTGTTACTGATGTAGCCTTTGTTACTTTGGTCCCAGCTCTCTTCAGGTCATTCACTAGGTCCCCCCATGTGGTTCTGGGATTTTTGCTCACCATTCTTGTGATAATTTTGACCTCACGGGGTGAGATCTTGCGTGGAGCCCCAGATCGAGGGAGATTATCAGTGGTCTTGTATGTTTTCCATTTTGTAATAATTGCTCCCACAGTTGATTTCTTCACACCAAGCTGCTTACCTATTGCAGATTCAGTCTTCCCAGCCTGGTGCAGGTCTACAATTTTGTTTCTGGTGTCCTTTGACAGCTCTTTGGTCTTGGCCATAGTGGAGTTTGGAGTCTGACTGTTTGAGGTTGTGGACAGGTGTCTTTTATACTGATAATGAGTTCAAACAGGTGCCATTAATACAGGTAACAAGTGGAGGACAGAGGAGCCTCTTAAAGAAGAAGTTACAGGTCTGTGAGAGCCAGAAATCTTGCTTGTTTGTAGGTGACCAAATACTTATTTTACCAAGGAATTTACCAATTAATTCATTAAAAATCCTTCAATGTGATTTTCTGGATTTTTTTTTCTCATTTTGTCTCTCATAGTTGAGGTATACCTATGATGAAAATTGGAGACCTCTCTCATCTTTTAAGTGGGAGAACTTGCACAATTGGTGGCTGACTAAATACTTTTTTGCCCCACTGTATGTCTGTTATGTTTTGTGCTCCAGCATGAAGTTTAATGTCACATTGACCTGCTAAGGTCTGTATGCTCTCCCTCCCCCTCCCTTCTCTTCCCTCATCTGGCTTATCATCCCAAAAGTGTTTTTCTTTTTTTTCTGATGGTCATATAAAGTACCTGTTTTACTCTCTTTGGGGCAGAGAGCTGAATTCTCCTGTTCTCCATTTTTCCTCTTATTGCTGATAGCAATAAAAGACTATTAACTCACAGATCCATCTGATTACTTACCCCAGGACCTTTAAAGTGTTTAGACAAAATTCGGTTACATCAGTGTCGTTATGAGCTACAGACAGAGAAATCATAAATCATGACTCTTTCTTTGTTTGCTAGCGGCAAGTCCCAGGAAAACCCTCATGAGTGCCTGGTATCATTGCAAAGCTTCGAAATCATACTTTCTAAAAATAATTATGTTTTTGTGGAAGACGTAACTCCCGACCGATCGAATGCGAGTTTTCAATCTAGCTGAAATATAAACAAATCATCTTTTTCTGGGTCAGTTTTTGTGTACTACCTACAAATTAAATATCATTTAGAAGGTCTCTCAATACAGAATATGGAAATAACGTTACCTTTTGGGACCTTGGGGAAGTCAGGTTATTTAGCACCTCAGACAGAGACAGGGAATAAGCATGGGAGAACAATGCCCAGGAAGGACAGAGGGGATTGAATGCAGTGTAGTGTAAATATCATGCTGTGTGAGGTGAAGTGCCATAAAACTTGTGAAGTGTGACTTGGGATATAGAGAGGAGAGCTTGCTGTAACCAGTCAGTCCATTCTGTGCTTGTGAGATGTGAGTGTGTAATAAATCGTCTGTCATGAATCTGCCTCTTCATTTACACTCTCCACACTGGTGACCCAAGACGTATTATGGAACACGAGGCAAGAACCCCGGAGCCGGCCCGGTCGGGAAGCCCCAGCGACGCAGCAGCCATTCCACAGACAGCCCGGACTGGAACCCCCAGCAACGCGTGTGCGGTTTCAGTCAAGCTACCGGATTTCTGGCAGCACAACCCGCGCTCTTGGTTCCACCACACCGAGGCCCAGTTCGCCCTCTGGGGAGTAACGGCCAACGACACCAAGTTCTACCATGTGGTAGCAGCGCTGGACTCCCGCACAGCCCAGCAGGTAGCGAGCCTGCTCAATCAGCCACCAGCTCGCAACAAATACGAGGCGCTCAAGGCTGCGCTCACCCAGCGTTACACGCTCTCGGAATGTGAGAGAGCGGAGAGGCTCCTGGCGCGGACCGAGTTAGGAGATGGGTCGCCATCGACCTGATGGAGAAGATGCTGGCGTTAATGGGCACGGACGACGGGCACTTTCTGTTTGACCACCTTTTCCTCCGGAACCTTCCAACAGAGGCGAGAGCGGTTCTGGCCAATTCGTCATTGCTGGCCACGCGTGACTACCGTGTGCTAGCCCAGGAGGCAGACAGGATCATCCTCACCAGCCGGGCGATCACAGTCAACGCGGCGGCAGCGGAGCCCAGCGAGATGACCAGAGGAGGCGAGGAGCCACCGACGGTAGCAGCAGCGGGGGCCAAGGAGCGCCAGAGAGACTCGCTCTGTTTCTACCACCGCCGCTTCGGAGAGAACGCACGCAAATGTGCGCCACCGTGCCAATTCAAGTGCTTGGGAAAACGCCAAGGCCAGCAGTCGGCAGCAGCTGCGACCCTCAGTGAAGAGAACAAGATGCTCTACACGACGGACGCGCGCTCGGGGAGGCGTTTCCTCATGGACACCGGAGCCCAGAGGAGCATCATCCTGCCGACCTACGCTGACCGGCTGGCAGGACCTAGCGGCCCCGGGATGTTGGCAGCAAACGGCTCGGAAATTAAGACCTTTGGTGAGAAGACACTGATCTTATCTCTACACAGCCATACATACGAGTGGACTTTGTCGTAGCAACACTGAATTACCATATCCTGGGGGCTGATTTTCTGTGTGCACATGGTTTACTGGTTGATGTTGCAAACAGGCGCCTGGTTAATGTACTGTCCTTTGACTCTCTCCCCTGTATAGCTCGAGCGACCCAGCCAACAGCACAAGCCAACGTCACAGCTCCAGGCGGTAAGTTCCACGCTCTGCTCACTCAGTTCCCAGCACTCACGGTCCCGACGTTTTCAGCGGCCATCGCTAAACATGGGGTGGAGCACTTTATCACCACCACCGGGCCGCCCGTTTTCGCAAAACCTCGGTGCTTGGACGCAGCTAAACTGGCCATAGCACACGAGGAGTTCGCCAACCTGGAAAGGTTGGGCATCATCAGGCGTTCGAACAGCCCATGGGCATCCCCGCTACACATGGTCCCTAAGGCTGAGGGATCATGGCGACCGTGCGGTGATTTCCGCAGATTGAACAACGCCACAGCGCACGACCGCTACCCGATTCCCCACATACAGGATTTTTCCGTTCACCTCGCCGGAGCATGCATTTTTTCCAAAATAGACCTGGTCCGCGGTTACCACCAAGTCCCAGTGCGCGCAGAGGACGTACCCAAAACAGCGGTAATAACTCTGTTCGGTTTATTCGAGTTCCTGCGCATGCCATTCGGGTTAAAAGGAGAAGCACAGACGTTCCAGCGCATGATGGATGCAGTGCTGCGTGATCTCCCGTTCGTGTTCGTCTACCTGGACGATATCCTGGTAGCCAGTACGTCCAAAGACGAACATGAAACCCACCTCACGACGGTTTTCTGGAGGTTGGGGGAGCACGGGTTGATAATCAACCTGGCGAAATGCCAGTTCGGCGTGACGGAGATTGATTTTTTGGGGCACCGCGTCTCTCCAGAAGGAGCGATCCCATTGCCCAACAAAATGCGCGCCGTGGCAGATTTTCCCCGGCCTCAGACGGTCAGGGCACTGCAGGAATTTTTTGGGGATGGTGAACTTTTATAACCGTTTCTTTCCCTGCGCGACGCGGCTCATGCAACCATTGTACGCCGCACTCAAGAGACAGAAACCCGCGGATGGAGTCGAATGGACCCCGGAGCGAGAGCGGGCATTCTCGGAGGTTAAAGCAGCCCTGGCAAACACCACACTGCTGGCGCATCCGGACCCGACGGCCCGGATAGCGCTCACCACCGACGCTTCAGACGTGGCCATAGGGGCTGTTGTGAAGCAGCGTGTCGCCGGGGCTTGGCAGCTGCTCGCCTTTTTCAGCAGAACTTTGCGCGACAGCGAATGTAAATACAACGCGTTCGACAGAGAGTTGCTGGCTCTCCACCTGGCCATATGCCACTTCCAGTTCTGGCTGGAAGGGCGCAGCTTCACTGCATTTGTAGACCACAAGCCACTAACGTTCGCGATGGCCAAGGTTTCAGAACCGTGGTCGGGCCGGCAGCAGAGACAGTTGGCCGCGATCTCAGAGTTTACTACCCATATTCAGCATGTGTCGGGTAAACTGAATGTGGTGGCGGACTGCCTCTCGCGCGCCGTGGTGGCCCCGGTCTACGTGGGGATAGATTACGCAGCCATGGCCGCGGCGCAGATTAGCAATGCAGACGTGCGCGTGCTCCAGTCTGGACCAACAGGGTTAAGGCTGGAGAGCAGGGTGCTGCAAGATGGCGCCCCCCCCCCAATCTGCGATGTCTCCGCGTCCGGTGGTCCCGGTCGTGTGGCACCACCTCGTGTTTGAGTCGGTTCACACTCTGGCGCACCCAAGAGTGCGCACGTCAGTCAAAATGGTGGGAAAGAAGTTTGTGTGGCCGAGCCTACACAAACAAGTAAAAGAGTGGGCTGCAGCCTGCGTGGCGTGCCAACGAGCCAAGGTACACAGGCACACAAAGGCTCCTTTGGAGCCGTTTCCGGTACCGGCTAAAAGGTTCCACCATGTGCACATGGACCTCGTGGGCCCCCTCCCTCCATCACAGGGGTGCACGCACCTCCTGACAGTGGTGGACCGCACCACACGCTGGCCAGAAGCAGTCCCGCTGGCGGCAACCACCTCCGCAGACGTAGCACGCGCTTTTTTAACAGCATGGGTGGCGCGTTTTGGAGTCCCGTCGGACATTACGTCCGACAGGAGCCCTCAATTTGTTTCCGAACTCTGGTCCGTGATGGCCCACAGCCTGGGTGTTACAACTCATCGCACAACCGCGTACAACCCACAGGCCAATGGGTTATGCGAGCGTTTTCATAGATCACTGAAAGCAGCACTCAGGGCTTCACTGACGGATGCAAATTGGGTAGACAGGTTGCCGTGGGTTTTATTGGGGTTGCGCTCCGCGCCAAAAGAGGATTTGGAAGCTTCCCAAGCAGAGCTCATTTTTGCACAGCCCCTACGGCTGCCCGGGGAATTTCTACCAGATAATCCCGCGCCGGGCAGCTGCCCGTCTCAGCTTTTGCAGCGTAGCACAAACACAGGCACGCTGCCGGGCCCTGCCCACCACAGTTTTCCGCGTGCCTTCGTGCCTAAAACTTTGAAGAACGCGCAGTTTGTGTTGGTCAGACACGACGCCCACCGCCCCCCATTGCGCCCACCCTATGATGGACCGTTCAGAGTGTTGGAAACAGGGGATAAGCATTTTGTGCTAGACGGGAGAAAATTGGCATAGACAGACTCAAACCTGCCTTTGTAGTGGCGGATGAGCAAGTGCTGTTGGTTGGGGCCCCTTGGCGTGGAAGACCCCCACGGAGAACTCCCCAGGGAAAGCTCGACGAGAGTGAAAGGACAGTGCATTAACCAAGCGCCTGTTAGCAACATCAACTAGTAAACCATGCGCACACAGAAAATCAGCTCCCAGGATTGGGAAACTCAGTGCTACTATGACAAAGGTCCACTTGTATGTACGGCTGTGTAGAGATAAAGCCAGCATTCTCTCACCAAAGGTCTTAATGCTCGAGCCGTTTACTGCCACCAGCCTGGGGCCGCTAGGTCCTGCCAGCTGGTCAGTGTAGGTCAGCAGGATGATGCTCTTCTGGGCTCCGGTGTCCACGAGGAAACGCCTCCTTGAGCACGAGTCCGTCACGTAGAGCAGCTTGTTCTCTTCACCGGTGGTTGCTGCTGCTACCGACTGCCGGCCTTGGCGTTTCCCGAGCGCTTGAATTGGCACGGTGGCACACATCTGCGTGCGTTCTCTCCGAAGCGGTGGTGGTAGAAGCAGAGCGTGTCTCTCTGGCGCTCCCTGGCCCCCGCTGACGCTACCGTCGGTGGCTCCTCGCCTCCTCTAGTCGTCTCGCTGGGCTCCGACGCGGCCGCGTTGACTGTGAGCGCTCTGGTGGTGAGGATGATCCGGTCTGCCTCCTGGGCTAGCGTCCAGTAGTCACGCGTGGCCAGCAACGGCGAATTGGCCAGAATCGCTCTCGCCTCTGTTGGAAGGTTCCGGAGGAAAAGGTGGGCAAACAGAAAATGCCCGTTGTCCGTGCCCATTAACGCCATTAACATTAACCCTGTTGGTCCAGACTGGAGCGCGCACACGTCCGCATCGCCAATCTGCTCTGCAGCCATGGCTGTATAATCTATCCCCACGCAGACCGGGGCCACTACTGCGCGCGAGAGGCAGTTCTCCACCACATTCAGTTTACCCGACACATGCTGAATATCGGTCGTAAACTTCGAGATCGCAGCCAGCTGTCTCTGCTGCCGGCCCGACCATGGTTCCGAAACCTTGGCCATCGCGAACGTTAGCGGCTTGTGGTCAACGAACGTGGTGAAGCTGTGCCCTTCCAGCCAGAACTGGAAGTGGCGTATGGCCAGGTGGAGAGCCAGCAACTCTCAGTCGAACGCGCTGTATTTATGCTCACTGTTGCACAAAGACCTGCTGAAAAAAGCGAACGGCTGCCAAGAACCAGCAACGCATTGCTCCACGACGGCCCCTATGGCCACGTCCGAGGCGTTGGTAGTGAGCACTATCCTGGCCGCCGGGTCCGGGTGCGCCAACAGTGCAGTGTTTGCCAGGGCTGTTTTAACCTCAGAGAACGCCTGCTCCCGCTCCGGAGTCCATTCGACTCTGTCCGCTGGTTTCCGTTTCTTGAGCGCGGCGTACAATGACTGCATGAGCTGAGCTGCACGGGGGAGGAACCGGTTATAAAAGTTAACCATCCCCAAAAACTCTTGCAGCGCCCTGACCGTCTGAGGCCGGGGAAAATTCGCCACAGCGCGCACCTTGTCGGGCAAGGGTATCGCTCCCTCCAGTGAGACGCGGTGCCCCAAAAAGTCAATCCCCGTCACGCCGAACTGGCATTTCGCCGGGTTGATTATTAACCCGTGCTCCTCCAGCCTCCGGAAAACCATCCTGAGGTGGGTTACGTGTTCGTCCTCAGACGCGCTGGCCACCAGGATATCATCCAGGTAGACAAACACAAACGGCAGACTGCGCAAAACCGCATCCATCATGCATTGGAATGTCTGTGCCGCGCCTTTTAATCTGAAAGGCATGCGTAAAAACTCAAACAAGCCAAACGGAGTTATTACCGCTGTTTTGGGTATGTCCTCCGTGTGCACTGGGACCTGGTGGTAACCACGGACCAGGCCTATTTTAGAAAAAATGCGTGCCCCGGCAAGGTGAATGGAAAAATCCTGAATATGGGGAATCGGGTAGCGGTCGTGCGCTGTGGCGTTATTCAACCTGTGGAAATCTCTGCACAGTCGCCGCGATCCCTCGGCCTTAGGGACCATGTGTAGCGGGGATGCCCATGGGCTGTTTGAGCGCCTGATGATGCCCAACCTTTCCAAGTTGGCAAACTCCTCGCGTGCTATGGCCAGTTTAGCTGTGTCCAGGCGCCAAGGTTGTGCGAAAACGGGCTGCCCAGTGGTGGTGATAAAGTGTTCCACCCCGTGTTTAGTGCTGGCCGCCGAAAACGTTGGGACCGTGAGTGCTAGGAACTGAGTGAGTAGTGTTTGGAACTTACTGCCTGAAGCTGTGACGTTGGCTTGTGTTATTGGCCGGGCCCCTTGAGCTGTACAGGGGAGAGAATCAAAAGACATTGCATTAACCAGGCGCCTGTTAGCAACATCAACTAGCAACCCGTGTGCGCACAGAATATCAGCTCCCAGGATTGGGAAGCTCAAAGCCGCTATGACAAAAGTCCATACACATAAATACGGCCGTGTAGGGATAAAGTCAGTGTTCTCTCACCAAAAGTCTTAATGTCTGATCCGTTTACTGCTACCAGCTGGGGGCTGCTAGCTCCCGCAAGCGGGTCGGCGTAGGACGGCGGGATGAGGCTCTTCTGGGAGCCGGTGTCTACGAGGAACCGTCTCCCCGAGCGTGAGTCCGTCACGTAGAGCAGCTTGTTTTCTTCACCGGCGGTCGCAGCTGGTACTGACTGCCGGCCTTGGCGTTTCCCGAACGCTTGAATTGGCACGGTGGCACACATCTGCGTGCGTTCTCTCCAAAGCGGCGGTGGTAAAAGCAGAGCGTGTCTCTCTGGCGCTTCCTGGCCCCCGCTGCTGCTACCGTCGCCGGCTCCTCGCCTCTGCTGGTCGTCTCGCTGGGTTCCGATGCCGCTGCGTTCACTGTGAGGGCTCTGGTGGTGAGGATGATCCGATCTGCCTCCTGGGCTAGCACACGGTAGTCACGCGCGGCCAGCAACGGCGAATTGGAAAGGACCGCTCTGGCCTCTGTTGGGAGGTTCAGGAGGAACAGGTGGGCAAACAGAAAACGCCCGTCGTCCGTGCCCATCAACGCCAACATCTTCTCCATCAGTTCGACCGCCGACCCATCTCCTAACTCGGAGCACCTCAGGAGCCTCTCTGCTCTCTCACAGTCCGAGAGCGTGTAGCACCAGGTCAGCGCGGCCTTGAGAGCCCCGTATTTGTCGTGGGCTGGAGGCTGTTGGAGCAGGCTCGCTACTTGCTGAGACGTGCGAGCGTCCAGCGCTGTGACCACAGTAATATCTGGTGTCGTCTGCCGTTATTCTCTGGAGGGCGAACTGAGCCTCGGTGTGGTGGAACCAAGACTGCGGGTCGTGCAGCCAAAAGTCCGGTAGTTTGACCGACACAGCGCACGCGTTGCTGGGGGTTCCCGTCCGGGCTGTCTCTGGGATGCTTGCCGCGTTGCCGGGGCTTCCCGTCCGGGCCGACTCCGGGGTTCTTGCCTTGTGTTCCATAATTCGTTGAGGGGTCACCAGTAGTGGAAATAAAGGAAACCAGACTTGCACAGCAGACGACTTTATTCACTCTCACATCAGTAATCACAGAAAAAGCATTCTCACAATACATCAGGGTCTCTCTTTTTATATCCTCCACCCATCTCACATCTACATGACATCTCGCATCACAATACATTCAACCCTTCTCCCCCCACTGTCTTCCAGCTCTCCTTCCTGCTACCTCACCATAATCTCTCCCATCTCAGTAACTATTGTCCTTCTCTGTTTACCCTCTGCATCCAGTCTGACATGATAAACCCAGCTTCTACAATATTACTGTTTTGAGGTGCAAGAGGCCGATGTCCCACATTTCTGATGCCAAAGTCATTGTTTTTTTTTAACATGGAAAAGTGTCCCATTTCATTGACAACCATATGTTCTTAACTAGTACTGGAAGTTGCTACCATAATTCACGCAAGGCATCAAGGGGCCTAGGAATAAGGTGGATAGTCAAGGCCACCTTAATGAATGAGCTAGGCGGGGCTGAAGCCCAGGGGCCTACGAAGATTAGGGGCCTATTATGAGCCAATGAAAAAGATCACATTGTGGGGGACCCAGTTAGCACGTTCTCTACTCAGACTGAATGGCACAGTAGGAGGAGATGCGTAAAAGCTGAGAAATGGATATGCGGGGCAGTCGGTGGCTTTCTCCTTAAGACTGCATGATAATATGCATTCTCCTCCGGTCTGCATAATAATGCACCGACAAGCTGGGTGAGAAAGGGTAATGTCATTGTAAATGTATGTATGTAATGCAAACACCCCAGGTTGCATGGCGAGTTGTATGGTATAAAAAGAGAGATGCCCACGACCTGGTTCATGCTTCTTATTCTTGTTGACTGATGTTAGAGAGAGATTAATAAAGTCAGCTCTGCTCCAGCTACTGCCTCGCCTGCTCGTTTCTCTCTCTACAACATTGTTGTTAATTGGTCAAATTCTATATCCATCACTTGATGTTCGTGTGTGTCTGGCTGCTGAGTGGTCCAATTTACATGTGGGTACCATGTAACAATAGCCTATCAGAGGAATTGTTTTGACATGTGACTATGCCAGCGCCAGTGAGAGGTAAGAAGAAATTAGCTCAGTCAAAATGTCTGGGAAAAAGTTTGTGAGTAGTGCTTATAAAATTATTGAGAGGAAAATAGCTTAGGGAAAATGAATTGCTCAAAAAATCCTGAAGAGTGAAGGATTTTTCTAAGCTGGAGCAACGATTGGAGGCGGGGCTGCTAATAACTGCACCGAGGAGACAGGTGGACCATTAAAGCACTCACCAGGAGGAGAAGACCACCAGATCCTTCCGAAAGAGAGTAGGCCGCTGGAGAAGGCAAGCTGAGAGATTGAGACCAGCACAAGAAGAGCCAGGTCTGATGTAAGGCCATCGTTGCTTACATTGTGGAGCGTGTAAATAATGAGGTGGATTTGACTCAGACATTTTATTACACATCTCACACAAGAAGCATAGACAGAATGACAACTCAGCAGAGACTCTTCTCTTAAATAGCATGGCATTCCTCTAGAAGCTTCTAACACACAAAAGGTCACATTGCATTCACTTCCTTAATCGCTTATCATTCCTCCAGAAGTTTCTAACACACAAAAGGTCACAATGCATTCATCCTTCACACCTCCCTGTTATCTCCCAGGAAACCTCTGCTCTTTGTTCTTGTCTAAGATGTTATACAATTATGCACTCGCCATGTGCCGCCATACGACCCCCCCCCGAGCATCTTGGATAGAACAATAAAATAACAGTCCATATGCTGTGGTAGAATCATTAAACATCAATCCACATGCTGCTTGGGCTTCAGTCTTCTCCTGTATCTGCTGTAACCAGGATTCACCGCCTCCGCGGCGCTGTCATGCTGGGGGGTTGATGTTTGAGGGGTAAAAGTCTGCCCGTGTGGGTGCTCTGGGGAAACTTTTCTCTGGGAAGCTCCCCGTGGGGGTCTTCCACGCCGAGGGGCCCTCACCAACAGCACTTGCTCGTCCGCCACCACGAAAGCGGGTTTGAGTCTGTCTATGCCAATCTTTTCCCTCCTACCCCCCGAATCTAGCAAAAAATGCTTGTCCCCTGTTTCCAGCACTCTGAACGGTCCATCATAAGGTGGGCGCAGTGGAGGGCGATGGGCGTCGTGTCTGACAAAAATAAACTCCGCGTTTTTCAAAGTTTTAGGCACAAAAACGCGCGGAAAACTGTGGTGGGCAGGGCCCGGCAGCGTGCTTGTGTCTATGCTACGCTGCAACAGCTGAGACGGGGAGCTGCCCGGCGTGGGATTATCTGGAAGAAACTCCCCGGGCAGCCGAAGTGGTTGCGCAAAAATGAGTTCAGCCGGGGAAGCTTCCAGATCCTCTTTAGCCGCAGAACGTAACCCCAATAAAACCCACGGTAGCTTGTCTACCCAATTTGCATCCGTCAGTGAAGCCCTCAGAGCCGCTTTCAATGATCTATGAAAACGTTCGCATAACCCATTAGCCTGTGGATTGTACGCGGTTGTGCGGTGAATTGTGACACCCAGACTGTGGGCCATTGTTGACCAGAGTTCAGAAACAAATTGAGGGCCTCTGTCGGACGTAATATCCGACGGGACTCCAAAACGTGCCACCCATGCTGTTAAAAACGCACGCGCCACCTCCTCGGCTGTGGTTGCCGCCAGTGGAACCACTTCCAGCCAGCGTGTGGTGCGGTCCACCATTGTCAGAAGGTGCGTGCACCCCTGTGATGGCGGGAGGGGGCCCACGAGGTCCACATGAACATGGTCGAACCACTTAGCCGGGATGCGAAACGGCTCCAAGGGAGCCTTCGTGTGCCTGTGTAATTTGGCTCGTTGGCACGCCATGCAGGCTGCCGCCCACTCTTTCACTTGTTTGCAAAGGCTCGGACACACGAATTTCTCCCCTACCATTTTGGCCGACACTCGCACTCCCGGGTGCGCCAAAGAATGAATCGAGTCAATCACGCGGCGGCGCCACGCGGCCGGGACCACGGGACACGGGCGCCCCGTGGAGACATCACAGATTAGGGGGGGCATGCCGTCTTGCAGCACCCTGCTCTCCAGCCTTAACCCTGTTGGTCCAGACTGGAGCGCGCGCACGTCCGCGTCACTAACCTGCTCCGCGGCCATGACTGCATAATCTATCCCCACGCAGACCGGGGCCACCACGGCACGCGAGAGGCAGTCTGCCACTATATTCAGTTTACCTGAGACATGCTGAATATCGGTAGTAAACTCTGAGATCACGGCCAGCTGCCTCTGCTGCCGGCCCAACCACGGTTCTGAAATCTTGGCCATCGCGAATGTTAGCGGCTTGTGGTCCACGAACGCGGTGAAACTGTGCCCTTCCAGCCAGAACTGGAAGTGGCGAATGGCCAGCTGGAGAGCCAGCAACTCCCTGTCGAACGCGCTGTATTTATGTTCACTGTCACGCAAAGTCCTGCTGAAAAAGGCGAGCGGCTGCCAAGCCCCGGCTACGCGCTGCTCCACGACCGCCCCTATGGCCACATCTGAAGCGTCAGTGGTGAGGGCTATGCGGGCCGTTGGGTCTGGATGTGCCAGCAATGCGGCGTTTGCCAGGGCTGCTTTGACTTCCGAGAACGCCCGCTCTCGCTCCGGGGTCCATTCGACCTTATCCGCGGGCTTCTGTTTTTTGAGCGCGGCGTACAGTGGTTGCATGAGCTGCGCTGCGCGGGGAAGGAAACGGTTATAAAAATTCACCATTCCCAAAATTTCTTGTAGCGCCCTGACCGTTTGCGGTCGGGGAAAATCTGCTACTGCGCGCACCTTGTCAGGCAGCGGGACTGCTCCTTCGGGAGAGATGCGGTGCCCCAAAAAATCAATCCCCGTCACCCCGAACTGACATTTCGCTGGGTTGATTATTAACCCGTGCTCTTCCAACCTCCGGAAAACCGTCGTGAGGTGGGTTTCGTGTTCGTCTTCGGACGCGCTGGCTACTAAGATATCGTCCAGGTAGACTAACACGAAAGGGAGATCGCGCAGCACTGCATCCGTCATGCATTGGAACGTCTGTGCAGCCCCTTTAAGCCCAAAAGGCATGCGCAAAAACTCGAATAAACCGAACGGAGTTATTACCGCTGTTCTGGGTATATCCTCAGCGCGCACTGGGACTTGGTGGTAACCGCGGACCAGGTCTATTTTAGAAAAAACGTGCGCTCCTGCAAGGTGAATGGAAAAATCCTGAATGTGAGGAATTGGGTAGCGGTCGTGCGCTGTGGCGTTGTTCAACCTGCGGAAATCCCCGCAAGGTCGCCATGAACCTTCAGCTTTAGGGACCATGTGTAGCGGGGAAGCCCATGGGCTGTTTGAGCGCCTAATGATGCCCAACCTCTCTAGGTTGGCGAACTCCTCGCGCGCTATGGCCAGTTTAGCTGCGTTCAGGATTTTTCCGCTCACCTCGCAGGAGCATGCATTTTTTCTAAGATAGATTTGGTCCATGGTTACCACCAAGTCCCAGTGCGCGCTGAGGACATACCCAAAACAACGGTAATAACTCCGTTTGGTTTATTTGAGTTCTTGGGCATGCCGTTTGGGCTTAAAGGGGCAGCACAGACTTTCCAACGCATGATGGATGCAGTGCTGTGCGATATCCCTTTCGTGTTCGTCTACCTGGACGATATCTTGGTAGCCAGCGCGTCCGAAGACGAACACGAAACCCACCTCACGACGGTTTTCCGTAGGTTGGAAGAGCACGGTTTAATAATCAACCCAGTGAAATGTCAGTTCGGGGTGACGGGGATTGATTTTTTAGGGCACCGCGTCTCTCCCGAAAGAGCGGTTCCGCTGCCTGACAAAGTGCGCGCAGTGACAGATTTTCCCCGACCACAAACGGTCAGGGCGCTACAAGAATTTTGGGGAATGGTGAACTTTTATAACCGTTTCCTTCCCCGCGCAGTGCAGCTCATGCAGCCATTGTACGCTGCGCTCAAAAAACATAAACCCGCAAATAGGGTCGAATGGACCCCGGAACGAGAGCAGGCATTCTCGGAAGTTAAAGCAGCCCTGGCAAACGCCGCATTGCTGGCACATCCAGACCCAACGGCCCGCATAGCCCTCACCACTGACACCTCAGATGTGGCCATAGGGGCTGTCGTGGAGCAGCGCGTCGCCGGGGCTTGGCAGCTGCTTGCCTTTTTCAGCAGAACCTTGCGCGACAATGAGCGTAAATACAGCGCGTTCGACAGAGAGTTGCTGGCTCTCCACCTGGCCATTCACCATTTCCAGTTCTGGCTGGAAGGGCGCAATTTTACTGCGTTCGTTGACCATAAGCCACTAACATTCGCGATGGCCAAAGTTTCAGAACCTTGGTCGGGCTGGCAGCAGAGGCAGCTGGCCGCGATCTCAGAGTTTACTACCGATATTCAGCATGTATCGGGCAAACTGAATGTAGTGGCAGACTGCCTCTCGCGCGCTGTTGTGGCCCCGGTCTGTGTAGGGTTGGATTACGCAGCCATGGCCGCGGACCAGGCTAGTGACGCGGACGTGCGTGTGCTCCAGTCTGGACCAACAGGGTTAAGGCTGGAGAAGAGGACGCTGCTTAACGGCATTCCCCCCTTAATCTGTGACGTCTCCACGGGTCGCCCACGGCCTGTGGTTCTGGCCGTGTGGCGCTGCCGTGTGTTTGAGTCGGTTCATTCTTTGGCACACCCAGGGGTGCGCGCATCGGTCAAAATGGTAGGAGAGAAGTATGTGTGGCCGGGCCTTCGCAAACAAGTGAAAGAGTGGGCGGCAGCCTGCGTGGCGTGCCAACGAGCCAAGGTTCACAGACACACGAAGGCTCCTTTGGAGCCGTTTCGCATCCCGGCTAAGAGGTTCGACCATGTCCACGTGGACCTCGAAGGCCCCCTTCCGCCATCACAGGGGTACACGCATCTCCTGACAATGGTGGACCGCACCACGCCCTGGCCAGAAGCGGTTCCGCTGGCGGCAACCACGGCCGAGGAGGTGGCGCGCGCGTTTTTAACAGCATGGGTGGCGCGTTTTGGAGTTCTGTCGGACATTACGTCCGACAGAGGCTCTCAATTTGTTTCTGAACTCTGGTCAACCATGGCCCGCAGCCTAGGTGTCTCAATTCATCGCAAAACCGCGTACAACTCGCAGGCTAATGGGTTATGCGAACGTTTTCATAGGTCGTTAAAAGCGGCTCTGAGGGCTTCACTGACGGATGCAAATTGGGTAGACAGGCTACCATGGGTTTTATTGGGGTTACGTTCTGCGCCTAAAGAGGATCTGGAAGCTTCCCTGGCAGAACTCGTTTTTGCACAACCGCTCCGGCTGCCTGGGGAGTTCCTGCCAGATAATCCTGCGCCGGGCAGCTCCCCGTCTCAGCTGCTGCAGCGTTGCATAGACTCAAGCACGCTGCCGGGTCCTGCCCACCACAGTTTTCCACGCGTTTTTGTGCCTAAAGCTTTGAAAAACGCAGAGTTGGTGTTTGTCAGACACGACGCTCACCACCCCCCGCTGCGCCCACCTTATGATGGACCGTTTAGAGTGCTGGAAACAGGGGATAAGCATTTTTTGCTAGATTTGGGGGGTAGGAGGGAGAAAATTGGCATAGACAGACTCAAACCTGCTTTCATCGTGGCTGACGAGCAAGTGCTGTTGGCGAGGGCCCCTCGGTGTGGAAGACCCCCACGGGGCGCTTCCCAGAGAAAAGATTCTCCAGAGCACCCACACGGACAGTCAAAAAGTTTTCACCCCCAGACATCAGCCCCCCAGCATGGCAGCGCCACGGAGGCAGCGAATCCTGGCTACAGCAGATACGGCAGAAGACTGAAGCCCAAGCAGCATGCGGACTGATGTTGATTGTTCTACAGCATGTGGACTGATGTTAATGGTTTTATCACAGCATGTGGACTGATACTCTCTTGTCCTATCTAAGTTGCTGGGGGGGGGGGGTGGCAACCTGGGGAGTGCATAATGGTTTACCACCTTAGACAGGAACAAAGGATGCAAAGTTAACCTTTTGTGTGTGAGAAGTTTCTAGATGCCCTAGTAAGATAACAGGGAGGTGTCAAGGATGAATGGACTGACTGCAGTCGGATGGGGGATTATCTTTTGTGTGTGAGAAGAGTCTAGACGGGGATTATCTTTTGTGTGTGAGAAGAGTCTAGAAGGATGTCATGTTATTTAAGGGAAGAGTTCCTACTTGTATGCCATTCTGTCTATGCTCCTTGTGTGAGTCGTGTAATAAACCGCCTGAACCAAATCAGCCTCATTATCTACACGCTCCATAAGACATGCTATTTGCAGTTTTCCAGTCACCTATGCAGGTTTTTAATTACCTCCGCCAAGGAGGTAATGTGATTGGGGTGGTTTGTTTTTTCAATTCAATTCAATTCAACTTTATTTATATAGCGCCATTTCACAACAACAGTCATCTCATAGCACTTTCAACTGTAGGGGGAACCCCCACAGTTGCAGAAAGACCCCAGCAGTCAGGCGATCCCCTGTGAGCAAGCACTTGGCAACGGTGGAGAGGAAAAACTCCCTTTTAACAGGAAGAAACCTCCAGCAGAACCAGGCTCAGGGAGGGGCAGTCATCTGCTGCGACTGGCTGGGGGGTGAGGGGACAGAGAAGATGAAAAGAACAGACATGTAGAGAGCAAACAGCATGATGGGGACTCAATCTATGGGAGAGAACAAACAGATGTTAATGACGAGCAAAAAAAAAAATTGCATTATTGGAGGTCCCCCGGCTGACTAAACCAATTAGCAGCATAACTAAGGGAGGGTTCAGAAACACATGATCCCTCGCTAATTGTAGGCTATATCAAAAAGGAAGGTTTTAACCCAATTCTTAAAAACAAAGATCGAGTCTGACTCCCGAATCCAGATTGGCAGCTGGTTCCACAGGAGAGGAGCTTGATAACTGAAGGCTCTGCCTCCCATTGTACTTTTGGAGATTCTAGGTATTACAAGTAATCCTGCATTTTGGGAGCGTAGTGCTCTGTTAGGATAATACGGTAGTATCAGATCTTTTAAATAAAAAGGAGCCTGATTGTTTAGAGCTTTGTAAGTAAGGAGAAGGATTTTACACTTAATTCTAAACTCTATGGGAAGCCAATGAAGGGAGGCCAGAACCGGAGAGATATGATCTCTCTTTCTAGTGCCTGTTAAAACTCTTGCTGCAGCATTTTGGATCAGCTGAAGACTTTTTAAAGATGTTTTAGGACAACCTGATAATAAAGAATTACAATAATCTCGAGCTAACAAAAGCGTGGATCAGTTTCTCAGCATCACTCTGAGACAAGATGCTCCTAATTTTGGCAATATTACGCAAATGATAGAAGGCAATCTTAGAAACAAATTTAATATGTGAATTGAAGGACAGATCTTGATCAAAAATAATTCCAAGGTTCCTCACAGAGCTATTAAGAGAAAGCGTAACCGCATTTAAACTGAAAGTTTGATTTGGAAAGGTATTTCTAAGGTTTTTTGGACCAACGAGAATGACTTCAGTCTTATCTGAATTTTTTGTAACTTTGATTTTTATTCATTTTTCATCATACATATTACATTCAGATCACAGTCTATATTTTAAAAAAAGGAGCTAGAGGAAGAAAGAAAAGAAAAAAAGGGGGGGGGGCAAATGTTGGAGCATCAAGTTTTTAGTTTCCATCTCTTAATTCTTCTGGTTTTTCCAGAGTCTTTGGTTATTCTTTCAATTTCTGTCTCGTTGTTGCACTTTGTAGTGTGTCCATTTCCGCCATTTTTTTTCATATTGTCTTTCTTGCGTTCTTTGTCGATATGTTAGTTTTTCCATTAAACGTATATCCTCAACAATGTCAGTCCATTGCTCTTGGTCAGGAAGAACTTCTGATCACCATTTTCTTGCGATTGTTTTTTTACATGCAATCAGCAAGATTTTAACTAGATATCTGTCCTCAGCCTGAATTACATTGTCTCTTTTAAGATCACATAAATACATCAAGTTACAGTTCATTGGTATATTATATCCTAATATCCTCTGTATTGTCACATGTATAGATTTCTAGAATGATGAGATTTGGCAGCATTTCCAAAACATATGTGAGTGGTCTGCATTTTGAGCCCCACAGCCCCTCCAGCATATAGATTGGGTATTTGTATATTTTCTTGGAATCTGTGGTGTAATGAAATAGCGAATCAGGTTTTTCCATCCAAATTCCCTCCATGTCCTTGAACTTGTTGATGTGTGTTGTGTTTTCCATATTTCTTGCCAGTTTTCTTCTGTTATGTTTAAATTTAGCTCTTTCTCCCATTTCTCCTTTATATAGTTACTTGAATGTTTGTTTGCCATAAGTTTCTGATATAGCTTTGAAATAATTCTTATTTTATTTCCTGCATATGAGCTTAAAATGAATTGTATAATCTCGCTCACATCTGTGTGGAGGTTATGCCTAATCTTCCTCATATAATAATCTCTCATCTGCAGATATCTGAAGAATTCTGATTTTTCTAGTTTAAATTTTTCTTCTCATGTTTACAAAACTCCCGAAATCTTTTTTTTCCGATATTGCCCCATGCTGTGATTCCCTTGTTCACCAGATTTTTGTATCCCCTATCTTGCTTTGCCGGTTCAAACTGACTGTCAAATGCTACCCATTTCAATAGTTTTATGTCCTCCTTTATATTATACTTTTGTACTATTTTATACCACAGTTCCAAAGTAAATTTAGTGATTGGGTCTATTTGTTTGATTTGCTTATACGCATCCTTATCTCCTATTATGCTTTGTACTGGGAGTCCCTCAATTTCCTTTTCCATTTCTTTCCATTTTGCCTCATATCCTCCGTCGCACCAACATATGATATATCTTATTTGTGCCGAGTAGTTATTTATTTAGCGAATGCAAAGTCCTTAAGCCAAGCAGTTGCCTCCTGGTTTGCTGTATGGAGGGTGTGTAATCCTCCTTCCAGTCTTTGGAGCGGGCAAGCCTCTATGATGTGTTCCATTGTTTGCTCCTCTCCACATGCGCACAGTGGGCTAGGGCTACTGCCCCATCTGTGAAGGCTGGCCAAGCAGGGGCCATGTCCAGTCCTGAAGCGATTGAGTGTAGACCACTGTCTCCTTGGGAGGTTGGTGCCCGGGACCTGTTGGTTGGGGTTTATCACCAGGTGTTTGTTTGGGACCTCCTTGGTCTCCCATTCCTCTTGCCAAGCTGTCTGGATGGTAAAGTCAGCTGGGGGAGGATTTTTCCAAATCGGCCGTCTGGATGAAAGTCGGGCAGTGGGTGGGGTGTAGATATCTGCATGGATTGGTAAGTGAGGAGAATCTTTAACTTTTTGGAGCATCCTTTGAGTTAATGCTGCTCGCTGGATGTGTGGAGGGGCTATGTTTGACAGTACAGAGAGCCAGGGGAGTGGTGTTGAGTGGATTGTTCCAGTTATAGTTCTCATGGTTGAGTTGAGCTGGGTGTCTACATGGTGTGTGTAAGATGACCTGGACCAGACAGGGGCACAATATTCTGCTACAGAGTATGAAAGAGCCAGTGCTGAGGTGCGCAGGGTGGAGACTGCCGCCCCCCATTTTGCACCAGCGAGCTTGCAGAGCAGGTTGTTTCGTACCTTCACCTTAGCAGCCGTCCCCTTTAGATGTTCCTTGAAGGATAAGGTCCTATCAAGGGTCACTCCAAGATAAGTTGGATTTGGGGCATGCTTAAGCTTGAGTCCGCTCAGGTGGATGTTTAGTTCTCTGGCAGCTTTTGCATTGTGGAGATGGAATACACTGGAGATGGTTTTTGCTGGGCTTGGCTTTAGGTGCCAGATTTTGCAGAACTGGTCCAGTTTGGCAAGATCTTCCGTGAGCACCCATTCCAGTGGTTCAAAGTCTGGTGCTTGGAATGCCAAACAGATGTCGTCTGCATAGATGAATTTGCGGGATTTTGTAGTGGGCAGGTCGTTTATGTAGAGGTTGAACAGAGTTGGAGCTAGAACTGAGCCTTGTGGGAGTCCGTTTTTCTGCATTCTCCATGCACTTGTGTTCTGACTGAGGTGGACTCTGAACCTTCGGTTACTCAGCAGGGTTTTTATAATTGCTGTTGCCCAAGCAGGGATCACCTTTATAAGTTTCAGGAGGAGGCCTTTGTGCCAGACCGTATCATAGGCGGCTGTAAGATCGAGAAACACAGCCCCTGTCTTCAGTCTGCTCTTGAAGCCATTTTCGATGAAGGTGGTTAGGGCCAGTACTTGTTCTCCTGTACTGCGGTCCTTGCGGAAACCTGCTTGATCCACACTTAGAATATCCTCTATTTCTGGGGAAATGCGTTGCAGTATTAGGCGCTCCATGATTTTGTAAGGAACGCTGAGTAGGGAGATTGGGCGGTAGCTTGCTCGTAGTTTGTGGTCTTTGCCAGGTTTTGGGATGGCAATGACCTTTGCTGTCCGCCATTTCTTTGGGATCGAGTTTGTTTGTGTGATCCTTGTGTAGAATTGTGTCAACCAGGTTAGGGCTCGGGGGCCAAGATTTTTCATGAATTCTGGGAAGATGTTATCGTATCCTGCTGCCTTTCCACATTTCAGGCCCTGTAGGACTTTCTCCAGTTCAGCAGCCTCGAAGGGTTCGGGGTTCGTTTCCTCTACAGGCATTTTTTGGTGTTTTTTTTAGCTCAGTTGTAACTGCTCTTCTGGTGTCTTTGTCTTGGGGTGCTTTGGCGATAGTCAGTAGGTGGGATGCAACTTGGTTGGGTGTGACGGATGCTCGGCTTTGGCTAGGGGGCTTCTGTGCAGCTCCTAGGCGACGGATGAGGCTCCAACATTTCCTGCTAGAGTGGGTAAAGCTCCGGTCAGCAACTGTCTCCTCCCATTTCTTTCGCCGGGCTGTATTTAGCGATTCAATGAGATGGTCTGCTATCTCTGGGTCCCCTGATGTTTGATAGGATTGTAGGAGGGCAGCACTTTCTCCGTCCAAACATGGGACATAGAGGGGTCGGTAGCCTCGTGGGATTGCAGTATGGGCAGCCTTGAAGATTGCACTGCAGAAGCGGTTGTATGTTTCATCTACAGTGATGGTGTGGAGTGGGATGGTAACAACGCTCCGGTCCAGAGTTTCACTGAATTTCTTCCAGCTGGCTTTGCGGAAGTTCCAGCGCATCTTCCTTGGGCTGTATATGACTGGAAGTTGTAGGCCAATGTGTACAAGCAGGGGCCGGTGTTGGCTGTGTGGAAAATCATCAAGAATGAGGATCTGTGTAGGATATGGCTCCCCATTCAAAGAGCTGGCCCAACACAGGTCAGGAGAATAGTCCTTCTTCCACCTAGCAGAGTGGAAGGTTCCTCTTTGTTTGGGGTCGTATATCAAAGCGAGGTCATTTCTGGATGCCCAGTCTGAAAGTGCCTCCCCATCACTGTCCACTGCTGGGTACCCCCAGTCAGGGTGATGGCTGTTAAAGTCCCCCACATAGATGGCAGGGTGGGGTAGGGTGGGTAAGACCTGCAGATCCCAGTTGGCATTAGGGGGCTTGTATACATTGACAATATGGAAGCCACCAATGATTATGGTGTCTGAGAAATGTGTTGTTATCAGGTGATTTGCTTCAACTATGTCAGAACGCACATAGGTGGCACGTCCATGTTTAGCATGTAGAACATAGTACAGGAGGTCAAAGCCTTTGATGGTGAAGCGGCCAGCTTCCTCTGTGCCAATATGAGTCTCTTGGAGGCAGATTACATCAATCGAATGTTGGAAGGCGAGGACTTCGATAAGGCTTCGCTTGGCTGCAGATAGGCCTTCAACGTTTAGTTGTAATATGCGAAGGGCAGATCCTACCACAAAGTGCTCTTGGGGCTGTTTGCTTTCGGCTTTAGGACTGTGACTAGGATTCTTCTTTGACTTGGCACAGAGGCGTCGTCTCTTCGAATTTAGTCTGCTGGTAGGATCATTAGCTTCCCCAGGCGAGCCCGGGTACTGGCGGAGGGCGCGACGAGAACGCTGATCCATTGCCCTCAATGAGTAGTAATATTCCTTTAGACTCGGTAGGCCCATGCCTCCTTTCTCTTTTGGTAACTGGAGAGTTTTATATTTCACTCTTGGCTTTTTACCTCCCCAAACAAATCTCGATATCATCCTGTCCCACTTTGAGAACTGGGCACCAGGAATCTCTGTTGGTAGAGCCTGGAAGAGGTAAAGCAGTCTAGGTTGTATGCTGATTTTGACTGTCTTAATTTTTGAATTCAGATCCATATTTAAGATTGACCATCTATCAATATCTTTTTTTATTTCTTGTTCCAACCTATCATAGTTTGCTTTGCAGAGTTTGCTTAGATCTTTAGGTATGCTCACTCCAAGGTATTTTATTTCTTTTTGTTTCCAGTTTAGTTTGATCTTATCAGTTATCTGGTTTTAAAGGGTTATAGTGGAACGTCAGTATTTGTGTTTTTGTTATGTTTATCTTGTATCCTGATAATTTTCCAAAATTTTCTATCAAGTTCATCATTTCCATTATTGATTCATCTGGTTGTTCAAGGTAAACTATAATATCGTCTGCAAATAGCCCAATCTTGTGTTCCGCTCCCTTTATTGTTACACCTTTTAATTTCTTATTTTGTCACATCGCTTGAGCCAGTGGCTCTATGAACAGAGCAAACAAGGTGGGCAATAGGCAGCATCCCTGCCTAGTTGATCTTTGTATATTTACTTTGTCTGTTAAGCTACCGTTTATCTTGATTCTTGCCACAGCTTTTTGATACAGTGTCTTTATGCATTGTACTGATTTTCCGTTAAATCCAAAGCGTTCCAGCACATTATATAGGAACATCCAATTAACCCTATCAAATGCTTTTTCTGCGTCTAAACTCATTATTACTGCGCTTTTCTTTTCTTTATGTATTTGATTAATTATATGTATTGTTCTCCTGATATCATCATGTGTTTGGCGTCCCTCTATGAAACCAGTTTGATCATCCTCTATCAATTCCGTCAAGAATGTCTTTATTCGTTTACAGATAATTGTTGTATATATTTTATAATCCACATTTAATAAAGAGATTGGCCTATAGTTTCCGCATTGTTCCCTATCTTTCCCTGGCTTTAAAATGACTAAAATAATGGCTTTGTTCCATGATAGAGGTATTTTGTTGTTGTTTAATGTCCAATTAAATGACTTTAGGAGCTGTGGCGTGAGTTCTTCTATAAACAGTTTATAAAACTCAGATGGGTATCCATCACTACCTGGTGATTTACCGTTTTTAAGTGACTTAATCACATCTTTAATCTCTTGTGTTGTTATTTCTGCTGTTAGCTTTTCATTTTGTTGGTTTCCTATTGATGGCAAGTCCAATGTGCATAGAAATTTTTTAATATCCTTAACATTTGTCTCTTCAGGTTGCGAGTATAGTTCTTGATAGAAATTATGGAATATTTCTTCGATGTTTTCTGGGTTAACTGTGGTTTTATTTGTGATGGGGTCCTTAATCTTATATACATTATTCACTGTTTGTTGTTTTCTTTACCGTTTTGCCAGCAGTTTTGTGGCCTTTGGCCCCGTTTCATAATATTTTTGTTTTAAATATCTATTTTTCCTTTCAATTTCTTCTATTTGTATTTCTTTTATCTTTATTTTTTCTTCCTTAATTTCTTGATATATTTTTGGGTCATTTGTGCTTTGATGTTTACGTTCTAATTCCCTCAGTCTCTCACATCTTTGTTCATATGTTTCCAGTTTAGACTTATTTGCTTTTCCATATTCAACAATTAATTTACCTCTTAACACGGCTTTTAGTGCATCCCATAGTATTGTTGGGTCCACTTCTTCATTATCATTCTCCTCGATATACTCGTTTATGTTTACTTTTATTCTTTCTTTCATTTTCTCATCATTTAACAGTCCTACATTAAGTTTCCATGTTGTTTGTCATTTTCTATTGTTTAAATACGTATATTTCCATGTATATAGGATTATGATCTGATATTTCTGCCCCTCCAATCCGACAATTTCTCACCCTGTGTCTGTCACCTTCATTCATAAGGAAGTAATCTATTCTAGAGTGTACTTTATGGACTGCTGAATAATGTGTATAGTCTTTTTCGAGTGGGTGCAGGTCCCTCCATATGTCTACCATACCCATTTCTGCCAGTGAGGTTCTTATGAACTTTGTTACATGTTTTTTTGTCTTCTTAACACTTGTTGTGTCAACTTCATGATCCATGACGGCATTTAAGTCTCCTCCACAAATTAGGACTCCTTCACTGTGTGTTGCTATGAGATCAAACAGTTGTTGAAAAAAACCCTTGTCACTTTCTGGTGTGGCATAGATGTTCACTAATGTGATCTGCATACCATCTATTCTTCCCTTTATTATTACATACCTGCCTTCTTTATCCTGGATTTCTTGTTCACATTCAAATTGTATTTTATTTGAAATTAGTATCATAACCCCCCTTTTAGTTCCTCCCTTAAATGAACTGTAGTAGGAGTTCTTATAGCCAAATCTCTTTAGTTTCTCATGTTCTGTCTTGCTCAAATGTGTCTCTTGCATAAATATAATTTCAGCTTTTTCCTTCTTGAATTTTCTTATTATTCTTTCCCTTTTAACAGGTGAGTTCAGACCATTCACGTTTAATGTCATTATCTTAAGATTTTTAACCATATTCATGTTTTTCCATTTTTTTAACTTGTGCTCCTAACCCCTTTAACAACAAAACTAACACATATTTGTACAAAAACACATTACCAAATCTCGACCTCCGTACTTTGGGCCTTTCTTCTGCCCATTGGTCCCTGTTGGTGGGTGGAGGGAATGCCCTCACCGAGTGAGGGGCCCTCCCTAGACCTGTATTTACTATCCAAGTAATAGCCATTAGTCTAGAAATGTCCAACAAAAATCACTTAAACCTCTCCTAGCCGTTTGTTTCTCTTTTACCTTGTCTTCTTGGCCTTCATTTCTTCTGTGTCCTTCTTAATCTTTGTTATAATCTAGGTTTTCCGTTGAAAGCCTTGCAGTTTTTCTTGGGCCCGGTGCGCCACGTCCGTCTCCCGTCTTCTGCCGCTCACTCGCCTCCACTCCGGCTGTCGCGATGCGTTCAGTGCCACCGCTGCCCCAGCCGCTTCCTCCGGTACACTCACCACAAAGCCTCGCTCCGTCATGTCCCGCGCTGCCTCTCTGGCCGTGTTGTAGGTTTTCACGCCGTCCTCCCAATGAATTCTCATCTTCGTTAGCGGCGTTTGGAATCTAATTTTTTTCTCTTTCAGCATTTTTTTAATGTTGGCATATTTCTTTCGCTGCTGCACAATTTCTGTCGGGTAGTCATGGTCAAAGAATATCTGTTTGTCGCTGACTCGTATCTTTTTTTTCCACGCTTGTGTCAGGATTCTTTCCTTTATGTCGTATTTCAGAAAGTTTACCACAACTGACCTGGGTGTAGAGTTTGGATTCGGGTTCTGTGCCGAGGCTCTGAGCGCTCGTTGGATCTGCAGGTCTGTTTCATCGGGCAGCTCAAGCTCTTTTTTTAAGAAATGATCCATGAATTTCGTCATCGAGTTGCCTTCTGTGCCCTCCGGAATCCCGAAGATGCGTATATTGCTCCGCCTGGACCTGCTCTCCAGGTCGGTTATTTTTTCCTGCATCCTCTGTGTTTGTGCCGTCAGGGTCTGCAGCCGCTCGCTTGCCTTGGTCTTCCAGTCTTCCAACTCCGATATTCGAGCCTGTGTTTCTGTCATACATGCCCGTTGAGTGCGCAGCTCCTCCATGTTTTCAGCTAGCTTGCGCTCCATTTCTCTTCGGAGACCCATAATTTCCTCCTTCATCTCTTTTTTCAGCTTTTCCTTAAGAGCCGTTAAATCCTGTTGAAGTTGTCGCTTGAAGTCTTTTATGTCTTTACCTATATTGGCAATGCCAGTGTTCATAATATCGAGTTTGGCGTCCTCCATTTTCTCTGTTGTAGTCACCTCGTTTTTTTGGGCCTCGTGTTCAGCGATTTCTCCTGCGTTGTTGAAGAGGGATTCTTTAATTTTACCCTGCTTTTGTCCGTGTGCCTGGCTTCTTCGTGTTTTCATCCCTTGGTTTATTGATCCATTTATGTCGAGTTGGCCATTTACCAATGATTTTTAATCTGACTAGGGAGAGCTCTCTGTTTAAGCGTTATGTCTCTCCGCCATCTTCCCGGAAGTCCCAGTCTTATCTGAATTTAATAGCAGGAAATTACAAGTCATCCAAGCTTTGATTTCCTTAAGACAGGCTTCCAACTTGGCTAATTGATTGCTATCATCTGGCTTCATTGACAGGTATAATTGTATGTCATCTGCATAACAATGAAAATGTATGCAGTGCTTTCTAATAATGTTGCCTAACAGAAGCATATATAAACTAAAAAGAGTAGGGCCTAGCACAGATCCCTGTGGAACTCCATGACTGAGCTTTGAGTTGAAAGAAAACTCATTATTGACATAAACAAACTGGAACTTATCAGATAAATAAGATCTAAACCACTGCAACGAAGTTCCATTAAGTCCAACATAGTGTTCTAATCTATCAAGTAGAATATTATGATCGATAGTATCAAAAGCTACACTAAGGTCTAAAAGGACAAGTACAGAACCCAGTCCATTATCAGATGCGAATAGGAGGTTGTTAGTGACCTTCGCTAAGGCTGTTTCAGTACTATGATGGATTCTAAACCCAGATTGAAACTCTTCAAGTAAACCATTTCCCTGCAGGTGGTCAAATAATTGCGTAGCAACAACTCTTTCTAAGATTTTTGAAATGAAAGGGAGATCAGAGATTGGTCTATAGTTAGCTAAAGCTCCTGGATCTAGCTTTGGCTTTTTGAGTAAGGGTTTAATTACAGCTGTTTTAAAAGCCTGCGGTACATGGCCTAAAGTTAATGAAGAATTGATTATATGAAGAATAAAGCTACCAATAAGTGGGAAGACTTCTTTAAATAACCTGGTAGGAATAGGGTCTAAAAGACAAGTTGAAGGTTTGGATGAGGAAACTATTTTGTCTAACTCACAAAGGTCAATTGGAGTAAACTCATCAAGACAGACATCAGTTGAAGGAGTTGTAGTAGTTACTGTATTTAAGTTAACAGTGGGAAGAATCTGATTGATTTGATCTCTAATGGATGAAATTTTATTCTTGAAAAAGTTCATAAAGTCCTGACTAGTAAGCTCTAAGGGGATGCTAGGATTGACAGAGTCCTGACTCTTTGTCAACCTGGCTACAGTACTGAAAAGAAACCTGGGATTATTCTTGTTCTCTTCTATTAATGCAGAATAATAACTTGTTCTAGCTTTTCTAAGAGATTTTTTATAAATTAAAAGATGATTTCTCCAAGCTAAATAGATTTCATCTAAATTAGTGGAGTGCCATTTTCTTTCTAATTGACAAGTCTTCTGTTTTAAGGTACGAGTTTCTGTGTTGAACCAAGGAGTTAGAAATCTCTGATTAGACTTTTTCCTTTTTAAGGGGGCCACCAAGTCTAGAGTCTGATGCAGAGAAGCTGTAACACTATCTACCATGCTATCAATTACAGAAGGAGCAAGCTGTCTATAGCTTATTTCCGTTGTGTTGACACATGGCATAGAGGAAACAATCTGCATAAATTTGGTAACAGCATCATCTGAGAGGCATCTACTGTAGTAATATTTTTCTTTTGGAGCCAAATAGTCAGAAATAGCAAAATCAAAGGTTAACAGACAATGGTCTGACAGTACAGGGTTATGAGGAGACACTACCAGATTTTCTATTTCTATGCCATATGTCAGAAAAAGGTCCAACGTATGGTGGAGATAATGAGTAGAATTTCCTACTTTCTGAGAAAACCCAATCAAGTCTAATATTGAATTAAATGCCACATTAAGGCAGTCACTATCTATGATATATATCTACGTATATATTAAAGTCCCCTACTATAATTATTCTATCTGATTTCAGCACTAAATCGGCTAAGAATTCAGCAAATTCGGATAAAAATTCTGAGTAGGTTGATGGAGGACGATAAACTATGGCAAATAAAATTGGGTTTAGCCTAAAATTGCTAAAGTGCCCAATACTGAGGACCAGGCCCTCAAAGGAATTATAACATGTTTTTTGCTTTACATTAACTAGTAATTTGGAATGGTAAATTGTTGCTACTCCTCCTCCACGACCAGAACTTCTGGGATTTTGACAGTTTAAATAACCAGAGGGAGTTGATTCATTTAAACCAACATAATCCTCTTGTCCTAACCAAGTCTTTGTAAGGGATATTAAATCAATCCGATGATCAATTAACAGATCATGGACTAACAGAGACTTGGGAGTTAGAGACCTAATATTTGTCATATCCCGAGCGCTTTTGTCCGCGCTCGGGTTACTCCTCATCCCTGTCAGGTTTTGACAGCAGGTGTCGTCACACAGGTTTCCCGGGCTCTGATTGGCCAGACGCTCGGGAGCTCTCAGCTGTCAGAACCTGGGCAGCTGCGCCGCGTTTCCAATCATGAGCAGCTGGCTTTGAATGTCAGTGCGAGTGAACTGGACTCTGCGGCTGTCTCGTCAAAAGTCTTATGACTTTCCCCTGTCTCCTTACCACATGCTCCCTGGGTTCCTCGACGTATCCCGCTGCATGTAAGTGATCTGTTATTTGGAATTGTCTTCTCCCTCGCTGATGTTCCCTCCTAATTACGGCGGACGAGAGCTCCTCGTCTCTGCCATAACTCTCTCCCTGTTCCACGTTTTATATTCCCTGCCTTTGCGGCGTACGAGTGCCCCTCGCCCTAGCCGCTAACCTCTATTGTGAATTTATATTGTGTTGTTAAACGAAGCCTGCGTGGCAAGTTGTGTTGTACACCTAAGTCCTGTGCAATAGAAATAAAAGAACTGAACTGCAACTTACTGAACTGTGGCGTCTTATGCTGGCTCGTGAGGGCCAGCCGTGACAGTAGACAGCTGCCAGAAGGAGACGCCGTTCTCAGTAAGTTGCGTTCTGGGAACTTTGCCCCTTCCTGTCCAGGTACGTGGCGTTGGAAATATGCCATCTCAGCGGAGTCGTTCTCGGGGTTCCCACGGCCTGCTGACCAAGGCGCTGGAGGAGGTGGATGAAATTCTCATCATCGCCTCCGACCTCGATGGGCATCCAGACACCTCCCTCGCCCCTCCTCTCCTCGGTTATCAGCCCGATGAACAGTGGTATCTAGACCGGGCTGAGGAGGTGCTTGACCGTCTGCCTTCCCGCTACAACGGTCACCCCGAGGTCGACGCGAGGAGACTCGACATCGCTGCCCAGCGCCAGATAATTCAGATGTACGAAGAGGAGGAGGCTGCAAGGTGGGGTGATCTCTGGCTCCAGCTGCCTGAGGCACTGGAGGAGGTGGATGACTTCATCAGCGCTTCCGCCAGCCTTGACGACTCATCTGAAGCGCACTATTACCTGGACTGCGCTGAGATAACGCTCGACCGATTGTCTCCCCGCTACACCGACCACTTGGACGTCCAAGCGAAGAGACAAGAGATCGCCGCCCACCGCGAGGCGCTCCAGGATATCGAGGAGGAACGAGGCCAAAGGCGGAGTAATCGGAGCTCCCGCTGCCCGCTCTGGAATCCGGATCCCTCCCTCGATCCAGTCCTGGAGTTCGCACCACCCGGGGCCCGTCGTAGACGTCGGCGCCGTGGCCAGAGACGTTCTCAGCGCAACTCCCTTCCGGAACCCGCTCCGGTTCACTGGGCTGACCCCATTCATCCCACTGCTGTCTCTCCAGCATCTCACCAGGAGGAGATCCCTGCAGCCTTTCCCCCCGGGCTTGCTTCCCCCGCTGAGCTGTCAGCGCATCACGCCTGGCCCGACTTGGCTGCTGCCCCCTCCGCCTCGACGCCTTCTCCAGCGGCTGGGAGTTTGAGAAGTTTTGCTCCAGTGGACAGCGTGGCTACACCATCCCGAGTGGCCCCCTCTCCTCCTTCAAGAGAGCCTCCGGCCACCACCCGGTGGGAGGAGGATGGAATGGCGTTCCCTACGGCAGGTTCCACCGCCCCTCCGGGAGGCAGGCAAGTACAAGTTCACTTTTTTCCACCTAATAATGATTTGTTCTGTCTGACTCCTGGGGGTGAGGCTCGGGGTTTGCAGCCCCCCGAGCCTCAACTCCCTGCTGATATGTTAATTAAACCCGCTGCCTCTGTGTCTCCCCCTGCTGAGCACGCTTCGACTTCAGAGGAGCGTCACCAGATGAGGAGTGAGCCTGCGGCCCTCGGTCAGAAGACCCCAGCCCCGCAGCCATTTTCTGGGCAGAGGAGATCGGACGACTGGTTGGAGCCTGTGCCGACGACGGAGCGTCCCCGGGACTCCGCAGATGAACAGTCCGGTCCAGCGGGCCGAGAGCCCCCCACCTCCACGCCACATGAACCGCCAGCGTGGACGATGACGTCGGGGGGTCCTCGAGCTGCAGGAGCCCCTCTTCCAGGGGCAGATGACGTCACGACGGAGTGGGAAACGGACGACGACCTCCTCCCGTTTGAACCCGGAGCATCGAAGTCCTGGATGGCGGCAGAACCCGAGATCAGGCGAGTGCTCTATTTTCTATCCCTCATCTTCTTTCTGGAACATTATTGCCTGTCTCTCGGGGGGGCGAGCTGGGTGCAGCCGTCTACTGCACTCGAGCCTGTCTCGCCGGGCCCTGCCGGTGATCCTGATCCCGGTTCCTTTTGTCCCTCTGAGCCTCTCCCCAGGGTCACTGGAGGCGAACCTGCTCTAGGTGCCACCTTGGAGGTTCCGGCTCTCGGCATGGGGTCCACCGGGAGTGCTCCGCCAGTTCAAGCGGAGCTCGACGTCAGGGAGGTTCCGGCCCAATCGGGGTCCGACGCGGGTGCTGCTCTCGCTCGATCGGAGCTTGACGTCATGGAGGTTCCGGCCCAGTCGGGGTCCGACGCGGGTGCTGCTCTCGCTCGTTTGGAGCTTGACGTCATGGAAGTTCTGGCCCAATCGGGGTCCGACGCGGGTGCCGCTCTCGCTCAATCGGAGCTCGGCGCCGTGGTCGTTTTGACCCAGGCAGGTTCCGGAGATTGTGTAACTGACCCACCGCTGAGCGCTTTCCAGGCCATGCCCCGTCCTTGCCATGGCCCCTTCTTCCCCGCTTTTGAGACTGCGGGAGTTAATTCCAGCTGGCCCGGTTTGCCGACCTTCCCCCAGCCATTCTGTTGGCAGGCCGATACTGCCCGACCACCCGGTGACCGGCTCTGTCCTTTTGGCGTCCGGGCCCAGTTTCCTGACGTGCAGGATGATTCTTTCGGCGCCCTGGTCCGCCCGCCGGAGACATGGTTTCCCTTGGCCCGGGGTTTGGCTGAGCCGTTAGGGCACGTTCCGCTGCTTTTGCTGGCGGCCTGGATGCTGGGTGCTGGGAGGCCTCCTGAGCGGAGTTATTTAACACTATTCCCCAATGGGTTTTTTTCCCTCTCCTTCTCTTGCCCCACCACTGACTTGTGACTGGTTTTCTTTTTCTCTCCTCCCCTCTCAGACTGAAATACCCCACAGGGGATTGAACTTCATGTTTAAGGTGACTGTTTTCCGTTGATGGACATATGTTCTCTTGCCGTAGCTGTCTTTCATGTTATTTTCTGGGATGACTGTTTGGGTTTGTTCCTTGCACTCCCGATTTGAGACTCTTCTGAGCAGAATTTCCTTTTCATTTTGACAGTATGCTATCATGAGTATTGTATGTTTCTTTAGGGTGTGATTGTATATTTCCTATGTTACTCCCTTACTCGGGTCTAGTTCTTTTTTTTTGGCACCTGTGTTGTCTTTTGGTTTTGAAGATTTTCTGTACACATTAACTTGGAGAAGAAGGTATTATTTGTCCTTTTATTTCCTTGATCCTGCATTGTGGTATTGACTGGTGTTCCATGTATCCTCATCTTGGCTTTCTTTTTTGTGGTTATATGTGAGAGATGTCCATCTAGCGTTGACTTTTCTTTTTATTCATCTCTTTGTCCCCGTTTATGTACGGGTTCTGCCATTTTTTTCTCTCCCTCCCTTCCCCGATGTTTTTGTCCCCTTGCTGTGAGTTGACCCTGCTCCCCCTCCACCTGCTTCCCCCTCCACCCTCCCTGGGGTGGGGTGGGGGGGTCTGGATGTTGCGCGCGACCAGGAGTTCGCGTCGAGGGAGGGGCTCTGTCATATCCCGAGCGCTTTTGTCCGCGCTCGGGTTACTCCTCATCCCTGTCAGGTTTTGACAGCAGGTGTCGTCACACGGGTTTCCCGGGCTCTGATTGGCCAGACGCTCGGGAGCTCTCAGCTGTCAGAACCTGGGCAGCTGCGCCGCGTTTCCAATCATGAGCAGCTGGCTTTAAATGTCAGTGCGAGTGAACTGGACTCTGCGACCTGTTGGTCGGCGAAGGAAGTGGACAGGCGGAGAGCCGTTGGAGTTCGCTCACGTCTGACGGACGTTTTTTGACGGATGGTCAGATCTCCGAAAGAGAGTCAAAGAAGTTTGTCGGGTGGTTTGGCAAGGAGGTTGGGTGACGGGACTGGAGTCTGCGGGCTTGGGAAAATGGAAAGGAGGAGCAGAGTAAAGACAGGTGTGGCGGGTCGGCGCAACAACGTTGTGAATGGGCCAGACTGGGGAGATTCTGATTTGTGGGACAGTGAAGATAGTATGGATACTGGGCAGGGAAGCGGGAAAGGGAAAGAGAAAAGGGAGAACAACTTTCCTGGTAATAATGCAAAGAAGGTTAGAAGTAGTGGAAGTGGTGGTGGTGCGGAGGGAGGAGGGCAGGAAGGAACCGAGTTAAAAATTATTGTAAGGTTTGAGGACGAAAAGGGGATATCCACAATGAGCCCAATTAAATTAACAACGATATTGAAAAATCAGGTAGGAGACATATGCATGGCAAAGGTACTGAGGGACGGAAATTTACTGATTGTGTGCAGGAGTGAGGAGCAAAGGGAAAGAGCTGAAAAAATGAGGGAGGTTGGGCGATTTAAAGTAAAAAATACAAGCATTATTGACAATGGGTCAAAGTGGAACAAGGGTGTAATTTGGGGGGTGCCGATAGGAATAACAATGGAAGAAATTAAAGCTAATTTAAAAGGGGGGGTAGTAAAGGCAGCTCGTAGGCTACAGGCCACCCGGGAAGGACAGAGGAGAGACACTGAGGGCGTGGTGGTTGAGTTTGAAGGAGAAGTGCTTCCCAAAAGTGTAAGTTTGGGCTTTTTGAGGTATGGGGTAAGAGAATTTGTCCCTAATCCAATTCGGTGCTATAATTGTCAAAGGTTTGGGCACATAGCTAACGCTTGTAGGTGGAGGAAAAGGTGTGCAAGGTGTGGGGGCAACCACCAGTACGGAGAATGTAAACAAGAAACGCCAAAGTGTTGCAACTGTGGCGGGAATCATAGTGTGGCCTATGGAGGCTGTGAAAGTATGATGAGAGAGAGGGAAATTCAGCGAGTTAGAGTACAAAGTAAAGTTTCATATGCTGAAGCAGTAAAAAGGACGGACCAGGGAGGAGGGAATGGGCAAAGGACTGGGGGGAGGCTGCCTGCAGGGGAAAGAGAGCTGGTACGGAATGGGGAAATTCAGGTTGATTTGAAGAGACTGGTTATCTTTATAGCAGGAGTTGTGAATGCTACGATGGAAGTAAAGTCTAAAACTGAAAGAATTCAAATAATAGTGAAGGCAGCAGCTAATCATCTTGGTTTCAGTGGTTTAACTTGGGAGGAGGTGAGGAGTGGGCTCAGTAGCCAGATAAGTCAGGATCAAGCATTGACTGGAAAGGAATTGTGAAGATGGTTATAGTGATTCAATGGAATGCAAGAAGTTTGGTGGCAAATGGGCAGGAATTTAAACGATATATTGAGGAACTTTCAGACAAACCAGATGTCATTTGTGTTCAGGAGACGTGGTTGAAACCTAATCTGGATTTTAAAATAGTGGGATATGTGTCTATTCGGAATGATAGGAAAGAGGGAATGGGAGGTGGGTGTGCAACTTTTGTGAGGGAGGGAATTCAGTTTAGAGAGGTAGGTAAAGGGGATGAGCTGGAATACGTGGTAATTGAAATTTGGACTAAAGAGGGAGAATTAGTAGTCGTTAATTTGTACAATCCTTGTAGGAGACTGACATTGAGTCAGTTATCCCAGATGGAGGGGATAGATGGGAGCAGGGTGGTAGTTTGTGGGGACTTTAATGCCCATAATGTGTTATGGGGGGCAAATTATACGGACATAAATGGTGAGATTATTGAGGAACTCTTGGAAGAGAAGAAGCTAGTGTGTTTGAATAATGGTAGAGCAACCAGAATTGATGTACATACGGGGGGTGGTTCAGTTCTTGATTTGACATTGGTGACTAGTAATATTGCAAGTGTGTGTGAGTGGGAGGTTTTGGAGGAGTCTTCAGTGGGAAGTGATCATTTTCCGGTATATTGTAATCTTTTTGTTTCAGTGAATAGGGTTAGTGGTCACAGGGAAGGGAGGTGGGTTTTTAGCACTGCTAATTGGAAATTATTTAAGTTTATTTGTGAGAGAGACCTTCCCCTAGTAGAGGTTAGTGAAGACGTGGAAAGCATGGAGGAAAGTATTAAAACTATTTTTCTGGAAGCAGCTAATCAGTCAATTTCTAAAAGTAAAGGGAAAAGATTAAAGAAAGCAGTGCCTTGGTGGACAGAGGAATGCACTAGAGCTATTAAGGAGAGGAATAAGAGGCTTAAGGTCCTAAGGAGAACTCACAATTGGCAAAACCTGATTGCTGCTCGCAGAGATAGCAAAAAGACGTAACAAACTAATAGTTTTTTGAATGCAAAAGATGCAACAGACTTACACTATGGTCCTCTCCGGTATACAACTAGGAACATACCGGTCACTATGGAGGGTGAGAATATGTATGGGCACATGATCATACCATGTAGGATAACTAAATAGACAGTTATGCTGTTTCATCCCACCTAGCAACAATGCTCTGCACTGTGTGTGTTTATATATTTACATATTTATTCCATCTAGCTACAATGCTCAGCACTGGGTGTGTTTATATTTATATATCTATATATTTATTCCATCTAGCTACAATGCTCCGCACTGTGTTTTTATATATCTACATATTATTCCATCTAGCTACATTGCTCCGCACTGTGTGTGTTTGTATACTTGCATGTTTATTCCACCTAGCTGCAATGCTCCGTACTGTGGGTGTTTATATATTTACATATTTGTTCCATCTAGCTACAATGCTCTGCACTGTGTGTTCATATATTCATGTATTTATTCCATCCAGCTACAATGCTCTGCACTGTGTGTCTGTGTGTGTGTGTATATATATATTTTATAGTAATATGTACATATGTATATTAGCTGCTCCTGCTTGCTTGTTTTTTTTTTTCTTGCCTTCTGATTGTTGCTCTGAGTGTTGCTATCCCTGTGCTGTTGCAATCCTGGAATTTCCCCGTTGTGGGACTAATAAAGGCTTATCTTATCTTATCTTAATTATAAGAGAGCACTGGCAAAAGCCAGGAAAACTATCCGGAGGGCCAAGAGAGAAAGTTGGCAGAGATACTGTAGCACTGTAGGTAGATCAACAGCCGTGGGAGATGTATGGAACATGATCAAGGCTATGAGGGGAGTCAGGAGGGAATGGCAGTACCCAATATTAAAAAGTGGGGAAGAGATTGCAATAACTGATGGGGAGAAGGCAGCAATGATAGCAAAGAGCCTGACTCAAATTCATAGCTCAGGTAATTTGACTGAAGAGGGTAAAAGAGGAAGAAGTAAGACGAGTTTAGCACACCCTGGGGTTTTGGAGGAAAGGTGTGATTTTAGTAGCCCGTTGGATTCTCCTTTCACTTTAGATGAAATAGAAAGAGCAGTAAACAAATCAGGATTAACATCCCCTGGGAAAGATAGTATCTGTTACATCATGGTGAAACACTTAGGGACTTTGGCAAGGAGGAAACTATTGGAAGTTTACAACAAAGTGTGGGAAAAGGGAAAGCTCCCAACTGCATGGAAAGAAGCTGTGATTGTTCCTATTAGGAAACCTGGAAAGGATCCCTCAGACCCAGCGAGTTACAGGCCTATAGCCTTAACGTCGCATTTGGGGAAAATAATGGAGAGAATGATCACAGATAGGATTGTTTTCTATCTTGAAAGTAGGGGAATTCTATCACCACATCAGAGTGGATTTAGAAAAGGAAGGGGAACTATGGATCCTGTTGTGTGTTTGGAGACTGAGGTACGGAAGGCTCAGGTAAACAAAGAGTCGGTAATTGCGGTATTCTTTGACGTGGAAAAAGCGTATGACATGTTGTGGAAGGAGGGGCTGATGATAAAGTTAAGTATGTTAGGAATATCTGGGAGAACATTTAACTGGATAAAGGATTTTTTTGTTTAATAGGTACATCCAAGTTAGAGTGGGTAGAGCCATGTCAGATAGGTACTTGGTGGAAAATGGCACCCCCCAGGGTAGTGTTATAAGCCCAGTCCTTTTTTCTATTATGATAAATGATGTTTTTTCTGTTGTGAACAATGACATTGGCCGTTCTTTATTTGCTGATGATGGGGCATTATGGAAAAGAGGGAGTAATTTTAAGTATATAAGAGGGAAAATACAAGAAGCGATAAGCGCAGTGGAGGGATGGTCATATTCCTGGGGATTTAAATTCTCTGTTGAGAAAACAAAGGTGGTGGTGTTTACAAGGAAAAGGGTAGCGGATGCCCAGTTAACACTGTACGCTCAGGAATTGGAACAAGTCAAAGTTTTTAGGTTTCTGGGCATCTGGTTTGATGTTACTCTAACTTGGAGGGAGCATATTCAGAAGATGTCAGCTAGGTGCAAAAAAGTACTGAATGTGACTTCCGGTTATGGCTGCCACGTAGGACGGACGTGTCTCGCTCTGCTCTGCTCCTGGAAAAAAAAAAAATCGGCAAATAACTCTCTCATTTGGGACAGAACGTATCCCAGCATTTGGGCGAAGATATGTCGGCGAAGCCTAAGGCTGGAAAACCAGGAAAAGGAAAAAGCGAGCCGCCGAAACAGTCCAAATTAACGGACTTTCAGGTCTGTGACGCAGTAAACAAAACTCCATATATGGCGGAGGAGGCTGGCAACGCTGCGATATCTGCGGGGAATGGCGCAGATGCGCTGATGGCTGCCATGAGTTCAATGAGAGCGGACTTTTCCTCTAGATTTGATGGGATTATGACAGCGTTGGAAGGAATAAGAAAGGAATTGGGTGACTGTGTAGAACGAACGGCGCAGATGGAGCTCCGTCTCGCTAGTGCTGAAGATGACGTCACCCGTCTTCAATTAAAGGTGCGCACTTTGGAAAAAAAAAATAAATCTCTGGAAGATAATATTTTGGATTTGGAATCTCGGTCGAGACAGAATAATTTGAGGCTGGTGGGTCTTCCAGAGGAATCAGAAGGTCGGGACGTATGTTCCTTTCTGGAAAAGTGGATTCCGGAGGTGCTGGGCAGCGAGGAGTTGCAATCAGCAGTGGTTCTGGAAAAAGCACATCGTATTGGCCCACGGAGAGATAAGGGACCGCCGAGGACCTTAATTATGAAGTTTCTTAGCAACAGAGACAGGATGAAGATCTTCAAAGCTGCACGAGCTAAAAAAGGAGAGATTAAACACCAGGACCAGCAGGTGCGGTTCTACCCAGATTTGGCCACAGGAATCCAGCAATTGAGGAAGCAGTTTGATCCCGTACGTAAGGAGCTGCGCAACCTTGGGATTCGTCATGGTGTAATCTATCCTGCGAGACTGCTGACCACGTATGAGGGCAGAACCCACATCTTCAAGACCCCAGAGGAGGCGCAGGAGTTCATCAAGAAGATCAAAGAAGAAGAAGAGACTGGTGGGAGCTAAGCATGAACAAAATATAAGGTAGAATAATTAAGCATTTGCACAGGCATCTGACTGACTTGAAGTAAGTAGTAAGTTTACAAAATATAGATTGTATTATATATTAAAAAAACAAAACAAAAACAAAACAAAACAAAAAAAAAAACTATGATGTACAAAGTTGTTAAAAATTTTGGAGTTAAGTTGGAAAACTACAGAGGAGAGTTAATGTTACGTCATTAAAAGCAGTAGAGTTAGGGTGATTGGGAGGATGAAGAAGGAGTGGCTTAGGCTGTTCCCCGTGGGTGTGGAACGGTCGATGGCTATATCGGGAGACAGAATTTTTCTTTTGATTTTGGGGGGTTTGCCACAAGTGTGGGAAGGGGAAATTTGTTTGTGTGTAGTTTGTAGGATGAATGTTCAACCACTCATGTTTTTGCTTCTCTGTATGAGCATGTTTACACTGCAAGGTAATCCCAAACTCTCTATTGATCATGGACCAAAGTGTTAATCTTAATTTAACTTCATGGAATTGCAGAGGTCTACAAAATTTAAAAAAACTTAAACAAGTTATGAATAAAATAAAGGACATGGGTTCAAGAATTGTGTTTTTACAAGAAACTCATCTGATAGAGGAGGATGTTAAAAGAATTAGGAGTAGATGGCAGGGAAGTGTATTCACCTCTTCATTTTCATCCCGAGCCAGGGGAGTTATGACTCTCATACATAAATCAGTTCCTTTTCAAGTGAAAAATGTAATTGGAGACAAATTTGGAAGATATGTAATCATTCAAGGTTCTTTGCTATTAGAAAATATAAATCTTGTGAACTTATATGGTCCCAATTTAGATGATCAGAAGTTCTTTGCTAATTTATTTCTCATCTTATCATCACTTACAGGGCAACATATAATAGCAGGGGATTTTAATTGTACATTGAATCCAGGTGTGGATAGATCAACAGGACTGGATTGTACGCACATTGGATGTAGGATGACTATTAATCATTTTATGAAAGAATTGAGATTGTTAGATATATGGAGAGAAATGAAACCACAAGTTAAAGCCTATTCTTGTTACTCCAGTACCTACAAGACATTCTCACGTATTGATTATTTTTTGATTTCCACAGAATTAAGGTCCAAGATTCAAAACTGCTTTTATGATAACATCGTGATCTCTGATCATGCACCCTGTTGTCTAATATATGTAGATAAAAAATTGACAAAGGAATCAGGTAGATGGCAATTTCAGCATAAATGGCTTCAGGATGAGGAATTTGTCAAGTATATAGAAAAACAGATAGACGAGTTCTTTGACATCAATACTACACAAACATCAGCATGTGTAAAGTGGGAGGCTTTCAAAGCTTTTATTAGGGGACATATTATTAGTTATACAGGATCAAAATCTAAGAAGACTCGAGAGGAGAGAGCTAAATTGGAACATAAAATAAAAAGTCTTCAGGAAAAAGTGTATGCAGGAAGTGACCCAAGGTTGGAGAATGAATTACTGATTTTGAGAGCTGAATACGACAAAAAATCAGCGAATAGAGCTGCCTCGAGTCTTCTAAGATTGAAACAATCTTTTTATGAACAAGGTGAAAAATCAGGAAAATTATTAGCATGGCAGATTAAACAATTGGAAATTAAAACACCAATTACCAGTATTATAAGTAATGGACAGGTAGTTATAGATCCTTTAGAAATTAATAGAGCCTTTAGAGATTACTATGAAAAATTATATGATACCAAAAATGAACCTGATTTAACAAAACTAAATGGGTTTTTGAACGAACTATCTATACCGTGTATACCAAATGAAAACAGGGAGATATTGGAGTCTAAAATTAGTCAAGAAGAAGTTGGGCTAGCCATTGATAATATGAAATCAGGAAAAAGTGCAGGACCAGATGGTCTTCCAGTTGACCTTTATAAAAAATTTAAGAATAAATTAATAAAACCTTTTTTGGAAATGGTTTTAGAAGCATTTCAAAATAATAATTTACCATCATACATAAATAATGCCTTAATTATACTGCTGCCAAAACCAGGTAAGCCCTCTAATAAATGTGAAAATATGAGACCAATAAGCCTATTAAACGCCGACCTTAAGATAATCTGTAAAATTTTAGCAAGACGAATACAAGAAATTTTACCAAATATTATTAATCGAGATCAGAATGGCTTTATAAAGGGTAGACAAGGCTTCCATAATGTAAGAAGACTATTTAATATTATTTATTTTAATAAAGAAGCACCGGATACAGCTCTCCTATCATTGGACGCCGAAAAGGCCTTTGATAGAGTTGAATGGCCCTTTCTTTTTGAAGTCCTACAAAGGTTTGGACTTGGAAATAATTTCATAAAATGGGTTCAAATAATATACAATAATGCTACAGCAGAAATCCTAACAAATAACAATATTTCAAAACCAATAAAAATCAATAGAGGATGTCGACAAGGCTGTCCACTTTCACCTTTACTGTTTACTATGGCAATTGAACCTTTAGCGATAGCGATACGTTTACATTCACAAATATATGGAATTAAAGTTGGACCAACAGAACATAAAATCTCCCTGTACGCCGATGATATAATTTTGTTTATGTCGAATCTAAAAAAATCAATTCCAACCTTGTTGAATTTAATAAAGAATTTTGGGGAAAAACTAAATCTTCAATATTAATGCTAAATGAGACCCAGAGAAATTACCCAGCCCCTGAGGCAAATCAATTCAATGTTGTAAATCAGTTTAAATATTTAGGAATCCAAATTATGCCTAAGCTAGAATCAGTCGCCAGCGTCAACTATGAAGCCTTAATGTCAGATATCAATGAGTTAACTCAGAGATGGATGTCACTACCAATGTCGATGATCGGGAGAATCAATATACTTAAAAGTAATATTTTACCTAAAATACTTTATTTATTTCAATACATTCCCTTATCACCACCTTTAGATCTATTCTCAAGAATAAAAAAAAAGTTAGTGGAATTTATATGGAACAACAGGAGGGCTAGATTACGTTTGTCTTTATTATATTTACCATTTGATCGTGGAGGTCTGAAATGTCCAAATTTTATGTTGTATTATTGGTCGGCACAACTGAGGTCTATGACATATTATTTTTCATCAAATGATCTCCCTCACTGGACTGAAATGGAATCATACAATTTACCTTTACCTCTTCCCATATTCATATACTCAGATTCGGCAAAAAAAATTACAAAAACAAGTTAAAAATCCATTTGTAAAGCATATGATCAAAATATGGTGTGAAGCTAAAAACTATTTAAAAGAACCACAGTTATTGTCACAATTTAGTCCAATATGGGGTAATCAATATTTTAAACCAGGGAGAGCGGACGCTGTATTTAAAGTATGGAATTTAAAAGGGATACAAAAGATTCAGGATTTATATTTGCCATGTGCAGACAACATAATGTCTTTTGAAGAGCTGAGGATCAAATTTAATCTCAATAGAACACATTTTTTTAAATATCTTCAACTTAGAAACTTTATTCGATCAAATCAAAATAAAGCTCTCACTCGACCTATTTATTCATCCTTGGAAAAAATGATGATGAAAGATAGTAAAAGAAAGGGTATTATTTCAGAGTTTTATAACTCATTGACACTATCTTCAAGTGAAAATTCACTGAAAAGATTAAACTACTGGAAAGAAGATCTGCAAATTGAAATTTCAGAGGAACAATGGGAATTGGCTTGTACAGAAGCTCAAACCAAATCAATAAATGCACGCCTTAAATTGATACATTTCAAATGGTTAATGCGGATGTATGTTACACCGGAGGAGTTAAATAGATATAACAAAAATATACCAGATACATGCACAAAATGCATGGAAAGTAAAGGAACCCTATTTCATTGTTTATGGGAATGTAGATTAATAAGAATGTTTTGGGAAGAGGTGAGGGTAACAATTGAAAAAATAATCTCAAAACAAATCATACTGAATCCTAAACTGTTTTTGTTGGGTCTGTACCCAGAAAAGCATAATTTTAATAAAAGTGAAAGAACATTCATAGACCTCAGTTTGCTTAATGCCAAAAAATGTATTGCACTATTATGGAAAAAGACTCATAGACCAGATGTGACTCAGTGGTTAAGACAGATGTTAACAAACCTTCCATTAGAAAGAATAACATATATACTGAAATCAAAGGAAATTGTGTTTGAGAATATATGGAGACCTTTTATTGATTATGTAAAAAATTTAAACATAACTCTTGAAGAAGAAGGTGAATGATGTGTGTGGACCTTGTAAATTCCAAACTGGTGAACATAATATGTATACTTATGTATTGGATTGTCTAGACTAAACAGAGGAGCATTGTTGAAGACTTGATTTTGTTGGTGGTTGTTGGTGTTTTTAGTGCATTTTTTTTTTTTTTTGTAGTACTTTAGCGTTAGTGTTTGATTGTTTGTATCATGTTTGTTAAAAAAAAAAAAGGTTCAATAAAGATATTGTGGAAAAAAAAAAAAGTACTGAATGTGATGAGGTGTTTGACAGGGGTTGAGTGGGGTGCTAGCAGAACGGCTATGAGAAACATTTATGTTGCTTTAATTAGGTCTATATTGGATTATGGGTGTATTGTATATGGATCGGCTGCTAAAACTACGTTGAGCAAGTTGGACGTCATCCAGGCCCAGGCACTGAGGATCTGCTGTGGGGCTTTTAAAACAACTCCTGTTGCGGCCCTCCAGGTGGAAATGGGGGAAATGCCATTAAACATCAGGCGTAAGCAGATGATGATGAGTTACTGGGTCAATTTGCAGGGGCACGCTCAAAAGAAACATCCTACAGTCGGAGTGTTGTTGCCTTGTTGGGAGGGGGAAAGAGGGAAAGGGGAGAATTTTGCATTTCACGCTGGGAGAGTGGCGAGGGATATGAAGTTATGTGATAGAACGTATATCCCATCAGTTCCTTTGCCAGTCACTCCTCCTTGGTTTTTCTATCCAGTATCAGTTGATTTGTTTTTTTTGGAAAAGATGCGAGGGTGCAGAGAATTTGGAAACGCTGCAATTTTAGTAGAGGATCGGTTGGGTACAATATATCATTCCCTTACCCCAGTATTCACAGATGGATCAAAGGACCCTGACACGGGCTGCACTGGATTTGCTTTCCATATCCCTGCCTTAAAAATATCTGATAGTAGAAGAACATCTTCCCATCTGTCTGTATATACAGTCGAATTGTTGGCTTTGGTGGCTGCATTGCAGAGGAGTGAGGAGCTGATGGTCAAGGGTTTAGTCCTTTGTTCGGATTCCAGTGCAGCCTTGCTGTCAATAAAATCAGGGTCATCTGATAGCAGACAGGACTTGATTTATGAGTTATATGAGACTTTATATAGACTCGGAAACAAAGGGGTGGCTGTGGTGTTTATGTGGGTTCCAGCTCACAGGGGGTTTAAGGGAAATGAGGTCGCAGATAAATTGGCTAAACAGGCTCTGGGACACTGGGAGGTGCGGGATATTTCACTGAGTAAATCTGAGGCAAAAACGCTGATTAAAGAGTGTATTAGGCAGGAGTGGCAGCATAGGTGGGATACAGGGGAAACAGGGCGACATTTGCATGCTATCCAGAGTGCGGTTGGAGTTAAGGGCAGGATGGGGACAAGAAACACAAAGGAAGAGAATATTTTGTCTAGGATAAGGATGGGACACACTAGGCTAAATAAAACTTTGCATCTGGTAGGTAAGCACCCGACAGGGATGTGCGATTATTGTGAGAGAGAGGAAGAAAGTGTGGAGCATGTCATTCTCCACTGCCAGAAGTATACCCAGGAGAGAGACAAATTAGTGGAGGGAATTAGAGGATTAGGGGTGGGTGATGTTAACCTAAGCATGATGGTGGGAGATGGGGTGAGAAAGTTGTTGGTCTTCCTTAAAGATACGGGATTAATTAATAGAATATAGTGGGTTGTTTTTTTTTTTCTTTCCTCCCTTGGGGTATAATGTCTGGCCCACATTCCAACGTTGGATGGCGGTAATGCGCCTTTAAGTTGGGTGCCCCCGCCAAAAAACTGAAGAAGAAGAAGAAGAAGAAGAACTGGACTCTGCGGCTGTCTCGTCAAAAGTCTTATGACTTTCCCCTGTCTCCTTACCACATGCTCCCTGGGTTCCTCGACGTATCCCGCTGCATGTAAGTGATCTGTTATTTGGAATTGTCTTCTCCCTCGCTGACATTCCCTCCTAATTACGGCGGACGAGAGCTCCTCGTCTCTGCCATAACTCTCTCCCTGTTCCACGTTTTATATTCCCTGCCTTTGCGGCGTACGAGTGCCCCTCGCCCTAGCCGCTAACCTCTATTGTGAATTTATATTGTGTTGTTTAACGAAGCCTGCGTGGCAAGTTGTGTTGTACACCTAAGTCCTGTGCAATAGAAATAAAAGAACTGAATTGCAACTTTTACTGAACTGTGGCGTCTTATGCTGGCTCGTGAGGGCCAGCCGTGACAATACTTAACAAACCGCATTTAATTTTTAAATTATGAGGAGGAACAGAGGCCAAATCATTAAATTTAGAGGCTTCATGTTTAATTTGAGTTTTACCAACTTTTTGTTTAATCACTTTGGGATGGTTATACATTATATTTTTATTTACTTTGGAGGGAGCAGACAATGATTCTCTGATGGGGAAGACAGGGGCTAAGCTGAGGGGTGGCGGATGAAGAGGAGCTGCAGAGAGGCGTGTAAGACTGTGACTCTGCTTCCTGGTCCCAACTCTGAGTTGTCAAGATTTTGGAAATTTGGATAAAAAAGATGCCAGATTGTTAGATAAATGAGATGCACCATCCAAAGTGGGATGGACGCTGTCTAGTCTCATAAGACCAGGTTTTCCCCAAAATAATAATAAAAAAAATAATTTTTTGGTTTATTAGCAGGATTATGCAAAAACTACTGTATGGGTTTTGATGAGATTTTCACCAGAGGTAGCCCTTAGGCCAAGGATGAACCTCATTAAATTTTGGTGATGATTTGAGAATGCATACCTCCACCAAGGACCTTGTTTGTATTTGTGCAGCAGGATTACACAAAAACTACTGGATGGATTTGGATGAATTTGTCATCAGAGGTTGTCCTTGGGCTAGAGAGGACCCAATTACATTTTGGTGATGATTGGAGAATGCATACCACCGCCAAGGCTCTTCTCACAGTGTGTTAGCAAGAATCCTCCAAAACTACTGGATAGACTTTGATGCAATTTTTACCAGAACTGGCTCACGGCCTATACACGAACCCATTACATTTAAGAGATCATCCGTGAGGGATGAAAGGAGCCTTGGTGAAGGTATGTACTCCAAGTGCTTTTCTAGTTGCTGTTGTGCATTGTTTGAATCAAGAATACTTGACTGATATGTTGTAAGATGTGCCTAATGCAGGTGTTTAGAAAGGACAGCTCAGTGCGTGAACGTGAGTGAGTGCGTGCGCGCAGCCGAGGCGCGCCCCAGGTGTGTGTGGAACGGCCCCGACGAGTGAACGGTGTGTGTGATTTTGGGCGGATGAGAGACAGAGAGCGAGGCGACCAGAGCAGGTAGAAATTGTTGCTAATAATATTGCAGTCTGTGAATAAAGCCCCAACGCTTCAGCGAAACGGCCTGTGCCTCTGTGTACCACCATATCTCCTGCTTAACAAGAGTGAGGTTTTACTCGGGAGTTGACCCCGGAGGAGGAAAAGCGCCTCCGGCCCTGGAGAAGACAGATCTCCCCTGCGTCCCCCAACCACGGTTAGGAGACGAGAAGCAGGAACGGTTAACAGATATAACTTTGTGTTCTGCTGTCATCATTAGACTTATTGTTGATGAGTGTCATCCTCTGATACCTGGTGTTGTTCAGGCCATGGTGCTGTGTGTGTCTGTGTCAGAGAGAGAGGTTAGACTAATTTGTGTTTATGCTGAAGGCAGTAGTATTGGTCACTGTAAAAATGAAAATCTTAGCAAGATAAAATATCCTAAATAAAGGCTATATGTTTGTTTTTCTCTCACAAGATAATTTTGACAAGAATTTCTTTTTGTTGTGCAGTTTTCTGTAAGATTTTACTTGTTTTAAGAAATTTAATCTTACTTTGTTGGCAGATATGTTTTTTCCAATTTTAACTAAAATTATCTATTGCCAGAATTTTTTGCTTATTTTAAGTAAAATTATCTGCCAGCAGAGCAAAAAGACTGAACTTATCAGATTGCTTAAAACAAATTAAAACTATGTGAAAGCATGTAAAATTTTCTCACACAAAGTGCACAGCAAGAATAAATATCTTGTCAGACAAAAAGACAAGCATAAACCGACTTAATTTATTTCATTTTACTTATATTTGACTTTTTGCATGCAGTTGTGTTTTCTAGCTCACACTTGCATTATTTCTCAAAGAGAAACAAAAATGAGGCCGTAGTGGCTCAGGAGGTAGAGCGGGTGGCAGTTTTAATCCCGCTTCCCCCACCATGCTGTTGTGTCCTTGGGCAAGACACTTTACCTACCTTGCCTCCAGTATGTTCATGACGCTGGTGTATGAATGTGAATAAATGTTCAGCTGGTGTGGATTGGCAGCCACATTTCTGTCAGTTTGCCCCAGGGCAGCTGTGGCTACAGAGGTAGCTTACCACTATCATTGTCTGTGGCGTGAATGAATAATAGACTCATTGTAAAGTGTTGGGTGTCATGAAAAGTCCTATATTGTGGAGGATGGAATCAGACGAGACAATGAACTGACAACACAGAACTTTATTCTCCTCCAACAAATAGAACAGACTGCCCTGGGTACCAAAGTGACCACTTTTATCCTCTTTATGCCTGCCTTTGGGACCCAGGGTGAGAAACATTAACATATGAGACACAAAGCATGTACACACATCAACATACACTACACAGAGCATGACTTAATACAATACTTTCACATCTCGGCAACCTCAGGTGTGGACCCTGTCACAGTGGGGCGAAGGCACCTCTTTGTTTTATTTAAGACCCCCGAGTGCTACAGTGCCCTTCGCTGGCTCCGCTCACCTCTTCACCATTACAATCTCTCACCTCCCTCTCCCCCCCAACCTCAAGTCCTGGGTGGAGTACCACCTCTTATTGTGTCACCGTACAGTCGCCCCCCCCCCCCCCCCGAACACCCAGAAAGGGCTCTAACCCTCTGGCACCTTGGGCTTGAGCCGGCGCCCGTAACAGCTGTAATGTGAGGCCGCTGGACCAGCCAAAGTGCCTTGCTGTCAAGGTGGGCAGGAGACAAACTCTCTGGCGTGCGGTCCTCTGGAGGGGGAAAGGGTGGGGGGAGGAAAGACCTAGTCTCCTGCCAACAGTTCTCTGTAGGGGGAAAACCAACTTGCAGAGCCACCGTAGGTGGGCGTCCGCCCCGGGGAGGTTGAGCCAACACCACCTGCTCGTCCGCCAACGCATAAGTGGGCTTAAGCCTATCAATGCAGACAGTTTCCTTACCCCCACCCCCCCAGTCTAACACAAAGTGTTTTGCCCCCGCTTCCAGCACTCTGAATGGGCCGTTGTACAGTGGATGCAGCGGGGTTCTGTGGGCGTCGTGCCTGACAGAAACGAATTTGGAATTCTCCAAGTGCTTTGAAACAAAGGTGCGGGGAAAACAATGGTGCGCCGGATCTGAGACGCTGATAGCCCTTGTGCTGGAAAAAATTGCACGGGCAGATTGGTCCCGGGTGTGGGGTTCTCTGGCAAAAATTCCCTGGGGAGAAAAACAAGTTCTGCCAGGGAAGCTGCCAAATCTTCCTTAAGCATGGAGCGCAACCCCAATAGGACCCAAGGCAGGGGGTCAACCCAATTTGCACCCGTTAGCGAGGATCTGAGCGCTGCTTTAAGCGACCTATGAAAACGTTCCCACAACCAATTAGCCTGGGGATTGTACGCGGTGGTGTGGTGGATTTTGACTCCCAGGCTATCGGCCGTCGTGGATCAGAGTTCCGAAACGAATTGCAGACCCCTGTCGGAAGTGATGTCCGATGGGGATCCGAACCGTGTGACCCAAGCCGATAAAAACGCGCAAGCTACCTCAGCAGACGTAGTGGAAGCCAGCAGGACCACTTCTGGCCAACATATGGTGCCAACGTGTTTCAAATTCCAGCCAGGAATTTGAAACGGCTCCAGGGGGGCTTTGGTATGCTTGTGCACCTTAGCCCGCTGACACACTAAGCATGCTGCAGCCCATTCTTTCACATCCCTGCGTAGGCAAGGCCAGACAAATTTGGACCCCACCTGTTTAACCAAGGCGCACACGCCGGGATGTGAAGGGGAGTGGAAAGACTCAAAAATGCAGCGGTGCCAAGAGCTCGGAACCACCGGGCAGGGGCAGCCAGTGGAGATGTTGCAGAGCGGGGGGGGGGGCACCCTTCTTGCACCACCCTGCTCTCCAGTTTTAATCCAGTAGCTGCGGACTGGAGCGTGCAAATGTCTGTCTCCGGTTTGGTCAGCGGCCATGGTGGGAAAATCTATCCCCATGTAGACCGGGGAGACTAACACGCATGACAGGCAGTCAGCCACGACATTAAGTTTACCGGCTACGTGTGGAATGTCGGTAGTGAATTCTGAAATTGCGGCCAAGTGCCGTTGCTGCCGAGCTGACCACAGTTCTGAAACTTTGGATATTGCGTACGTTAGTGGTTTGTGATCAACAAACACGGTGAACTCGTGGCCCTCGAGCCAAAACTGGAAATAACGCGCAGCCAGGTGGAGAGCCAACAACTCCCGGTCAAAAGTGTTGTATTTAAGTTAATTGTCGTGCAAAAATACGGTTGAAAAATGCAAGGGGCTGCCACAACCCGGAGATGTACTGCTACACTGCGGCTCCAATCACAATGTCAGACGCATCTGTGGTGAGCACTAGTCGTGCTGACGGGGATGGGTGGGCCAGCAAAGCCATGTTAGCGAGCGCTGTTTTGGCATTTGTGAAAACCTGGACCCGCTCGGGGGGTCCAATCAATGCTTTCCTTGGGCTGTAGGGAACCCATGCTGGGATATTCATCTCAGACTGGAAGCAGAGGGGAGGGGAATAGTTCCTCTGCCGGTAGAGCGTGGGGGATTAAACAGAGGAGGACAGGACGTATTGTAATGGGAGAAGTTATGGTAATGCAGCAGGAAGGAGTAGCTGCGGGGACAGTAAGGGGTGGATGTGTGAATGTATTGTGATGCAAGATTTCAGGCAGCAGGGGGAAGGAATGGAGTGATATAAAAGGAGTCTTTTTCTGTGTATGAATGAAGTGAGAGAGAGAAATAAAGTTTGTCATGCAAGCCTGGTTCCTTTATTTGCACTCTCCGCACTGGTGACCCTTGACAAATTATGGAACACGAGGCAAGAACCCCGGAGTCGGCTCGGACGGGAAGCCCCAGCAACGTGGCAAGCATCCCAGAGACGGCCCGGATGGAAAGCCCCAGCAGCGCGTGCGCTGTTTCGGTCAAACTACCAGACTTTTGGCTGCACGACCCGCGGTCTTGGTTCCTCCACACCGAGGCTCAGTTCACCCTCCGGGGAATAACGGCAGACGACACCAGATATTACTATGTGGTCGCAGTGCTGGACACTCGCACGTCTCAGCAAGTAGTGAGCCTGCTCCAACAGCCTCCAGCCCACGATAAATACGGGATGCTTAAGGCCGCGCTGACCCGGCACTACACACTCTCGCACTGTGAGAGAGCAGAGAGGCTCCTGAGGCGCTCAGAGTTAAGGGATGGGTCAGCGGTCGAACTGATGAAGATGTTGGCGTTGATGGGCACGGACGACGGGCATTTTCTGTTTGCCTGCTTTTTCCTCTGGAACCTCCCAACAGAGGCAAGAGCGATCGTGGCCAACTCGCCGTTGCTGGCCGCACGCGACTACCGTGCACTAGCCCAGGAGGCAGATCGGATCATCCTCACCACCAGAGCCCTCACAGTGAACGCGGCGGCGTCAGAACCCAGCGAGACGACCAGCGGAGGCGAGGTGCCGGTAACGGTAGCGGCAGTGGGGGCCAGAAAGCGCCAGAGAGACACGCTCTGCTCCTACCACCGCCATTTTGGACAGAACGCACGCAGATGTGTGCCACCGTGCCATTTCAAGCATTCGGGAAACGCCAAGGCCAGCAGTCAGTAGCAGCTGCGACCGCCGGTGAAGAAAACAAGCTGCTCTACGTGACAGACTCGTGCTCGGGGAGACGGTTGCTCGTAGACACCGGCTCCCAAAAGAGCCTCATCCTGCCATCCTATGCCGACCGGCTAGCGGGAGCTAGCGGCCCCGAGCTGGTAGCAGTAAATGGCTCGGGCATTAGGACTTTTGGTGAGAGGACACTGACTGTATCCCTACACGGCCGTATGTACGAGTGGGAAACTGCATGCCGCTATGACCAATGTCCAATCTTGGGCGGTGATTTTCTGTGTGCACACGGGCTGCTAGTCGATGTTGCTAACAGATGCCTGGTCAATGCAATGTCTTTTGATTCTCTCCCCTGTACAGCTCAAGGGGCCGGGCCAACAACGCTAGCCAACGTCATGGCTCTAGGCGGTAAGTTCCACACACTGCTCACTCAGTTCCCAGCACTCACAGTCCCAACGTTTTTGGCGGCCATCACTAAACATGGGGTGGAACACTTTTTCACCACCACTGGGCCGCCTGTTTTTGCGCGACCTCGGTGCCTGGACGCAGCTAAACTGGCCACAGTGCGCAAGGAGTTTGCCAACTTGGAAAGGTTGGGCATCATCAGGCGCTCAAACAGCCCATGGGCATCCCCACTACACATGGTCCCTAAGGCTGAGGGATCATGGTGACCGTGCGGAGATTTCCACAGACTGAATAACGCCACAGCGTATGACCGCTACCCGATTCCCCATATTCAGGATTTTTCCGTTCACCTCGCCGGGGCACGTATTTTTTCTAAAATAGACCTGGTCTGTGGTCACGACCAGGTCCCGGTGCACGCGGAGGACATACCCAAAACAGCGGTAATAACTCCATTTGGCTTGTTTGAGTTTTTACGCATGCGCTTCGGATTAAAAGGCGCAGCACAGACATTCCAATGCATGATGGATGCGGTGTTGCACGATCTGCCGTTTGTGTTTGTCTACCTGGATGACATCCTGCTGGCCATCGCATCCAAGGACGAACACGTAACCCACCTCAGGACGGTTTTCCCGAGGCTGGAGGAGCACGGTTTAATAATCAACCCGGCGAAATGCCAGTTCAGCATGATGGGGATTGATTATTTTTTTTTGGAGCACCACATCTCACCGGAGGGAGCGATATCCTTGCTGGACAAGGTGCGCACCGTGGCAAATTTTCTCCAGCCTCAGACGGTCAGGGCACTGCAAGAGTTTGGGGATGGTTAACTTTTATATCCGGTTCCTCCCCCGCGCAGCTCAGCTCATGCAGTCATTGTACGCCGCGCTCAAAAAACGGAAACCAGCGGACAGAGTCGACTGGACTCCGGAGCGGGAGCAGGCATTCTCTGAGGTTAAAACAGCCCTGGCAAACGCCGCACTGTTGGCACACCCGGACCCGGCGGCTCGGATAGCGCTCACTACCGACGCCTCGGACGTGGCCATAGGGGCCATTGTGGAGCAGCGTGTCGCCGGTTCTTGGCAGCCACTCGCTTTTTCAGCAGAGCTTTGCGCGACAGTGAGCATAAATACAGCGCGTTCGACAGGGAGTTGCTGGCTGTCCACCTGGCCATACGCCACTTCCAGTTCTGGCTGGAACCACAAGCCGCTAATGTACACGATGGCCAAGGTTTCAGAACCATGGTCGGGCCGGCAGCAGAGACAGCTAGCCGCGATCTTGGAGTTTACGACCGATATTAAGCATGTGGCCGGTAAACTTAATGTGGTGGTGGACTGCCTCTCACGCGCAGTAGTGGCCCCAGTCTGCGTAGGGATAGATTATACAGCCATGGCCGCAGAGCAGATTGGCGATGCGGATGTGTGCGCGCTCCAGTCTGGACTAACAGGGTTAAGGCTGGAGAGCAGAGTACTGCAAGATAGACGCCCCCTCCCCCCAATCTGTGACGTCTCCACGGGATGCCCGCGCTCGGTGGTCCCAGTTGCTTGGCGCCGCCGAGTGTTTGAGTCAGTTCACGCTCTGGCGCACCCAGGAGTGCGCGCGTCAGTCAAAATGGTGGGAGCAAAGTTTGTATGGCCAGGCCTGCGCAAATAAGTGAAAGAATGGGCTGCAGCCTGCGTAGCGTGCCACCGAGCCAAAGTACACAGACACACGAAGGCCCCTTTGGAGCCGTTTCATATACCGACTAAGAGGTTCGACCACGTTCACGCGGACCTCGTGGGCCCCCTCCCGCCATTGCAGGGGTTCACGCACCTTCTGACAGTGGTGGACTGCACCACACACTGGCCAGAAGCAGTCCCGCTAGCGGCAACCACGTCCACGGACGTGGCGCACGCCTTTTTGACAACATGGGTGGCACGTTTTGGCATCCTGTCAGACATCACATCCGATAGGGGCCCTCAGTTTGTTTCTGACTTCTGGTCCGTGATGGCCCGTAGCCTGGGTGTAGCAATTCATCACACAACCGCGTACAACCCACAGGCCAATGGGTTATGCGAGCGTTTCCATAGGTCACTGAAAGCAGCGCTCAGGGCTTCGCTTAGGGATGCAAATTGGGTAGACCGGTTGCCATGGGTTCTGTTAGGGTTGCGTCCCGCACCAAAAGAGGATTTGGAGGCTTCCCTGGTGAGCTTGTTTTTTCTTAGCCACTGCGGCTCCCTGGGGAATTTTTTTTTTTTTCCACAATATCTTTATTGAACCTTTTTTTTTTTTTTTTTAACAAACATGATACAAACAATCAAACACTAACACTAAAGTACTACAAAAAAAAAAAAATGCACTAAAAACACCAACAACCACCAACAAAATCAAGTCTTCAACAATGCTCCTCTGTTTAGTCTAGACAATCCAACACATAAGTATACATATTATGTTCACCAGTTTGGAATTTACAAGGTCCACACACATCATTCACCTTCTTCTTCAAGAGTTATGTTTAAATTTTTTACATAATCAATAAAAGGTCTCCATATATTCTCAAACACAATTTCCTTTGATTTCAGTATATATGTTATTCTTTCTAATGGAAGGTTTGTTAACATCTGTCTTAACCACTGAGTCACATCTGGTCTATGAGTCTTTTTCCATAATAGTGCAATACATTTTTTGGCATTAAGCAAACTGAGGTCTATGAATGTTCTTTCACTTTTATTGAAATTATGCTTTTCTGGGTACAGACCCAACAAAACCAGTTTAGGATTCAATATGATTTGTTTTGAGATTATTTTTTCAATTGTTACCCTCACCTCTTCCCAAAACATTCTTATTAATCTACATTCCCATAAACAATGAAATAGGGTTCCTTTACTTTCCATGCATTTTGTGCATGTATCTGGTATATTTTTGTTATATCTATTTAACTCCTCCGGTGTAACATACATCCGCATTAACCATTTGAAATGTATCAATTTAAGGCGTGCATTTATTGATTTGGTTTGAGCTTCTGTACAAGCCAATTCCCATTGTTCCTCTGAAATTTCAATTTGCAGATCTTCTTTCCAGTAGTTTAATCTTTTCAGTGAATTTTCACTTGAAGATAGTGTCAATGAGTTATAAAACTCTGAAATAATACCCTTTCTTTTACTATCTTTCATCATCATTTTTTCCAAGGATGAATAAATAGGTCGAGTGAGAGCTTTATTTTGATTTGATCGAATAAAGTTTCTAAGTTGAAGATATTTAAAAAAATGTGTTCTATTGAGATTAAATTTGATCCTCAGCTCTTCAAAAGACATTATGTTGTCTGCACATGGCAAATATAAATCCTGAATCTTTTGTATCCCTTTTAAATTCCATACTTTAAATACAGCGTCCGCTCTCCCTGGTTTAAAATATTGATTACCCCATATTGGACTAAATTGTGACAATAACTGTGGTTCTTTTAAATAGTTTTTAGCTTCACACCATATTTTGATCATATGCTTTACAAATGGATTTTTAACTTGTTTTTGTAATTTTTTTGCCGAATCTGAGTATATGAATATGGGAAGAGGTAAAGGTAAATTGTATGATTCCATTTCAGTCCAGTGAGGGAGATCATTTGATGAAAAATAATATGTCATAGACCTCAGTTGTGCCGACCAATAATACAACATAAAATTTGGACATTTCAGACCTCCACGATCAAATGGTAAATATAATAAAGACAGACGTAATCTAGCCCTCCTGTTGTTCCATATAAATTCCACTAACTTTTTTTTTATTCTTGAGAATAGATCTAAAGGTGGTGATAAGGGAATGTATTGAAATAAATAAAGTATTTTAGGTAAAATATTACTTTTAAGTATATTGATTCTCCCGATCATCGACATTGGTAGTGACATCCATCTCTGAGTTAACTCACTGATATCTGACATTAAGGCTTCATAGTTGACACTGGCGACTGATTCTAGCTTAGGCATAATTTGGATTCCTAAATATTTAAACTGATTTACAACATTGAATTGATTTACCTCAGGGGCTGAGTAATTTCTCTGGGTCTCATTTAGCATTAATATTGAAGATTTAGTTTTATTTATTTTATATCCTGATATTTCCCCAAAATTCTTTATTAAATTCAACAAGGTTGGAATTGATTTTTTTAGATTCGACATAAACAAAATTATATCATCGGCGTACAGGGAGATTTTATGTTCTGTTGGTCCAACTTTAATTCCATATATTTGTGAATGTAAACGTATCGCTATCGCTAAAGGTTCAATTGCCATAGTAAACAGTAAAGGTGAGAGTGGACAGCCTTGTCGACATCCTCTATTGATTTTTATTGGTTTTGAAATATTGTTATTTGTTAGGATTTCTGCTGTAGCATTATTGTATATTATTTGAACCCATTTTATGAAATTATTTCCAAGTCCAAACCTTTGTAGGACTTCAAAAAGAAAGGGCCATTCAACTCTATCAAAGGCCTTTTCGGCGTCCAATGATAGGAGAGCTGTATCCGGTGCTTCTTTATTAAAATAGATAATATTAAATAGTCTTCTTACATTATGGAAGCCTTGTCTACCCTTTATAAAGCCATTCTGATCTCGATTAATAATATTTGGTAAAATTTCTTGTATTCGTCTTGCTAAAATTTTACAGATTATCTTAAGGTCGGCGTTTAATAGGCTTATTGGTCTCATATTTTCACATTTATTAGAGGGCTTACCTGGTTTTGGCAGCAGTATAATTAAGGCATTATTTATGTATGATGGTAAATTATTATTTTGAAATGCTTCTAAAACCATTTCCAAAAAAGGTTTTATTAATTTATTCTTAAATTTTTTATAAAGGTCAACTGGAAGACCATCTGGTCCTGCACTTTTTCCTGATTTCATATTATCAATGGCTAGCCCAACTTCTTCTTGACTAATTTTAGACTCCAATATCTCCCTGTTTTCATTTGGAATACACGGTATAGATAATCCACCCAAAAACCCATTTAGTTTTGTTAAATCAGGTTCATTTTTGGTATCATATAATTTTTCATAGTAATCTCTAAAGGCTCTATTAATTTCTAAAGGATCTATAACTACCTGTCCATTACTTATAATACTGGTAATTGGTGTTTTAATTTCCAATTGTTTAATCTGCCATGCTAATAATTTTCCTGATTTTTCACCTTGTTCATAAAAAGATTGTTTCAATCTTAGAAGACTCGAGGCAGCTCTATTCGCTGATTTTTTGTCGTATTCAGCTCTCAAAATCAGTAATTCATTCTCCAACCTTGGGTCACTTCCTGCATACACTTTTTCCTGAAGATTTTTTATTTTATGTTCCAATTTAGCTCTCTCCTCTCGAGTCTTCTTAGATTTTGATCCTGTATAACTAATAATATGCCCCCTAATAAAAGCTTTGAAAGCCTCCCACTTTACACATGCTGATGTTTGTGTAGTATTGATGTCAAAGAACTCGTCTATCTGTTTTTCTATATACTTGACAAATTCCTCATCCTGAAGCCATTTATGCTGAAATTGCCATCTACCTGATTCCTTTGTCAATTTTTTATCTACATATATTAGACAACAGGGTGCATGATCAGAGATCACGATGTTATCATAAAAGCAGTTTTGAATCTTGGACCTTAATTCTGTGGAAATCAAAAAATAATCAATACGTGAGAATGTCTTGTAGGTACTGGAATAACAAGAATAGGCTTTAACTTGTGGTTTCATTTCTCTCCATATATCTAACAATCTCAATTCTTTCATAAAATGATTAATAGTCATCCTACATCCAATGTGCGTACAATCCAGTCCTGTTGATCTATCCACACCTGGATTCAATGTACAATTAAAATCCCCTGCTATTATATGTTGCCCTGTAAGTGATGATAAGATGAGAAATAAATTAGCAAAGAACTTCTGATCATCTATATTGGGACCATATAAGTTCACAAGATTTATATTTTCTAATAGCAAAGAACCTTGAATGATTACATATCTTCCAAATTTGTCTCCAATTACATTTTTCACTTGAAAAGGAACTGATTTATGTATGAGAGTCATAACTCCCCTGGCTCGGGATGAAAATGAAGAGGTGAATACACTTCCCTGCCATCTACTCCTAATTCTTTTAACATCCTCCTCTATCAGATGAGTTTCTTGTAAAAACACAATTCTTGAACCCATGTCCTTTATTTTATTCATAACTTGTTTAAGTTTTTTTAAATTTTGTAGACCTCTGCAATTCCATGAAGTTAAATTAAGATTAACACTTTGGTCCATGATCAATAGAGAGTTTGGGATTACCTTGCAGTGTAAACATGCTCATACAGAGAAGCAAAAACATGAGTGGTTGAACATTCATCCTACAAACTACACACAAACAAATTTCCCCTTCCCACACTTGTGGCAAACCCCCCAAAATCAAAAGAAAAATTCTGTCTCCCGATATAGCCATCGACCGTTCCACACCCATGGGGAACAGCCTAAGCCACTCCTTCTTCATCCTCCCAATCACCCTAACTCTACTGCTTTTAATGACGTAACATTAACTCTCCTCTGTAGTTTTCCAACTTAACTCCAAAATTTTTAACAACTTTGTACATCATAGTTTTTTTTTTTTGTTTGTTTTGTTTTTGTTTTGTTTTTTTTTTAAATATATAATACAATCTATATTTTGTAAACTTACTATTTACTTCAAGTCAGTCAGATGCCTGTGCAAATGCTTAATTATTCTACCTTATATTTTGTTCATGCTTAGCTCCCACCAGTCTCTTCTTCTTCTTTGATCTTCTTGATGAACTCCTGCGCCTCCTCTGGGGTCTTGAAGATGTGGGTTCTGCCCTCATACGTGGTCAGCAGTCTCGCAGGATAGATTACACCATGACGAATCCCAAGGTTGCGCAGCTCCTTACGTACGGGATCAAACTGCTTCCTCAATTGCTGGATTCCTGTGGCCAAATCTGGGTAGAACCGCACCTGCTGGTCCTGGTGTTTAATCTCTCCTTTTTTAGCTCGTGCAGCGTTGAAGATCTTCATCCTGTCTCTGTTGTTAAGAAACTTCATAATTAAGGTCCTCGGCGGTCCCTTATCTCTCCGTGGGCCAATGCGATGTGCTTTTTCCAGAACCACTGCTGATTGCAACTCCTCGCTGCCCAGCACCTCCGGAATCCACTTTTCCAGAAAGGAACATACGTCCCGACCTTCTGATTCCTCTGGAAGACCCACCAGCCTCAAATTATTCTGTCTCGACCGAGATTCCAAATCCAAAATATTATCTTCCAGAGATTTATTTTTTTTTTCCAAAGTGCGCACCTTTAATTGAAGACGGGTGACGTCATCTTCAGCACTAGCGAGACGGAGCTCCATCTGCGCCGTTCGTTCTACACAGTCACCCAATTCCTTTCTTATTCCTTCCAACGCTGTCATAATCCCATCAAATCTAGAGGAAAAGTCCGCTCTCATTGAACTCATGGCAGCCATCAGCGCATCTGCGCCATTCCCCGCAGAAATCGCAGCGTTGCCAGCTTCCTCCGCCATATATGGAGCCCTGTTTGCTGCGTCACAGACCTGAAAGTCCGTTAATTTGGACTGTTTCGGCGGCTCGCTTTTTCCTTTTCCTGGTTTTCCAGCCTTAGGCTTCGCCGACATATCCTCGCCCAAACGCTGGGATACGTTCTGTCCCAAATGAGAGAGTTATTTGCCGATTTTTTTTTCTCCAGGAGCAGAGCAGAGCGAGACACGTCCGTCCTACGTGGCAGCCATAACCGGAAGTCCCCTGGGGAATTTTTGCCAGATAATCCCACGCCGGACAACTATCTGTCTCAGCATTCGCAGCATAGCACAGATACAGGTACGCTACCGGGCCCGGCCCACCACTGTTTTCCACACGCTTTTGTGCCAATAACTTTGAAGAACGCAGCATTCGTGTTTGTCAGGCACGATGTCCACCGCCCCCCATTGCGCCCACCCTACGATGGCCCGTTCAGAGTGCTGGAACCAGGGGACAAACATTTTTTGTTAGACTTGGGGGGGTCATCGGGAGAAAATATGTATAGACAGACTTAAGCCCGCCTTTGTCGTGGCGGACGAGCAAGTGATGTTGGCTCGGGCTCCTCGGCGTGGAAGACCCCCACTGAGAACTCCCCAGGTAGAAGATTCATCAGAGCAGCCACACGGGCAAGTCGAATGTCCCTCGCCATTGCCCACCTGCAGACAGACACACCCCCAAGAGCCCCCCATTGGCACAGCAGCGCCGCGGAGTCAAAGAACCCTTGTTACAACAGATATGGGAGGAGACTGAAGCCAAAAGGACGTGAGGGTTGAAACTCAGTCTGAGACTCTGGGGGGAAGCGGTGTAGGGAACCCACGCTGGGATATTCATCTCAGACTGGAAGCAGAGGGGAGGGGAATAGTCCCTCTGCCGGTAGAGCGTGGGGGATTAAACGGAGGAGGACAGCACATATTGTAGTGGGAGAAGTTATGGTAGTGCAGCAGGAAGGAGCAGCTGCGGGGACAGTAAGGGGTGGATGTGTGAATGTATTATGATGCAAGATTTCAGGCAGCAGGGGGAAGGAATGGAGTGATATAAAAGCAGTCTTTTTCTGTGCATGAATGAAGTGAGAGAGAGAGAAATAAAGTTCGTCTGTTGTGCAAGTCTGGTTCCTTTATTTGCACTCTCCACAGGGCTTCTTTTTTTTTTTGAGCGCACCGTACAGTGGTTGCAGCAGTTGGGCTGCCCGGGGGAGAAAACAGTTGTAAGAATTGACCATCCCCAAAAATTCCTGTAGTGCCCTCACGGTCTGTGGACACAGAAAATCTGACACTGTGTGCACTTTATCCGGCAGCGGGATCGCACCCTCCGGCGAGATGCGATGGCCCAAAAAATCAATCACTGGCAGCCCAAACTGGCACTTTGCCGGGTTAACAATAAGCCCGTGCGCTTCAGACCTTTGGAAAACATGTTTGAGATGGGCGAGGTGCTCCTCCTCTGATGCGCTAGCCATCAAAATGTCGTTTAAGTAGACAAAAACGAATGGCAAGTCATGGAACACCGCGTCCATCATTCTTTGGAAAGTTTGCACTGCACCCTTTAACCCGAACAGCATGCATAAAAACTCGAAGACCAAAATGAGTTATTACCGCCATTTTGGGAATGTCCTCTGTGTGAACTGGGACCTAGTGGTAACTGCGGACCAGATCCACTTTTGAAAAGATGCGTGTCCCGGCCAGGTGCACGGAAAAATCCTGGATGTGCGGGATGGGATACTGGTCGTGTTCCGTGGCATTGTTCAAACCTCGGGAATCACCACATGGCTGCCACGACCCATCGGCTTTGGGCACCATTTGCAGCGGGGATGCCCAAGGCCTGTTGGAGTGCCTAACGATACCTAATTGCTCTAAATTCGCAAACTCATAGTGCGCACTGGCTAGTCTAACCGCGTCCAGGCGGCAAGGGTGCACGAACACAGGTGGACCTTTCGTTGTGATGAAATACTCGATCCCGTGCTTGGTTACCATAGTGGAAAAGGTGGGAACCATGAGTGCTGGGAACTCAGAAAGGAAACACTGGTACTTACCCCCTGAAGCTAGAACATTAGCATGTGTTGGTGGCCCAACTCCCCCGAGCCATGCAGGGCAAGGAGGGGAAAAAAAACAGCATCCACTAAACATCTGTTGGAAACATCAACTAGCAGTCCATAAGCACACAGAAAATCAGCACCTAAGATGGGGACCAAACATGCAGCTACCACAAAGTCCCACTGGTAATTGCATCTATGTAAACATACAGTCACTGTCCTTTCTCCAGACGTCCTGATGTGACATCTGTTGGTGGCCATAACAGCCGGGCCGCAGCCTTCTGCCAGCTTGTCCGTGCTGACCCACAAAATGAGGCTCTTCTGGGAGCCAGAGCCTACCAAACGTCTCCCAGAACATGTGTGCATGATGAAAAGGAGATTCTCCCTGTCGCCAGCACTCGCAGCTACTACCGACCGCTGGCTGTCTCGTTTCCCGGCTTTCTTGAAGTGGCACAGTGGCAGACAACGTTGCGCTTCCTTGGCAAAATGACGGTGATAAAAACACAGTGTCCCAGTCTCATGTCTCCGGGTGGCCATCCTGGCCACCACCATTGGCTCCTCGATCTCGCTGGACTCCACTGGAGATCCCGGTCTCACTGCCTGAATGCTGAAAGCCTTGTTTGCCAGGATGATGCGGTCTGCCTCCTCTGCCAGCGTGGTGAGTTAGCGAGGATCGCTCACACTGAAACTGGTAGATTTCTGAGGAAGAGGTGGGCGAAAAGGAAAGATCCGTCATCCGTGTCCATCAACGCGAGCATGCTCTCCACCAGGTCCACAGCCGATCTGTCTCCTAACGCCGAGTGGGTGAGGAGCTTTTCTGCCCTCTCAGCATCTGAAAGGGTATAACGGCGCAGCAGCAGCTGCTTGAGAGTGCCATATTTTCCTTGGGCTGGTGGGTCTTGGAGTACATTCATGGCTTGTTGCGTGGCACATGCATCCAGCGCAGCTACCATGTGATGATACCTGGTGTCGTCCATAGAGATTCCGCAGAGGGTAAACCGGGCTTCCACATGCACAAACCAAGCGCCCGGATTGTGGAGTCAAAAGTCCAGGAGGCTGACAGTAACGGTGCATGCAGTGGTGTGGGGCTCCTGCGGGAGTGTCTCCGTGCAGGTGCTCGGCTCGTTCTCCATTTTACGTCTCAGGGTCACCACTGTGGAGGATGGAATCAGACGAGACAAAGAGCTGACGACACAGAACTTTATTCTCCTCCAACAAATAGAACAGACTTCCCTGGGTACCAAAGCGACCACTTTTATCCTCTTTATTCACGCCTTTGGGACTCAGGATGAGAAACATTAACATAAGAAACACAAAGCATGTACACACTGTTATGTATGGAAATACATTAGTAAGATGGCGGCCGGGACTCCTGGGGAATGGTGAGGGGTGGTGGCCTGCCTTTCCGGTGGTGGCGTCATCCGGGGTATAAAGAGCATGGCGGGAGGCAGCCATGTCTCTTTTGCTGTTGACCCTCTGGCAAGCAGGAGCACCGTAGCTGCGTTGTATATAGTTGGCATTATAATAAAGCTACCTTCACTTCACCTCCGGCCTGGTCATTGTTATGAGAATTATGGACACAACATTTGGCGACGAGGAAAACCTGGTATTGGAACGAGCTGCCACCAGTTTTCAACCGTTTTTGGAGGACCCGGGTGAGCCACCCGTGCCTTGGCCTAGGTGGTTTGCTGTTTTTAACAACTACCTGGTGGCCCTTAACCTCGGCAAGCTCGAAGTTGCGTGCGAGGGCAATTTTGGTCCATAATTTGGGCATGGAAGGCCAATGAATCCTTGAGACGTTGGGAGTTGGGAGTAGCAGATAACTTTGACGAGGTGGTGGAGCTAATGACGCGCTATTTTCGCGCCCCAGAAAACGTTGTGGTCTGATGCATCCAGTTTCGGCAATGCCGCCAACAGACGGGTGAGTCTGTTAAGCAGTATGTTGCAGACCTGCGTCAGCTGGCTGGTGAGTGCCAATTTGGAGCATTGCAGGATGAAATGATCTGGGACCAGCTGGCAGAGCATGTGCACTGTCCTGCGGTTCGGTCAAGACTCCTGACCTATTCGGGCGAACTGATGCTAGCCAAGGCTATCGAGGTAGCACAGCAGTTTGAGGCTGTGGAAGTTATAGCGAGGGACTTCAGCAGGAGGTCCACTCCTACCCGAGACGAGCCTCGTGTTAAGGCGCTGACACTGGACCCTGAGAATGAGGACAACGTAGAGGAAGAGGAATACACCTCCGTTGTCAAGATTAGGTCTGCCCTTGGGACGCCAGAATGTTACGGCTCTGGGTCCGCCAGGCATCGCTACAAGTCCAGAGAATGTCCAGCGAAAGGCAAGCGCTGTGGAAGATGTGGGCTTTTGCACCACTTTGCCAGAACCTGTAAGAATTTAGAGTGAGGGGACCAAAGACAGGAAACGGGCTCCTCTGTGAAGACTCCGATGGTCATCCACACCGTTTCCCCGGAGACGGATGGACGTATTTGTTGTACTGTTACGCTGGATGGCGCTGAGGTGCTGCTGGTAGTGGACACAGGAGCGGTGGTTTTGGTGCTAAATTTGCCGACAGTGAAGAGTCTGTTTCCCTGCTACCGTATAAATAGTGTCCACTCCCAACTACAGATATGGCAGGAATAGGCTTGCTGTGGTGGGGTCTGTGGAACTAACGGCGACCTACAAGTCTAGAACCATGGCGGGCGTCCAGGAGGTGGTGACCGCTGCGGGACCCAACATCATGGGGTGCAACATGTTTTTTGGCTTGGGGTTCTCTATCATTAGTGACACCGGAGAGGAGTGGTCAGGTTGTGGAACTGACCTGCTCCGTGTGTGGACGATGGTGAAGTGTGGGACAATGACTGGTCTGGTATCACAGGAGGAGTGCAATCGAATCACCACGGTGGGCCATCCCGGGACAGACCCGATGCCATTGTCCAGGTTGCCCTTGGTATGAGAACTGGACGGCACAACAGGACCCCCAGGGTGTCGGGTAGGACTGAGGTGCCAGCGCTGAAAGAACCCAGGGTGAGACCAACTGGCACAGTTTTAAAACATGCCAAACCATGGCCTTTGAAGAGGGCCTCAGGCCGAGCTGGCAAGACGACCAGCCCTAAATGGGAGGCCCGCTCGCAGCACGGTGGTCCTAGGAAGAATGTCAGAGTTCCCCAGCGCATCAGCAATGAGGTCCGCCCAAGGGTTGAAGCTCGGCTGAGGGGGACCCATAAACGTCACGAGCAGAGTAATGACCGGGGCGGCTACAGGTGACAGTGGCCCAGAGTGACGGCTATTTGGGCTTGTCTGAGTCATGGAGGCACCCTAACGAACTGTGCTGCATAGTGGAGAAGGGGAGGCTGCGCAGTCCATCCCCAGAGTCAAAAGATGGAGGTGCTCTTGGTGGGAAGCACCAGATGGCAATCCAAGAGGGGGGCCCTCCACAGGATTTGTGAAGTGACTGGGGAGTGTTCCAGTGTGTGTTCTGATTTGGTTTCTCGGTGTCACATTGTGTGTAGTTTACATAGTCCTATTGGGTTGTGCCCTGGGTGAGAGCGCTTAAATTTGAGAAGCGTGCGCATTTGAATTTGTGAAGAATGTATAATTATCTGAATTGATTGAATTATTAAAAAAAAGTGAAAGTGGACTTCCGGTTATGGCTGCCACGTAAGACGGACGTGTCTCACTCTGCTCTGCTCCTGGAGAAAAAAATCGGCAAATAACTCTCTCATTTGGGACAGAACGTATCCCAGCGTTTGGGCAAGGATATGTCGGCGAAGCCTAAGGCTGGAAAACCAGGTAAAGGAAAAAGCGAGCCGCCGAAACAGTCCAAATTAACGGACTTTCAGGTCTGTGACGCAGCAAACAAAACTCCATATATGGTGGAGGAGGCTGGGAACGGTGTGAAATCTGCGGGGAGCGGCGCAGATGCGCTGATGGCTGCCATGAGTTCAATGAGAGCGGACTTTTCCTCTAGATTTGATGGGATTATGACAGCGTTGGAAGGAATAAGAAAGGAATTGGGTGACTGTGTAGAACGAACGGCGCAGATGGAGCTCCGTCTCGCTAGTGCTGAAGATGACGTCACCCGTCTTCAATTAAAGGTGCGCACTTTGGAAAAAAAAAATAAATGTCTAGAAGATAATATTTTGGATTTGGAATCTCGGTCGAGACAGAATAACTTGAGGCTGGTGGGTCTTCCAGAGGAATCAGAAGGTCGGGACGTATATTCCTTTCTGGAAAAGTGGATTCCGGAGGTGCTGGGCAGCGAGGAGTTGCAATCAGCAGTGGTTCTGGAAAAAGCACATTGTATTGGCCCACGGAGAGATAAGGGACCGCCGAGGACCTTAATTATGAAGTTTCTTAGCAACAGAGACAGGATGAAGATCTTCAACGCTGCACGAGCTAAAAAAGGAGAGATTAAACACCAGGACCAGCAGGTGCGGTTCTACCCAGATTTGGCCACAGGAATCCAGCAATTGAGGAAGCAGTTTGATCCCGTACGTAAGGAGCTGCGCAACCTTGGGATTCGTCATGGGGTAATCTATCCTGCGAGACTGCTGACCACGTATGAGGGCAGAACCCACATCTTCAAGACCCCAGAGGAGGCGCAGGAGTTTATCAAGAAGATCAAAGAAGAAGAAGAGACTGGTGGGAGCTAAGCATGAACAAAATATAAGGTAGAATAATTAAGCATTTGCACAGGCATCTGACTGACTTGAAGTAAATAGCAAGTTTACAAAATACAGATTGTATTATATATTAAAAAAAAAAACAAAACAAAACAAAAAAAAAACTATGATGTACAAAGTTGTTAAAAATTTTGGAGTTAAGTTGGAAAACTACAGAGGAGAGTTAATGCTACGTCATTAAAAGCAGTAGAGTAAGGGTGATTGGGAGGATGAAGAAGGAGTGGCTTAGGCTGTTCCCCGTGGGTGTGGAACGGTCGATGGCTATATCGGGAGACGGAATTTTTCTTTTGATTTTGGGGGGTTCGCCACAAGTGTGGGAAGGGGGAATTTGTTTGTGTGTAGTTTGTAGGATGAATGTTCAACCACTCATTTTTTTGCTTCTCTGTATGAGCATGTTTACACTGCAAGGTAATCCCAAACTCTCTATTGATCATAAACCAAAGTGTTAATCTTAATTTAGCTTCATGGAATTGCAGAGGTCTACAAAATTTAAAAAAAACTTAAACAAGTTATGAATAAAATAAAAGACATGGGTTCAAAAATGGTGTTTTTACAAGAAACTCATCTAATAGAGGAGGATATAAAAAGAATTAGGAGTAGATGGCAAGGAAGTGTATTCACCTCATCATTCTCATCCCGGGCCAGGGGAGTTATGACTCTCATACATAAATCAGGCCCTTTTCAAGTGAAAAATGTAATTGGAGACAAACTTGGAAGATATGTAATCATTCAAGGTTCTTTGCTATTAGAAAATATAAATCTTGTGAACTTATATGGTCCCAATATAGATGATCAAAAGTTCTTTGCTAATTTATTTCTTATTTTATCATCACTTACAAGTTAAAGCCTATTCTTGTTATTCCAGTACCTACAAGACATTCTCACGTATTGATTATTTTTTGATTTCCACAGAATTAAGATCCAAGATTCAAAACTGCTTTTATGATAACATCGTGATCTCTGATCATGCACCCTGTTGTCTAATATATGTAGATAAAAAAACTGACAAAGGAATCAGGTAGATGGCAATTTCAGCATAAATGGCTTCAGGATGAGGAATTTGTCAAGTATATAGAAAAACAGATAGACGAGTACTTTGACATCAATACTACACAAACATCAGCATGTGTAAAGTGGGAGGCTTTCAAAGCTTTTATTAGGGGACACATTATTAGTTATACAGGATCAAAATCTAAGAAGACTCGAGAGGAGAGAGCTAAATTGGAACATAAAATGAAAAGTCTTCAGGAAAAAGTGTATGCAGGAAGTGATCCAAGGTTGGAGAATGAATTACTGATTTTGAGAGCTGAATACGACAAAAAATCAGCGAATAGAGCTGCCTCGAGTCTTCTAAGATTGAAACAATCTTTTCATGAACAAGGTGAAAAATCAGGAAAATTATTGGCATGGCAGATTAAACAATTAGAAATTAAAACACCAATTACTAGTATTATAAGTAACGGACAGGTAGTTATAGATCCTTTAGAAATTAATAGAGCCTTTAGAGATTACTATGAAAAATTATATGATACTAAAAATGAATTTGATTTAACAAAACTAAATGGGTTTTTGAACGAGCTATCTATACCGTGTATTCCAAATGAAAACAGGGAGATATTGGAGTCTAAAATTAGTCAAGAAGTTGGGCTAGCCATTGATAATATGAAATCAGGAAAAAGTGCAGGACCAGATGGTCTTCCAGTTGACCTTTATAAAAAATTTAAGAATAAATTAATAAAACCTTTTTTGGAAATGGTTTTAGAAGCATTTCAAAATAATAATTTACCATCATACATAAATAATGCCTTAATTATACTGCTGCCAAAACCAGGTAAGCCCTCTAATAAATGGGAAAATATGAGACCAATAAGCCTATTAAACGACGACCTAAAGATAATCTGTAAAATTTTAGCAAGACGAATACAAGAAATTTTACCAAATATTATTAATCGAGATCAGAATGGCTTTATAAAGGGAAGACGAGGCTTCCATAATGTAAGAAGACTATTCAATATTATTTATTCTAATAAAGAAGCACCGGAGGACTTCCGGTTATGGCTGCCACGTAGGACGGACGTGTCTCGCTCTGCTCTGCTCCTGGAGAAAAAAAATCGGCAAATAACTCTCTCATTTGGGACAGAACGTATCCCAGCGTTTGGGCGAGGATATGTCGGCGAAGCCTAAGGCTGGAAAACCAGGAAAAGGAAAAAGCGAGCCGCCGAAACAGTCCAAATTAACGGACTTTCAGGTCTGTGACGCAGCAAACAGGGCTCCATATATGGCGGAGGAGGCTGGCAACGCTGCGATTTCTGCGGGGAATGGCGCAGATGCGCTGATGGCTGCCATGAGTTCAATGAGAGCGGACTTTTCCTCTAGATTTGATGGGATTATGACAGCGTTGGAAGGAATAAGAAAGGAATTGGGTGACTGTGTAGAACGAACGGCGCAGATGGAGCTCCGTCTCGCTAGTGCTGAAGATGACGTCACCCGTCTTCAATTAAAGGTGCGCACTTTGGAAAAAAAAAATAAATCTCTGGAAGATAATATTTTGGATTTGGAATCTCGGTCGAGACAGAATAATTTGAGGCTGGTGGGTCTTCCAGAGGAATCAGAAGGTCGGGACGTATGTTCCTTTCTGGAAAAGTGGATTCCGGAGGTGCTGGGCAGCGAGGAGTTGCAATCAGCAGTGGTTCTGGAAAAAGCACATCGTATTGGCCCACGGAGAGATAAGGGACCGCCGAGGACCTTAATTATGAAGTTTCTTAACAACAGAGACAGGATGAAGATCTTCAACGCTGCACGAGCTAAAAAAGGAGAGATTAAACACGAGGACCAGCAGGTGCGGTTCTACCCAGATTTGGCCACAGGAATCCAGCAATTGAGGAAGCAGTTTGATCCCGTACGTAAGGAGCTGCGCAACCTTGGGATTCGTCATGGTGTAATCTATCCTGCGAGACTGCTGACCACGTATGAGGGCAGAACCCACATCTTCAAGACCCCAGAGGAGGCGCAGGAGTTCATCAAGAAGATCAAAGAAGAAGAAGAGACTGGTGGGAGCTAAGCATGAACAAAATATAAGGTAGAATAATTAAGCATTCGCACAGGCATCTGACTGACTTGAAGTAAATAGTAAGTTTACAAAATATAGATTGTATTATATATTAAAAAAAAAACAAAACAAAAACAAAACAAACAAAAAAAAAAAACTATGATGTACAAAGTTGTTAAAAATTTTGGAGTTAAGTTGGAAAACTACAGAGGAGAGTTAATGTTACGTCATTAAAAGCAGTAGAGTTAGGGTGATTGGGAGGATGAAGAAGGAGTGGCTTAGGCTGTTCCCCGTGGGTGTGGAACGGTCGATGGCTATATCGGGAGACAGAATTTTTCTTTTGATTTTGGGGGGTTTGCCACAAGTGTGGGAAGGGGAAATTTGTTTGTGTGTAGTTTGTAGGATGAATGTTCAACCACTCATGTTTTTGCTTCTCTGTATGAGCATGTTTACACTGCAAGGTAATCCCAAACTCTCTATTGATCATGGACCAAAGTGTTAATCTTAATTTAACTTCATGGAATTGCAGAGGTCTACAAAATTTAAAAAAACTTAAACAAGTTATGAATAAAATAAAGGACATGGGTTCAAGAATTGTGTTTTTACAAGAAACTCATCTGATAGAGGAGGATGTTAAAAGAATTAGGAGTAGATGGCAGGGAAGTGTATTCACCTCTTCATTTTCATCCCGAGCCAGGGGAGTTATGACTCTTATACATAAATCAGTTCCTTTTCAAGTGAAAAATGTAATTGGAGACAAATTTGGAAGATATGTAATCATTCAAGGTTCTTTGCTATTAGAAAATATAAATCTTGTGAACTTATATGGTCCCAATATAGATGATCAGAAGTTCTTTGCTAATTTATTTCTCATCTTATCATCACTTACAGGGCAACATATAATAGCAGGGGATTTTAATTGTACATTGAATCCAGGTGTGGATAGATCAACAGGACTGGATTGTACGCACATTGGATGTAGGATGACTATTAATCATTTTATGAAAGAATTGAGATTGTTAGATATATGGAGAGAAATGAAACCACAAGTTAAAGCCTATTCTTGTTATTCCAGTACCTACAAGACATTCTCACGTATTGATTATTTTTTGATTTCCACAGAATTAAGGTCCAAGATTCAAAACTGCTTTTATGATAACATCGTGATCTCTGATCATGCACCCTGTTGTCTAATATATGTAGATAAAAAATTGACAAAGGAATCAGGTAGATGGCAATTTCAGCATAAATGGCTTCAGGATGAGGAATTTGTCAAGTATATAGAAAAACAGATAGACGAGTTCTTTGACATCAATACTACACAAACATCAGCATGTGTAAAGTGGGAGGCTTTCAAAGCTTTTATTAGGGGGCATATTATTAGTTATACAGGATCAAAATCTAAGAAGACTCGAGAGGAGAGAGCTAAATTGGAACATAAAATAAAAAATCTTCAGGAAAAAGTGTATGCAGGAAGTGACCCAAGGTTGGAGAATGAATTACTGATTTTGAGAGCTGAATACGACAAAAAATCAGCGAATAGAGCTGCCTCGAGTCTTCTAAGATTGAAACAATCTTTTTATGAACAAGGTGAAAAATCAGGAAAATTATTAGCATGGCAGATTAAACAATTGGAAATTAAAACACCAATTACCAGTATTATAAGTAACGGACAGGTAGTTATAGATCCTTTAGAAATTAATAGAGCCTTTAGAGATTACTATGAAAAATTATATGATACCAAAAATGAACCTGATTTAACAAAACTAAATGGGTTTTTGAACGAACTATCTATACCGTGTATTCCAAATGAAAACAGGGAGATATTGGAGTCTAAAATTAGTCAAGAAGAAGTTGGGCTAGCCATTGATAATATGAAATCAGGAAAAAGTGCAGGACCAGATGGTCTTCCAGTTGACCTTTATAAAAAATTTAAGAATAAATTAATAAAACCTTTTTTGGAAATGGTTTTAGAAGCATTTCAAAATAATAATTTACCATCATACATAAATAATGCCTTAATTATACTGCTGCCAAAACCAGGTAAGCCCTCTAATAAATGTGAAAATATGAGACCAATAAGCCTATTAAACGCCGACCTTAAGATAATCTGTAAAATTTTAGCAAGACGAATACAAGAAATTTTACCAAATATTATTAATCGAGATCAGAATGGCTTTATAAAGGGTAGACAAGGCTTCCATAATGTAAGAAGACTATTTAATATTATCTATTTTAATAAAGAAGCACCGGATACAGCTCTCCTATCATTGGACGCCGAAAAGGCCTTTGATAGAGTTGAATGGCCCTTTCTTTTTGAAGTCCTACAAAGGTTTGGACTTGGAAATAATTTCATAAAATGGGTTCAAATAATATACAATAATGCTACAGCAGAAATCCTAACAAATAACAATATTTCAAAACCAATAAAAATCAATAGAGGATGTCGACAAGGCTGTCCACTCTCACCTTTACTGTTTACTATGGCAATTGAACCTTTAGCGATAGCGATACGTTTACATTCACAAATATATGGAATTAAAGTTGGACCAACAGAACATAAAATCTCCCTGTACGCCGATGATATAATTTTGTTTATGTCGAATCTAAAAAAATCAATTCCAACCTTGTTGAATTTAATAAAGAATTTTGGGGAAATATCAGGATATAAAATAAATAAAACTAAATCTTCAATATTAATGCTAAATGAGACCCAGAGAAATTACCCAGCCCCTGAGGTAAATCAATTCAATGTTGTAAATCAGTTTAAATATTTAGGAATCCAAATTATGCCTAAGCTAGAATCAGTCGCCAGTGTCAACTATGAAGCCTTAATGTCAGATATCAGTGAGTTAACTCAGAGATGGATGTCACTACCAATGTCGATGATCGGGAGAATCAATATACTTAAAAGTAATATTTTACCTAAAATACTTTATTTATTTCAATACATTCCCTTATCACCACCTTTAGATCTATTCTCAAGAATAAAAAAAAAGTTAGTGGAATTTATATGGAACAACAGGAGGGCTAGATTACGTCTGTCTTTATTATATTTACCATTTGATCGTGGAGGTCTGAAATGTCCAAATTTTATGTTGTATTATTGGTCGGCACAACTGAGGTCTATGACATATTATTTTTCATCAAATGATCTCCCTCACTGGACTGAAATGGAATCATACAATTTACCTTTACCTCTTCCCATATTCATATACTCAGATTCGGCAAAAAAATTACAAAAACAAGTTAAAAATCCATTTGTAAAGCATATGATCAAAATATGGTGTGAAGCTAAAAACTATTTAAAAGAACCACAGTTATTGTCACAATTTAGTCCAATATGGGGTAATCAATATTTTAAACCAGGGAGAGCGGACGCTGTATTTAAAGTATGGAATTTAAAAGGGATACAAAAGATTCAGGATTTATATTTGCCATGTGCAGACAACATAATGTCTTTTGAAGAGCTGAGGATCAAATTTAATCTCAATAGAACACATTTTTTTAAATATCTTCAACTTAGAAACTTTATTCGATCAAATCAAAATAAAGCTCTCACTCGACCTATTTATTCATCCTTGGAAAAAATGATGATGAAAGATAGTAAAAGAAAGGGTATTATTTCAGAGTTTTATAACTCATTGACACTATCTTCAAGTGAAAATTCACTGAAAAGATTAAACTACTGGAAAGAAGATCTGCAAATTGAAATTTCAGAGGAACAATGGGAATTGGCTTGTACAGAAGCTCAAACCAAATCAATAAATGCACGCCTTAAATTGATACATTTCAAATGGTTAATGCGGATGTATGTTACACCGGAGGAGTTAAATAGATATAACAAAAATATACCAGATACATGCACAAAATGCATGGAAAGTAAAGGAACCCTATTTCATTGTTTATGGGAATGTAGATTAATAAGAATGTTTTGGGAAGAGGTGAGGGTAACAATTGAAAAAATAATCTCAAAACAAATCATATTGAATCCTAAACTAGTTTAGTTGGGTCTGTACCCAGAAAAGCATAATTTCAATAAAAGTGAAAGAACATTCATAGACCTCAGTTTGCTTAATGCCAAAAAATGTATTGCACTATTATGGAAAAAGACTCATAGACCAGATGTGACTCAGTGGTTAAGACAGATGTTAACAAACCTTCCATTAGAAAGAATAACATATATACTGAAATCAAAGGAAATTGTGTTTGAGAATATATGGAGACCTTTTATTGATTATGTAAAAAATTTAAACATAACTCTTGAAGAAGAAGGTGAATGATGTGTGTGGACCTTGTAAATTCCAAACTGGTGAACATAATATGTATACTTATGTATTGGATTGTCTAGACTAAACAGAGGAGCATTGTTGAAGACTTGATTTTGTTGGTGGTTGTTGGTGTTTTTAGTGCATTTTTTTTTTTGTAGTACTTTAGTGTTAGTGTTTGATTGTTTGTATCATGTTTGTTAAAAAAAAAAAAAAAAGGTTCAATAAAGATATTGTGGAAAAAAAAAAAAGAAGCACCGGATACAGCTCTCCTATCACTGGACGCCGAAAAGGCCTTTGATAGAGTTGAATGGCCCTTTCTTTTTGAAGTCCTACAAAGGTTTGGACTTGGAAATAATTTCATAAAATGGGTTCAAATAATATACAATAATGCTACAGAAGAAATCCTAACAAATAATATTTCAAAACCAATAAAAATCAATAGAGGATGTCGACAAGGCTGTCCACTTTCACCTTTACTGTTTACTATGGCAATTGAACCTTTAGCGATAGCGATACGTTTACATTCACAAATATATGGAATTAAAGTTGGACCAACAGAACATAAAATCTCCCTGTACGCCGATGATATAATTTTGTTTATGTCGAATCTAAAAAAATCAATTCCAACCTTGTTGAATTTAATAAAGAATTTTGGGGAAATATCAGGATATAAAATAAATAAAACTAAATCTTCAATATTAATGCTAAATGAGACCCAGAGAAATTACCCAGCCCCTGAGGTAAATCAGTTCAATGTTGTAAATCAGTTTAAATATTTAGGAATCCAAATTATGCCTAAGCTAGAATCAGTCGCCAGCGTCAACTATGAAGCCTTAATGTCAGATATCAATGAGTTAACTCAGAGATGGATGTCACTACCAATGTCGATGATCGGGAGAATCAATATACTTAAAAGTAATATTTTACCTAAAATACTTTATTTATTTCAATACATTCCCTTATCACCACCTTTAGATCTATTCTCAAGAATAAAAAAAAAGTTAGTGGAATTTATATGGAACAACAGGAGGGCTAGATTACGTCTGTCTTTATTATATTTACCATTTGATCGTGGAGGTCTGAAATGTCCAAATTTTATGTTGTATTATTGGTCGGCACAACTGAGGTCTATGACATATTATTTTTCATCAAATGATCTCCCTCACTGGACTGAAATGGAATCGTACAATTTACCTTTACCTCTTCCCATATTCATATACTCAGATTCGGCAAAAAAATTACAAAAACAAGTTAAAAATCCATTTGTAAAGCATATGATCAAAATATGGTGTGAAGCTAAAAACTATTTAAAAGAACCACAGTTATTGTCACAATTTAGTCCAATATGGGGTAATCAATATTTTAAACCAGGGAGAGCGGACGCTGTAGTTAAAGTATGGAATTTAAAAGGGATACAAAAGATTCAGGATTTATATTTGCCATGTGCAGATAACATAATGTCTTTTGAAGAGCTGAGGATCAAATTTAATCTCAATAGAACACATTTTTTTAAATATCTTCAACTTAGAGACTTTATTCGATCAAATCAAAATAAAGCTCTCACTCGACCTATTTATTCATCCTTGGAAAAAATGATGATGAAAGATAGTAAAAGAAAGGGTATTATTTCAGAGTTTTATAACTCATTGACACTATCTTCAAGTGAAAATTCACTGAAAAGATTAAACTACTGGAAAGAAGATCTGCAAACTGAAATTTCAGAGGAACAATGGGAATTGGCTTGTACAGAAGCTAACTAACTAACTAACTAACCTGCACTTATATAGCGCTTTTCTAGTCACAAAGACCACTCAAAGCGCTTTCATTAATACTAACCCTCTATTCTAAGGGCCTATAGGAAACGGATATCTAGGGACAATTTAGAACAGCCAATTAACCTAACATGCATGTTTTTGGCATGTGGGAGGAAACCGGAGAAATCCCGGAGTAAACCCACGCAACAAGGGGAGAACATGCAAACTCCACACAGATCACTGTTGGTCGGGGGCTGGGATCGAACCCACGATCCCCACAATCCCCCGGCCAAGGGTAAACTGTGCTGCCGCAGTGCTAACCACTGCGCCACCGTGCAGCCCCCCAAAATTTCTTTTTTCTTCTCTTCTCTTATAGATTTTTTTTTTTGTTACTTATTTGTACCCGTAGGTAGATTTTGGTTTGCAGTCTGGTGACAAGCCACCGGCTGCTGGTTGCTGCGTGCGTGAGCGCCCTAAACCTACATGTTTTTGGTATGCGGGAGGAAACCGGACTGTTGGTCGGGGGCTGGGATCGAACCCACGATCTCATGATCCCCGCGATCCCCCGGCCGAGGGTAAAAACTGTGCTGCCACAGTGCTAAACCACTGCGCCACCGTGCAGCCCAAACCAAATCAATAAATGTACGCCTTAAATTGATACATTTCAAATGGTTAATGCGGATGTATGTTACACCGGAGGAGTTAAATAAATATAACAAAAATATACCAGATACATGCACAAAATGCATGGAAAGTAAAGGAACTCTATTTCATTGTGTATGGGAATGTAGATTAATAAGAATGTTTTGGGAAGAGGTGAGGGTAACAATTGAAAAAATAATCTCAAAACAAATCATATTGAATCCTAAATTGTTTTTGTTGGGTCTGTACCCAGAAAAGCATAATTTTTTTTCCCACAATATCTTTATTGAACCTTTTTTTTTTTTTAACAAACATGATACAAACAATCAAACACTAACACTAAAGTACTACAAAAAAAAAAAAAATGCACTAAAAACACCAACAACCACCAACAAAATCAAGTCTTCAACAATGCTCCTCTGTTTAGTCTAGACAATCCAATACATAAGTATACATATTATGTTCACCAGTTTGGAATTTACAAGGTCCACACACATCATTCACCTTCTTCTTCAAGAGTTATGTTTAAATTTTTTACATAATCAATAAAAGGTCTCCATATATTCTCAAACACAATTTCCTTTGATTTCAGTATATATGTTATTCTTTCTAATGGAAGGTTTGTTAACATCTGTCTTAACCACTGAGTCACATCTGGTCTATGAGTCTTTTTCCATAATAGTGCAATACATTTTTTGGCATTAAGCAAACTGAGGTCTATGAATGTTCTTTCACTTTTATTAAAATTATGCTTTTCTGGGTACAGACCCAACAAAAACAGTTTAGGATTCAGTATGATTTGTTTTGAGATTATTTTTTCAATTGTTACCCTCACCTCTTCCCAAAACATTCTTATTAATCTACATTCCCATAAACAATGAAATAGGGTTCCTTTACTTTCCATGCATTTTGTGCATGTATCTGGTATATTTTTGTTATATCTATTTAACTCCTCCGGTGTAACATACATCCGCATTAACCATTTGAAATGTATCAATTTAAGGCGTGCATTTATTGATTTGGTTTGAGCTTCTGTACAAGCCAATTCCCATTGTTCCTCCGAAATTTCAATTTGCAGATCTTCTTTCCAGTAGTTTAATCTTTTCAGTGAATTTTCACTTGAAGATAGTGTCAATGAGTTATAAAACTCTGAAATAATACCCTTTCTTTTACTATTTTTCATCATCATTTTTTCCAAGGATGAATAAATAGGTCGAGTGAGAGCTTTATTTTGATTTGATCGAATAAAGTTTCTAAGTTGAAGATATTTAAAAAAATGTGTTCTATTGAGATTAAATTTGATCCTCAGCTCTTCAAAAGACATTATGTTGTCTGCACATGGCAAATATAAATCCTGAATCTTTTGTATCCCTTTTAAATTCCATACTTTAAATACAGCGTCCGCTCTCCCTGGTTTAAAATATTGATTACCCCATATTGGACTAAATTGTGACAATAACTGTGGTTCTTTTAAATAGTTTTTAGCTTCACACCATATTTTGATCATATGCTTTACAAATGGATTTTTAACTTGTTTTTGTAATTTTTTTGCCGAATCTGAGTATATGAATATGGGAAGAGGTAAAGGTAAATTGTATGATTCCATTTCAGTCCAGTATAGT